>OZ017782.1:7992387-8251690 GCA_963969325.1 Lycopodina hypogea | reverse complement strand
CTTCCCATGCCTAGGTTGTTGATATTCCTTGTGGGGTTTTTGTTCTTTTGTTGTTGTTGTTTTTTAGTAGTGGCATGGCTGGAGGTGAAATGAGGCTCAAATTCCCTTGTGTAGTATCCAGTGTACTTTGATTTAATTTCAGGACAGTCATAAATGGATGTATTTGAACCTCCTTAATATTGTTTCTTTTAAATTATTTTCATTCATTATTTTTTTATTTGTTTTATTTGAGTGAGTGTAGCTATACATCCTCAACATTGTTACTTTCAACATTTTTATTCTTTTTTTTCTATTTATTTATTATTTAATTTTTATAAATATTATAACTTGTTTATGTTTATTCATTGGTTGTTATTATTTTGTATTACTCTAGTCAACCTTCTATGGAATGAGGAAGGAAGACATTTTGGAAATCTTTTTTTTCAATTTTTGAAATCTAACCCTCTTATTTTTTTTTTTAAGTTTTCAGAATATTTTCTGCCAACTTTATAATTTTTCATTAATTTGTGCATGCCAATAACCCAGATTTGTGGCTGCTGCAGCTGTTTTCTGCCCCCCCCCCCCCCCCCCCCCCCCCCCCAGTAGAAAGAAAAGAGTGGGAAAAGAGGGGGGGGGGGGGGGGAGGAGAAAGAAGGAACACTGCAGCCACTGTATTTCTGAAGCTGAGTAGTCCTCTTTAGAAATACATATTATATGATTTTAAGATACTCACAGGTCTTTTATTGTTTAGCTTTACTGTTGGTTAAAAGGTACAAAGCTGTTGGTAGACCTTTAGCTAAGCTTCAGCTCACCAAAATGTTTTTCATTCTCAGTTGCACTGGCAAAGTAGATTTAATTTTCTTCAACTAAATTTTTTGGCATTTTTATCTGCCATTATAAAAACTGGAAGCCTGGATGGGTATGTCATGGACCTTTTATCTTCTTCAGCAACAGAATTTGCTTAAAGAAAAGACTTCAGTTTGTTTTTTTTTTTACTTTTTAGTTGGACATTAAAAAAAAATTGGAGATCTTCTGAACCTTTAAGACCAGTAAGCAGAATGAAGTTTAATTCACTGTCCTATGACCCACAATTTAAAAGTTTTATTGACAGTTAGAAGGCACACAGGCAGGCCAGCTAGGCTGGCATGCATGCAGGCTGGCACAAAGTATTAATCCAATTTTGGATCAATTCTCCAAATTAACATTTCTTACTCATATGAACCAACCACTTTTCTTCATGAAGAAGTAAAAATATGGCAGCAAGAAAGTGCTACCTATGACTTGCAAAGTTGTTGGAGTTGTGATTAATATGACTCTTACGTGTATAATATACTTAGCAACAGTTTTCACTTTTTGGATTTTGTCACATCCAAATGATTCAAATTAACGGGCAAAAATAGAGCATTTTAGTAGTGTAGATTAATTTCTTCCTGTCTGTCTGGGTCTAATCGTTGTGGTGTCCAAACATCTGAAGCCACCCATGGGAATGAGTTTCTTATCAGAAGATAGTTCAACATTGTGGTTGTGAGGTAGCAACTCTATGAGAGACATCTTGAGGTGCATGATCATTGGACCACAGAGCCCAAGTTCAGGCAGATATACAACTACTACAATAATTTATTTTCCTAATATAATATTGATTGTGCCATCCAGTATATATCCTATTGTTTTTTTCCCCACTTGTCTTATGACTTAACTTGAAAGAAAAATTTTTCTCTATAATAGTGAACCTTGTGTATCCATATCTGAAAATTCCAGTTTTGTTCACACATACTTGATGGGAATGTTTGAATTTTTTTATTCTTTTGATGAGTCTGATATCTATTCAATCCCACTTCCACCTCTCTTCAATATTATCACCTTACCATGTTACATTATCTTACAAAACTCCATTGTTAAATTTTGTGCAAAGAAAGCAGTGAATTATTTCAATTCTTAATTTTACCATGCCTCAAAGAATTAGTTATTTAAGTGATAACAATAAATGATGCAGAACTTCCCAACATATCTGCATTGAAAATATGTTTGGGCTACCATACCAATTGTGCAGTTATGATAGTAATGCATTCACAATTTCTTTTCAGCTCACACTTACATAGCAGTAGTCATAAGCAAATGTGGATGAATCAGCATGCTTCTCAAATTGACAGTTTTCATGTGAACCTGGGCTCTATGTCAATATATACTTGTGGTAGTCAAATATTCACAGGTTATGTTATCAGCATTAATGGATTCCATAGTTGCTGTTTATATAACTTATATACCACACAAAAACTTTAAAGTTTTATTGTGTATACAAATTGAAATATTTATTTACTGGACGACATACCCGGAGATGCAGTAGGAACAACATGCCTATAGGAAAAGGTATAGCTGAGAACCATTTTGGTATTTTTAGCCGGATATGCACAGAAGAAAGAGGTGTGACCACAAGGGATCCAGACTCCAGAGTGATTATGTGTGTGCAGTCCTTAGTTTTGATTTCTAGGTCTTAGAGTTTGTTGTTGTGTATTGTTTCTAGCCTCACATACCAACAGGAAGTGGTGTAAACAAGTGACCAAATACTTTCGGACTATAGCCATCCTCAGAATGTGTTTACCGTAAAGATTGGATTTCATTTGGTACAGTGCTTTCATGATGAATTTACATACACGAACACACACTCTCTCTCTCTCTCTCCCTCTATCACTTTCTCTCTCTTATCCCTCTCTTTCTCTCTCAATCAGGAACACACACACAAAATTAATTATAGCAATGATTATTTCTCTGGATTCTCCTTTTCTGGCTTGTTTTTCTCCTCCTTAGGTCTCTTCATTTTGATGTCCATAATTTGAGTGAGGGAGGGGGTGAGGGAGGGGGGGGGGGGAGGGGGGGGGTAAGGGCATTGAATACCATATCCCCAGCCACCTCACATCACAGTGCAGCTTCTCCCTTTTTTTTACACAGTCACAGTTGTCTAAAGTGAATTAAATTAAACTAAAACTTGGTATGTGAGGTCATAAATTTTGTCACAAGTTATTTTGTAATTTTCCATAAACATGTTCCCTTCAAAATCTTTGATAGATTTTTGCCCAACATGAGAGGGGACAATTTTCTCACTAATGGAGAATATGTCTTCTCAACTAGCCCTAACCCTTATCATAGTTCAAATTTCAAAACCCTTAGGTTCCAAGTGTGGGTATTATTGCTTTGTTCAAAAAATTGGATCTCAAAAGATGGATAACTGTGGGAGGAGTTAACAGACAAATAAACAGAATAAGCTCCATTCCAATATAGATATGTTTATTAATACTCCCACATTCCTCATGTAGTCCCTTCCCCCCCTTCCTCCTCCCATGCCCTCCCCCGCTTCCTCCTCAAAAGTATCAAGAAAATAGATAGCAATGATTCCCTGGACCCCAACATCTCCACAAAAATTGATGGCCTACGGCCTTTTCCTCTGGAAGGATTTTACACATACACATATGCAAACACATACATTAACACACTAATGAAAGAACTAACACACACGCCTTCCTGACCGCCCACACACACAAACAAACATACACATACTAACACATGTAAACTCACGCGCACGCACACGCACATGCATGCATGCATGCACACACATACACATGCATGCACACACATGAATGCACATACACATGCATGCAAACACATACATGCACACACACACACACACACACACACACACACACACACACACACACACACACACATACAGACACACAGCAAAATGAGGATAGTGCTGGACAGTTAACTTGGATAAAGCTCCCAAAGATTGCATGGGGGAGCATGTCTATCAAAAGAGCAAGAGGTGAGGCTATTATCTGCAACATTCAGATGTACCAACTGTAGTACCATGTCTCATCTTCTTTTATTAACAATAATGAGTGACCAAATATTCAGACCTTAACGAATGAAAGTGATATATTAATAAGCACTATATTCATTTTTAGTATCTGTAGTATTTTCACCAGGTAGTATTTCTCCTAAACTCTACTGCAGACTGTATAGATCCTATCAACCAATTTTTAGTTATAAGACCTAAGCATTCATCTCTTTTATTACACTGAATTGTAGGAATTCAGTGCTATTCTATTTGTTGATTTGTTCCTTTGGCTTAGCAAGTGAATGTTGGCACATTTAGATTTACTTGCTTTTATATAACATCCCATAGCAGTATAGGATAACATTGATAAATGCAGACTCCTACATTTAGCGTGGCAATCATGAGTGAAGTGTAACTCCAATGTCTAATTAAGATCAATTGATCCAATTATGGATCAATTCCCCCAAATTGACATTTCTTACTTGATTAAACCAAACATGTGTATAAGATACTTAGCAACAATTTTCACTTTTGGATTTTGTCACATCCAAACTGACTCAAATTAACTGGCAAAGATATTGCATTTTAGTAGTGTTGATTAGTTCCTTCCTGCCTGTCTGGGTCTAAACATTGTGGTGTCCAAACATCTGAAGCCATCCATGAGTGTGAGTTTCTTATCAGAAGGTAGTTCAACATTGTGGTTGTGGGGTAGCAACTCTATGAGAGAAGACTTGATATGCATTATGATTAGACCAGAGAACCCAAGTTCAGGCTGATATACAGCTACAATCATAACCTATTTTCACAATATAATATTGATTGCGTTATCCAGTATATATCCTATAGCTTTTTTTTTTTACTTGTCTTATGATTAAAATTGAAAGAGTGACTAGTTTCTGCATGACAGTGAACCTTGTGTATCCATATCTGAATATTCCAGTTTTGTTCACACATACTTGATGTGAATGTTGGAATGTTTTATTCTTTTGTTGAGTCTGACGTCTATTCAATCCCACTTCCACCTCTCTTTTTATCATCACCTAACCATTGCACATCACTTTATATACTCCATCGTTAAATTTAGTGCAAAAGAAAGCATTGAGATATTTTAATTCTAAATTTAACCATGCATCAAAGAATTGGTTATTTAAGTGACAACAATAAATGATGAAGAACTCTCCAACATATCAGTTACAGTAGTAATATATTCACCATTGCTTTTCAGCTCACACTTACATAGCAGTAGTCATAAGCTAATGTGGACAAATCAGCATGCTTCTCAAACCAACAGTTTTCTTGTGAACCTGGGCTCTATATCAATATATACTTGTGGTAGTCAAATATTCACAGGTTATGTTATCAGCATTAATGATTCCAATTTTAACACTTTCTAATTGCTGTTTGTCAATGACACATTATTTTAATGAAACAACATTGTTGATAGAATTTGATGTAATTAAGTTTTATTACAGTTGTTATTAAGAAGGAAATCTCTTGGAAGAGGGACTATTAGTTTCCTTTAGTATCTCCCTTGTGTGGTTATTCTGATCTGTGTTAGGTGAGCTGGAGTACAGAGTGATGCTTAGGGATCAGCAAATTTAACTGTTACTAGAGGCCCATTTGCAGCTTCGATTGCAATGATCAGAGCACTTGTCCAACAAATGTTATCTTAGCCATAATTGAAAAGGACATTGAAAGAGTTTCAAGTTAAATTTTTTTCTTGGCAGTTATTGTATTAATTGGATAAATAACTTATACTACAGTGCTTTCACAGCAATTGTGAATGCCCGAATTTTTCTTAATTTCAGTTATTGATTTTCTAATGTCTCCTGCCCTAGACACTGGTCATAATGTTGTTAATTTTTCTAGATGCTTCTAAGGGGGACTGGTTAAGCTTTTTTTATAGTGGAGCTAACACTCTTTGGTACAAATGTTCTAAAAAGTTGATGGTGGATTGAGGACCCCATAACACTACCCAAATTTTGTAATTACTAATTACAGGCACAAAAACATTGGCTGGAGGTCACTATTTGTGCAGTGAGGGAAAGTACTAATGACTTAAGCAGAAAAGTAGGCTGGCATCGCTATTAGTACAGAATATAATTTCTAATTTCTAATGATAGGGGCATAAAGGTGGGCTGAGGTCAGTATTGGTGTTCTGAATGTAATTACTAATGACAGGGTTAGCAAGATGTGTTTAGGTTGTTGTGGTGGTGAAGTTGATTGTGGTGTAAGAAGTGGTGGGTAACAGTGTAGGTGGTTAGTAATTTTCCAAATAAGATGACATTGATATTGAAATAATTGATGCAGTTTAGCATAGGCTAGTCATGTGAAAGAACTTCTGTGTAAACTTCCTTTTGGTTTTTTATGTGAGAGAGGGACAGAGAAACTAATGTTATTGGGCCTCAGGATGCAGCAATGTAAAGCTGACCATGTATGAACACTGAATCATGGAGGTCAATTCCCACCTGCCCAATACTTTTGCTCTAATTTTTGTTGATAATGATTTCAAATTCAGGAGGAATCAGAAATTGGCAGTGCTGCCAGTCAAAAGGGAAAGTCCTTTCAGTGGGTGGCAGTGTAATTCCCCTATCCCTCGATATTATTTCCTCCTTCCTATTTTTCTATCTAAAGAACATAGAAAATACATAGAGTGACTGTGATCCAATGAAAGAGGGGACAGTTGTTCTACTGTTCATTCTTGGTTTCCAACCTGCCACTTGTTTATATATTATTTCCCTCTGTATCTAAATATAGAGGAAGGTGAATGAGGATATTCAGCATTGACATTGGACATTGGACATCATTAAAAGACAGTGCCTGAGTCCTTATCAACTTCTCTGGTCTAACCAATCTGATAGTCTGTGCATAGACAGTACTAGTTAAAACATACACCTAATTAAAATTTACTGTACACATATGATTGGTAATAATATTCTATTAAAGTGTAAAATTAGGACAAAACATGTTTTTCAATTCTGTGCTGGAGAAGCCATTGTTATAATTAGGGCTAGATGTTACACTGTTCATTAGAAATCATTAAAATAATTGTTTCCTGTTCTTTACAATTTTCCAAGATAAAACAAAATATTTTCAGATTTCAGCAAATTTGTGATCCCTCTTAGTTGTTTTTTTTAATGATTTTGTAATAAAATTTATGTTCATAACCACCCGTGCATGTTAAAAGCTAACTTGAGAGTTCCAATTCCTTTCAGTCTCACCGGTTCTATGCCACAACAAATGTCCAAAGATAAATTATTCTTATAGAATTCCAGACAACATCCTATACTCCATAGTTGCTGTTTATATAACTTATATACCAGGTAATCAATGATAATGTTCAGGATCTTATTACTCTCCATGCACTATCTGGTTTGGACTGCAGACAGCCTGTTTGGTATTAGTGAAGTCATGGTATTGAAGTACAGGAGTACTTAAACTTAGTATATGAGGTTAATTTAGCAATAAATTTTTTGACATAGTATTTTGATGTTCTTCAATCACTTTTCCCCCTTTGATTGGTTTTTACTCAACATTGTGGGTGACAATTTCATCACCAGTGAAGGATAAGCTTCGTCAACTTGCCCCGACCCTTCTACTAGTTCTAATTTCAAAAACCTTAGGTTTTAACCATGGGTATTTTTACTTTAGAGGACACATCTTACTGGATCAATTGTCTTACTGTGAAGACACTTTTTTCTGGAAAACATATCTTACACACGCACACACGCACACCATGCACGCATACACACACACCATGCACACCATGCACACACACACTCACTCTCACACACACACACACACACACACACACACACACACACACACACACACACACACACACACACACACACACACACACACACACACACACACACACACACACACACACACACACACACACACACACACACACACACACACACACACACACACACACACACACACACACACACAAAGGATTGCATGAAGTAGATGGTCAACACTCGGAGCCCTCTCATGGGTTTTTATGGAAAATGTGACACTGAAATGCTTCAAAAGTATCCAAAGACAAGCTCCATTTCCTCATTCAATGTGAAATCAATATTGTTGGTGTAGGTACTCTGCATCCAATCTGGGGCACAATACTCCAAAAGAGAATAGGCCACTACTAGGTCAGATTCCTAAACACTCAAAATGAGGCTTCCCATTTTTTTTTGGCCGAGCATCTGATGAGAGCGCTGTGTAAGGATACATTGTTCTTCATTTTAGTCAGATGAACCTTGAACATTAGGCTCTGATCTAAGGTGATTCCTAGGTAAGTTTGTTTGGCTTTGAATCTCAGGTAAATTTCATCAAGGAAACTTGTAGTCTATAGTCTGCCATGTAATTCCATAGATGGAAGATGGAACATACTGTTCTTGAAGCAGATAGTTTGAGTTTCTATATTTCAAAGTATGGGGGTACTGTTTTCATGTTAAGGGAGAGCGCTCCTCTCAACTTCAGAGGTCGTAAGGGCTGAGCCCTGTAGGCTACATCATCTGCAGACATGTCTGGTAGCTAATGTGGCAAGAATCAGAAGTGTAGGTGTTGTATAAGATAGGGGCCAAGACCCAATCCTGAACCACTGCACTATTAAGTCTATGGGGCTTACTAGTTAATCCATCACTTGTGTGTGGAGAACAAAAGATCTTGAGTACAACAGTTCCATGATCAAATCTATCACATGGGTTGAGCTGATCATTGTTTGGAGCTTCAGTTTCAGTCCCTGGTGCTATACCTTATCATAAGCAGCTGTCAGATCTAAGAGTACCACACCTATTACTTGTTTGTCATGGAAGTGTGAGTCTTACAACTTGGTCAAAAGTGGAATTTCCTTGTCTAAAGCCAGTTGGTCATTGGGGAGGAGAGGATTAATGATGGGATTATACAATAGGAGGCGCTTCTGACTTGAAAAAAGACCAGTTTGCACTCTCTGCAAGGTTACTCATGGGTTTTTAACCCATATATTCCAGATTTCCTACTAGCCCTTTAAATTCCTGAAATGCAAGTACATCAAGGACATATGATCATTAACGTCAAGTAGATCAAGGACATTTGATCATTATCATTAATGCACCACAGCAGGTTCACACAAATGCAGGCATGCCATTTTAATGGGTGATGAGCCAGGAGTGCACAACGTAACTCTCCACTTGCAAGCATTCCTGAACCTCAGAGCCCACTTTAATAGCTTGAAGCTATTGCTATGTTTAAATTTATGGATAAGCGAAGTCAACAGAGAAGAGCAGAAGAAGCTCAAATCTGAAAGGAAGAAAGAGAAGCAGGGTGGAAAAGAGAAGAACTCTGTAGACAATATGAGGACAGAGAAGAACAATGAGAAAATGAAAGAGATAGAAGATTGGGAAAGTTGTTGGAGCAAACCAAGTAGCTGGAGCTGGAATGTTAAAGGACTCCAGCCCTTTTATCCAACCAGTTGAGGGTGGAATAAGAGAAAAAGAAGAGGTTCAGGCCAAAGAAGGCTCACGAAGATGTGGAAACATTCTCTTCACTTTAAGCACACATGACTACATATATAGCAAAAAGAGAAGATTGGACAAAGTACCTGGCTCCATTACTTGAACCACAACCAAACAGAGTCTACATCAGCTTGGATGAAAACAGCCAACATGATTATGATGTGGTAAAAGATGCTCTCTACTGTCATTTTAGGGTGACTCAGGCAACTTACAGGTCAAGGTTGGATAAGCTTAGACAACAGCCAGGAGAGACCTGGTCCACAGCAGGAGAGAGAGGTAAATGTTTGGCAAGAAAATGGTTGGCCAAGTGTAAGACTGTGGAGGAAGATGCTGACCTCATAGCAGAAGATGCCATTGTAAAAAAGTATGACCCGACAACTCCTCATGCATGTCCGTGATTGAAAGACAGACACAATGAAGGAATAAGTTTAGTGGCAGATGATTTCATGTCTGTGAGAAGATGGAGTAATGATGTTGTTCATGAACCAGATTGGACAGCTGTGAAGTCACATTGGAAGGAGGTTGCATTACTCTGCTAAGACTGGCAAAGACAGACTTGCCAGTCCCAGAACCAACAGATGAGATAGGAGCAGTGGATATCTTAACAGTTATCAACTCTTGGAAGGAGAACAATTTCAATCATGCTGGCACAGAGAGTGACCAGAAAAACAGTAACTGGAAACAACAGTCAGAGTTTGACCAACACGGTAAACCACGATGTTTTCTGTGTAATGCTTATGGGCATTTTGCTGCAGTTACCAAGACAAAGGCAGAGGTGAACTGGGTAGGAGCGTTGAGCAGCAACGAGTTGGTGGAATCTAATGTTGACAAAAGAGCCACACTATGTGGATTAGTTGGAGGACAGTCAATGCAAATATATACTGCTTGATACAGGAGCTACCCAGAGAGTATTAAGAAGGTAACTGTTTGATCCCAACTCTTTCACAGGAGAGCACAAGGTAGCCAGAAGTTTCAACGGTATCCATCAGTCTTTCCTGCTAGCAAGGACCCACATCAGAGTGAATGGAGTGGAACACAATTTGGAAGTGTTGGTGGCTGATGACTTGTGTGATGATGCATTGCTAGGACGTGATGTCTCAGAGTTGTGGGAGATTGAACTCCTAGATATGGGTATTGTGAGGCCCTCTCGAAGCTCTTGGGCTCTCCAGCACTGCTAGTGGCAAAATGTGACGGAACGAACTGACTTTGTGTGGATTTTTTGGAAATTGAATAGTATTACCATATCTGATCCTTTCCCCTTGCTGATGATAGGACAACTACTGACCTAACTCGGGAAAGCAACATATATCTCCACACTGGACCTTCTCAAGGGGTACCATTGAGTGCCAGTGCAAGCAGATTCCATTCCCAAAACAGCCTTCAGCACCACTCAAGGCAAGTGGGGGTATAATAGAATGCCATTTGGACTGAAAAATGCTCTTTTGGTGGTATTTCAGAGGATGATAAACAGAAATATGGCCGACCATCAACCTTTGCAGCAGCCTATATTCATGACTTGGTCATTTTAAGTGAGTCATTCCAGGATTATGTGAAACATTTGAGGGTTTTCAGCATTTGAAAGAGATGGGTCTCAAGCTCAAGCCAGAGAAGTGTGTTGTTGCAGGAAGCACTTGTCAGTTTTTAGGACATATCATCGGAGAGGGACAGATTTGGCCACTGGAGGCCAATATGAAGTCGGTACCTGAATACCTTCTTCCATCAGGGAAGATACAAATGAAAATTGGCAGATGTGATATTCAGGTAATCAAAAGTAACCTAGGCTATGTCTCCTTCATCCAAACCCCACTGTTCAAGTGTAGCAACTGAAAGAAGCCCAAAAAAGACACTTCCACATCCACCATTTTGTTTTCATCAAAGGGAATGCATAACCTTTCACACGATAACACTTCAAAGAAACTTTAATGCATTTTAACATGGCCTGCCAAGTTGACCAGATTAAAATCTATCAGCAATTAAAAGAAAAAATTGGTCAACTCAGAAGTAGCGTTCTATGAAATCCTATTGCTACAAGGGTAAGGGACCACTGCTTCTCATCAGCTACTGAAAGTACATAATTCTATGGTCCTGCTAACCACCATCCCCCTACTCCAAACCTCAACTCACCACTATTCCTGTAAAACAAAATTAATTTCCTGCACAACCAAAGTTATGACTATAAAAAATTTCACAGGAGGATCAGTGTTGAAACAAAGCAAAATTTGTGTGCCAAAAAAGCTTATTGCTAAAAGAGCCACAGATGTAGTATTGAAATGAAAATTATTCCATGAAAGATTACAAATCAATCTTATTGGTATATGGTAACAACTAAACCTCCCAACATCATTGTCTGGCACATTCCAACTACAAATTTTAAAGCTGGTGCACACCATCCTTGAGGGGATGTTTGTCAAGCACACATGAAGGCAATTGGCTTATTAAACTTTTTTTTAAATGTCAATCAAAAAAACCACAAAAATTAACCTACATACCCAAGAAGAACTATTCAAAAAAATAAATTCTTGGAAAGCAGTCTCAGAGCAAACAAAATGTTACTGTAGATTTTTTTTAAAAAACAACTAGATGCCTAAACTCACAGCAGCTTAAATGGTTGCTTCTGCACAGTTCTGCAAAACATTTCCACCTACTACACATCTTCCCAAAACACATATTCCCCTGTACAACAAATCATCCTGTAAGATATGCCCTCCTGTATAATGTATACAGCAATGAATGGGTGAAGTTTTTACTAGATGCCAAAGCTGAAGGGGTAAAAAGTCGAAGGGGTAAAAAGTCAAAGGGGTAAAAAGTCGTGGGGGAATGATTTTCCCTGGCTGAAGGAAACACCAGGCCTGAGAAAAAGGGCCATGTACACCATTTGTGGAAACAAGGACTTGAAACTGAAGTTGTGCACTATCAAGAAGCATGAAAAGACCAGGAATCATCAGATTAGAGTGCAGAGTACCTTATTTACTATGTCCATCCATTGTGCTGGAGTCAAAGCTATCCCCAAGGTTGCAGAAAAATGAAGCATGCAGAGGTGGAGATCACAGCTTCAGTCTGCTGTCATGGGGCAATCATGGCTGTTGACCACCTTGGAGAGGTATGTTCAGTCTCTACTTACACTACAGAATTGTATGAGAGAGAGAGTAGAAAAGAGGTCCCAAAATGTCAGAATGATGAACCAGATGGAGTGATTTATTATATATATATATATTATTATTATTATTATTATTATTATTTTTTTTTTTTTTTTTTTTTTTTTTTTTTTTTTTTAAATGTGTCATGTAATGTGCAATTATTAACATTGGCATATTTTGTAACAATAGTGTAATTCATGCAATAAGACATTGTGGCACATGATTTTTGAAAATTTAAATTGATTGGCTCACATGGCATGTCATGGCCATTCTCAGTTTTCTCACAGAAATAGTCATTACATTCTAATGTCCTGCATGATTGTACTGCCTTAATCATTTGTTCTGTATTACTTCAGGTAATGAAAAGAAATTCTCAAGGAAGCACCTTAGAGCATCTAAGACTTCATCGAAGCAAGACATCATGATTGATTGACAATGTGATTTCACCCTTGCTGCAAGAGGCAGTGAAGGATGATCTTGCAGGCAAGAAATACTCCTTGATCGTAAATGAGAGTACTGACATCTCCATTCAGAAAGGCCTTGCCATCTGTGCTAAATACTACAGCAAATCTGAGCAGAAAATTATCGTCACATTCATGGGCATAGTTCCCATCCTTCATGGAATAGGGGAAGCACTCAAGGCTGTTGAGTTATTCCTGGAATGGTACAGTTTAGACCTTTCTGACTGCATCAGTCTTGGGACTGATGGAGCTGCCACAATGACTGGTGAACACAACTCCCTCTGGTCCCTCATTCGAGAGCACTCCCCCAACTGCACCCTCTTCAGCTGTATCTGTCACTCTCAGCATTTGTGTGTCAAGCATGCATTTGAGAAGCTCCCTCCCAACATGGGATATCTTCTGTCAGAGATCTCATCATGGTTCTCCAGAAGCAACATATGTTGTGTAGAGTATAAGGAACTGTTCATAGCCATGCTGGAAAATGAAGACCAAGGAAGTGAGACCATCGATCCTTGTGCACTCCCATTTGCAAAAATATCAGTGACACGCTGGCTTGTGAGAGGGAAGATAATTGATCTCATTTGAAGAATATGCCAGTGCTTCACATCTACTTTGAGAAACTAGCTACGACTGGTGATCAAGAGGTTCGCTACAAAGGCCGTAGCATACATGATATGCTCATGGATGACATTAACCTGCTATATCTATTCTGAACCCAGTCATGGCTGAATTTAACCAGGTTAACAAGTTTTTCCAGGCCACACATGCTGATCCAGAGCAGATGGTGAAGGAGCTGTGTCTGCACCATGGCACATTGAGTAGTATCTAAGATAGTCGAGGATATGAGAAGACTCTGTCATGTGTCAGTCTTGGCACCTCCTTTCGAAGCCAAGTTGAGAGATACTTTCATGAGCACAGAAAGCACCCAGTCAAGCCTGGAGCAGCACCCTTCCCTGTCCAAGTGGAGCAGGCCAAGCAGAGGTGCTGTGCTTTCCTCAAGGAAGCACTGAGCCAAGTGGAGCAGAGGATTTCTCAGGAAAAGAATGCTTTTGATGGCCTCTCCTGACTGAATCCCAAATAAATTTTTTGTTGTTGTTGTCAAAGTGTATGAGTAGTAGTTATTATCTATTTGGTTATTTCAGGTATGTTTTGTCCCAAGTGGGCCAGACACCTTTCGATCAGCTTCCTATGAAACATCTCATGGGTGAAGATGCTGATCGGATTGAGAAGCAATATGAGAGGATATTTCTGCAGCCCTGGAAAACAGAGGAAGTATTTTGTGATGAACAACAGCTGCCTAAGGATTCAACAGTATTCTGGGGGAAAGTTGTGCAGTTCAGGGACAGCAGTGACGATTTTCCCTACAGAGAGCTGTCCATGTGTGCCCTGGCCTATCTGTCGACATCAACCAGCAATGCTGTCATCGAATGCATCTTCAGCCAAGTTAGTGCAGTCAAGTGGAAGTACAGGAACTGTCTGTCCATAAAGATGCTGGATGCTATCCTCAGGATCTGTATACACCTGCATACCAGGGGTGTATGTTGCAATGACTTCGTTGTGACACAGTCAATGATTGAGAAATTCAATGCAGACATGTATTGTGATAAAGAAGGTGATTCAGAATTAGAACTCATTGTTGCTAAATCAGACTGATTGGAACCAGTTATATACTCAATTATATTCACAATTACAAAACTAAATGATTGATTTAGATTTCCTTATACTAAATATCATTCATTGAACTCTCTTACCTATTGGGAGATTGTAATATTAAGTACTCCTGAACTTTGGTGGTCTTTGTTTGAACAATAATTAAATGGACGAATTCAATTAAATTAAGAATAAAATGGAAATAAATAATGAACTCACAAGTGAAATGGATTTCATTTAAATTTAGAATGAAACACACAAAAAAAAAGAATGAATGTAATATATTCCAAGCCCTATAAATATGAAAAGGAAAAAAAAATTACACACCCCCCCCCCCCCCCCCCCCCCTGCCCCCAAAAAAAAACTATTACAGATCTGGCTCCAAACAGACTCCAAAATTTTAAAAATTTGGCTCCACAAGCTGATTGAAATCTGGCAACACTGGTCTGGCCCATTCCAACAAAAAATCTTAAAGCTGGTGCATAGTTGAAGGAGTATGTTTGTCAAGCATACATTAAGCCAATTGGCTTATTAAAAAAAAGAAGAAAAAAGGGGGGGGGAAAAAAACAACCAAAAAGACCACATTAATAACCTACATACCCAAGAAGAACTATTCAAACAATACATTCTTGGAAAGAATGTCACAGAGCAAACAAAACGTATTGAAGAAAGAAAAAAAAAAAACAGATGCCTAAACTTAAAGCAGCTTAAATGGTTCCTTCTGCACAGGCCTGCAAGACATGCCCACAACTAGAATTGTCCTCCCATAACACATATTCTCATAAAAGACATGACCACCACTAACACATGTCTTCCAGGAAGACATGCCCTACTGCATATCATGTCATCCCATAGAGCCTGTCCTCTGGTTGGACATGCCTTCCAGTAAAGCATATCTTACTTTACTTCATGTGTTTTAACAATACATGACCACTCACATCACATATACTCCAAGTCCACCTGTAAGACATGCTCTCATGTAATACATGGCTTCCTATACGAAATACCCTCCAGTTTAAACTTGTCCTCATATAAGGTGTCCCCCTGTACAACAAATCATCCTGTAAGATATGCCCTCTTGTAAAACATGTACCCCAGTAAGACATCTCAAACAGCTAAACATGCCCTCCTATGATACATACCCTCAATTAAAACATGACATCCAGTAAGACATGTCTTTCAGTAAAACACAACATATTGTAAGATATGCCATCCTGAAGACATGCACTCTACCAATACATGACATCCCATAAGACATTTCCTACAACAAAGCATGACCTCCCTCAAGACATATGCTATCATAATACATGTCATCCCGAAAGATCTGTAATCCAGAAAATTATGTCCTCCCATAAAATATGTTCTTTTTTGAAACAATTTTGCAGCTGAAAGTCGCAATCGCATGCTAATAACAAAATAATAATGATAATAATACTGTTAATAATCTTATATTAATGGAGCTAGTTGGGTTTATATATACATATATATATACTAGCAGCATATACCCGGCATTGCTTGGCCAATGTCAACTAGAAACATTATAGAAGCCTATCAAGTTACAGCCTGGTTGGTCCTTTAATCAGCTTCTGGCAGCCAAAACAACTTCTTGTGTGTGTGGCTAATAACAAACAAGCCCCATTACCATACCCACATGTGCTTAATAATGCTCACACAGTTTCTTGGAGAACATGTGCTAAATTTCGGCCTTTTTTGGCTCAAGTGCTTGACCGTGATGCCCAGAAATATTTACATAGAGATATCACCTAAAAAAGACCACATTGCAATATATATTTAAATTTGTATATATTTATATATACAAATATATACATTAACCGTTAGAGGGTACACAAAGAAACATTGAATTTCATGCAATGAGCAAGACTTCAATGAACAAGTACTACAGCAAACACCATAACACACACTCGGAACCTTTTATAATGCATGCATACATTGCAAAGCATACAAATGGACATCCAAATTAAGCACCTTGTGCTGCAAGACAGGAGAAGTTCAACTGCAATCAGTGCCTGATCCACTAACAAACATTAAAAAATATATATTCAATAAAAACCAATCAGGTCATCACTTCCTTAATCAAACAAGAGCATATAACAATGCACTTGCACTAGCATCACTTTGTTGCAATGGGATTGTTGCTCCAGGTTACAATCCAACATCTAAAATTCAAAGAAAGCTGTACCATAAAATTGGATCACTCCTCCCAAGTAAATCTGAAGAAAGTCCAAAATTTACACAACTTTACTTTCATGATTCAATTTATGAACTTAAAAACTGATTGAACCATGTACAATTACATCCAGAAACACTTCAGATTCTCCAAAAAGAATTGTACTCATGCAATAGTCACATCAGAAGTTTCAAGGCTGCAATTGAATTGGACACAAGAGAAAATTTAAAAGTAATCTTGCATGCATACAAAGCATTTAAACTTCCAGAGGCCCACTGTAGAACTTGCAACTTACCATCAGCATCAGAAGTTGCCGCCATTATTCCGAGTACATATTAGGTAATGTAGATATCATTGTTCATTGCAGAGATGGACGACTTACACACATTAACATGTGCCATAGAAATTATGACTCCTTACATTATGTCTTACTATTTCCACAAGGAACTGATAGCTGTCAAATTGGGGTTAAAGAGAAACAATGGCAGAACAATATCTCCAACGGATTTTTACTCCTACTGCCTACAAGTATGGGAAAGTGTCTTCAACATCATAATGAGGGCCAGACAACTAACCCAACAGTATGCAATTGATGCTCAAGCAAAAATTGAATATTCCAGATTAACGTGGGCAAGGAACCATCAAACAACTATTAGAGCTGAAAAATACCAAGGATTACATGACACAGTCTCTCAAGGAGATGGTGTGAATGCAGGCAGAAGAACTTTTCTCCCACCAACAATTACAGTATCTCCATATTATTTCAATGAATGCTTCCAAAACTCATGTTAAAAACAACAAGTATTGGGCAAAGTAAAAGCTCATTCATCAACCATTGAGTGACAGAAGAGAGGCTTAACCCATTCACACTATCTATTCATCATGGTGGATGAGTGCAAACCATGAACCCCAGAATTTATTGACAGAGTAATTTCCTGTGAAATATCTAATAAAAATGCAAATCCAATACTTCACCAAGCAATCATTGCAAACAACAACTACACGGTCCTTGCAGTGCAGCAAACATGCAATGCCCATGCATGGAAGGTGTAGGTCAAGACCATCACTGTACTAAAGGCTAGCCTAAAACATTTAGGAACAACATAATTGCAGGAGATAGTTCGTACCCAGAATATTGCCGCAGATCACCAGAGGAAGGTGGATTGACACACAATTTACGAATGAAAAACAACACACAATACAATGTGGATAACCAATGAGTGGTACCATATAATCCATTTCTATCTCTCAAATATGGTGCACACATCAATGTTGAAATAGTAAACTCAGTTGAAGCTATTAAATATCTATAAAAATACATCACCAAGGTTCATGACAAGGTTACTTTTACAGTAGAGGGTGAAGAAGGACAAGAACAGGCTGTTCATGACGAACTGAAAACTTTTCTACATGCACGATACATATCTGCAAGTGAGGCATACTGGTGAATCTACCAATTTCCATCATAATCAAGGAAACCACCAGTAGGGAAATTACCATGTCATTTACCAGGAGATCAGGTTGTCCTGTACCAAGAGGGACATGAAGCAGAGACAATTCAACATGGAGAGCCAGTAACAAAGTTAACCAACTTCTTTGAACTAAACAAATGTGATAATTTAGCAAATGGCATCACATATCCAGACTTGCCAAAATACAACACTTGGAGTCAAACCAAGAAACAATGGCAAAGACGTCGTCGAGGACATCCAGAGGAACATGAACTACTCATGACTAACTCACTGGGACACATTCCAACATTTTCACTGAGTCCACATCAATCAGAATTATATCATCTATGAATGCTACTACATTATAAAACTGGATCAACCACATATGAACAATTACGCACCATTGATGGTCGCAAATGTCCTACATTTCAAGCAGCATGCCGGCAAATGGGACTACTGGATCATGACAATGAAAGAAACTGTGTGATGAAAGAGACTTCAAACATCAGGTTTGGTCCATAATTGAGAGAGGTATTCTGCACTATACTACTACTCTACTGTATGCCAGCAGATCCATTGTCATTCTGGAACATATGGAAATATAAGTTGGCAGAGGATATCATGAGGAGCAAGAAAGAGACCACAATGTCCATGCAAACAATGCATGAAGTGCTTTTGCAACTACAAGAAAGAATTGAATTTGATGATTTGGACATGAATAAAAATTTTGGTCTTCCAACACCAGATTCAAGCATAGTCCATTTAGCACAAATTCCATCTGTGCTAAGAGAAGAAATGAATTATAATACTGCACAACTCCAACAAAATGTACACACTATTGCCCACATTAAACTCAGAACAACAAGTTTACGAAACAATAATAAGATCAGTTCAACTAGATGAAGGCAAGACATTCTGCCTAAGTGCAAGTGGTGGTACAAGCAAAACCAATATCATCAATGTCATTTTGGACTTCTTAAAGTCAACCAATAAAATTGGCCTTGGCAAAAGCAATTTCAGGCATTACAGAAGCATTATTACACAATGGAAGAACATTTCACTCCAGATGTAAAATCCCACTTCATATTAAAGAGAAGTCCATTTGTGGTTTCAGTAAACGTTGTGCAACTGGACAACTAATGCAAAAAGCTCAACTCTTGGTGATAATGAGGTTACCATGGGACACAGATGCCTATATGAATGCCTCGATCGCAGTCTATAGGATGTTAGAAGAAGTAACAAACCATATAGGAGCTTAACCATACTTTTCTCTGGAGACTGGAAACAAATACTCACAGTTGTCAAATGAGACTCACGGGCGAGTGATAGATGCAACCTTGAAAAAATCACACATTTGGGAGAACATACAAACACTAGAGTTACATTTCAATCATCGTGCACAATCATTGCAGAACATGCCAAACTCAAACTATGCTGATTACATACTTACAATTGGAAATGTATTAATTCCAATGAGTATTTGAACTAGGCCAATTCAAAATAAAATTAGAGCAAAGCTATGCCAAACCACCACCAGTTTAACAGATTTATGCCAATTTGTATTTGAAAGTTATTTTTCAAACTCCATCACCACCAGCAAAGCCAAGGTAGCCATAATTGCATCAACCAATAAAGCTGTTTAATAAATAAATAACATAATGATGACCTCATTATCAGGAATTGAAAAGCAATACATGAGCTGCGATTCTGTGAACAATGAGAGATTATATCCAGTTGAGTTCTGAACAAATTAACTCCTTAAGGATTTCCAGCACACATCATCAATTTAAAGGTTGGCAGTCCCATTATGCTCTTGCAGAACCTTGACCCTCAAAATAGACACTGCAATAGAACACAATACATTGTCAATCAATTACACCAACACATCATTGAAGCCAAAATTGCCACAGGCAGTAGTGCAAGCAGAACTATATTCATACCTAGAATCATACACGTCACACAAGAAAATGAGTATCCATATGAAATGAGGAGGAAGTAATTTACTATCAAACCTGCGTTTGCTATCACAGCGAACAAAAGTCAGGGACAAATATTTGAGAGAATTGGAGTGTATCTACCAAATAATTTCTTCTCTCATGAACTGTATGTGGCAAAGTCTAGGATTGGTTAAAAAAGCAACTTGAAAATTATGGCACCCATCTCTAATTATGATGACACTGAGAAAACTTATATTGATAATTGTGTGTATCAAGAAATTCTATAGACAGGACAGAAATATTAAGAAGTTCAAATTCAATTAAATTATAAGAAACAATTAATGTACCAACAAAAATTGTGAAATCATTCATTAAACAGCATAATCATTATGGTAGGTTAATTCAAATAATATAATTCATGTAAATTTTAAATATTTAAAATGCACATCTCACCATTGCATTTGTGTTGAATACTGTTCTTTTTCACAGCAACAACAACATTGCTAACATTCATGCACATCAAAAGCATTTAACGATATCTAATGACAAAGGTGAATCACTAGAAATCATCATTGCTTAATAGAGTATCCGTTAATTTCTTCAAAAAAATCTGGTATGTAAATATATGTAGTGTTTAAAATATGTAGACAATGAATGAAAACATTTATACATAATCTTCATATTTTCCATCGTAGATAGCAACAAGGAAGCATGATAAACAAGTCCAATCCTTACTACTCATTGAAATTTGATTGTACTGCCATAATGAATACAAGTTCTTCAAAAAGTCAGAAGGATACTGCTCCTATAAACAGTATGACACCATTTCAATTTTCATAAATTTTAATCTATCACTATACATGAGCACACAAAGAACATGCGTTCAATTTTTTTTTTTTTTTAATAACTTTCATAAACACAAACGACATTCAATCTGGACAAACATGCTGTCACATAAGATATGCTGTTTTAAACCCCTCAATATCCTACGGGCATGCATTTAATTGATAACTAACTCATTCAAAGCACAATTGTATCAATTGAATAACATAGCTTTTAATTTATGAAAGCATGAATAATGAAAGTTAAATTATTACTCAATATGTCCACCTATTAATTAAGATCACAAATTGTGCTTCACTTCCTGCAAAGAATAGGTTAACATTAAGAGAAATTAATATTTATGCTCTTCTACAATACGTACCCTCAAGTAAATCAAGTCATGCAGTTAGGAATATCTTCCAATGAAACAAAACAGATAACAAGATATCCCATCATAAAGACATCCACTCCACGAACACATGACCTTGCACAAGACATTTCTTTCCACAATGCATGACCTCCTTTACAACATATGCTTTCAAAAAACATGTTATCCTGAAAAACATGTACTACCACAAGACACGTCCATCCTTAAGACAATTTTTCGACTGCAGCTCACCTGAAGGTGGGCCTAGCAAGCAATGTGGCAAAAGGCCGTAATTGCATGCTAGTAATATTAATACTCATACTGATAGAGCTAGTGGTGTTTATATATATGTGTACGATAACCAGCCAAATGGCTGCAAGGATTTGGTTGAAAGTTGGCAGATATGATATTCAGGTAAGCGAAAGTAACATGGGCTATGTCCAATTTCTCCACACTTCATTGATCAAGTGAAGTAACTAAAAGAAGCCCCAAAAAAAGGCTCTCCCACATCAGCCATTCTATTTTCATCAAAGAGAATGCATTAGCTTTCACACGCTATCACATCAAAGAGCCATTAATGAATTTAAACATGTCCCTACAAGTTAAAAAGAAAAAAACCTATCAGCAATTTTTTTTTTTTTTTTTTTTTTTTTTTTTTTTTTTTAATTGATGAACTCTGAAGCATTGTTCTATGAAATCCTATTGCTGCAAGGGCAAGGGACCACTGCTTCTCATCAGCTACTGAAAGTACATAATTCTATGCTCCTTCTAACCACCATCCCCCTACCCCAAACCTCAACTCACCACTATTCCTGTAAAACAAAATTAATTTCCTGCCCAACCAAAGTTATGACTATAAAAAAATTTCACAGGAAGGTCAGTGTTGAAACAAAGCAAAATTAGTGTGCCAAAAAAAAAAACTTTTTGCTAAAAGAGCTACAGACATGGTATTGAAATAAAAATTGTTCCATGAAGATTATAAACCAATCTTATTGGTATATGGAACAGCTAAGCCTCCAACAATCATTGTCTGGCACATTCCTACTAGAAATCTTTAAGCTGGAGCATACATACCATAGTTGAGGGGATGTTTGTCAAGCATACATGAAGCTGATTGGCTTATATAAATAAAAATATTAAAAAAACCAAGAAGATCATTCCTTCCTCCCTCCCTCCCTCCCTTCCTTCCTTTCTTCCTACATTTATTTATTTGTTTGTTTGTTGTTGTTTTTTGTTTGTGTTTTTTTGTTTGTTTGTTTGTTTTTAATTTGTTTGCTGTTGTTGTTTGTTTGTTTGTTTGTTTTTAATTTGTTTGTTGTTGGTTTTTTTTTGTTTGTTTGTTTGTTTGTTTGTTTTTTTTTGTTTGTTTGTTTGTTTGTTTGTTTGTTTGTTTGTTTGTTTGTTTGTTTGTTTGTTTGTTTGTTTGTTTTTTTGTTTGTTTGTTTGTTTGTTTGTTTGTTTTTTTGTTTGTTTGTTTGTTTGTTTGTTTGTTTTTTTGTTTGTTTGTTTGTTTGTTTGTTTGTTTGTTTGTTTGTTTGTTTGTTTGTTTGTTTGTTTGTTTGTTTGTTTGTTTGTTTGTTTGTGTACAGTAACCTGCAAAATGGCTGCAAAGATTGAATCAAAAATTGGCAAATAAGATATTCATGTAAAAAATAACCTCGACTATGTCCCATTTGTCCAAACCATTGCTCAAGTACTCACACCATATGAGGATGAAATTTAAAAAAAAAAAAACCTAATAATATTTTCTAGAAGAATAATTAATATATACATACAGAACATTGTTACACTACTTTCTGCACCATTTAAATGAAAAGAAGAAAGAGAAACCCCTCCTTCCAAGATAAAAAATATATATAATTTTAAAATAAGAAGAAGAAAAAAATCATCAACATGCCCAGGTACAAATTACACCACAAATACCACTCCCTAAAAAATATTTCATGAAAGGAACACATGCAACCAAAAGTTGTACAATTAAAATTTCAAGATCAATTGTACTTAAGCAAAATTTAAAGGTATACATGTAATTACTAATATTACATGATTGAAACACATTACAGAACCACTCAAATTTAGGCACAGTTGGCCCTTTAATTAGCTTGAACTCCATATGACCAATAATAAACCATCAAATATGTTAATTAAAGTTTATTAGAGCTGCTGCATTGAAAAAGTGGCATTGATAAGGAGAACGTGCAGGCATGCCCTGTGGCAGCTCCAGTGGCAGCCCTGTGTGTACAAGAAAATGTGGGGGGAATTAAGGTAAATAGCCCAGCTGGGGAAAGCATGCAGTCATTTACAGTGAGGAAAAAGCATTTCAAGTGTAGTTGCAGCTTCCAGTGATCAAAATAATGAACTAAGAACTGATTTTTTTTCAAATTGAAGAATTTTGTACTTAATTGGGGAAGGTACTGGTAACACTGTGGCAGTTGTGTACCAGAAAAGAAGGAAAAAGTTAAAAGGTATGTAAACTAACTGCAGGATACCCTGTACTCTTTTGCAGTGTGGTGCAAACTTTTTGTGACAGTTAGTTTTCAGCCCCCACTTGTTAAAGAAAAATTTTAAGAATGAATAAAATTTTGTTCTATTTTCGAGGCTACTGCATTCTTGAGAAGATATTTGAATGAGCCCCTGATTTTCAAGGGGTCCATTCAGAGGAAGACAGCTAGTCATCAAAACAGTCAAGGGGGGAGGGGTATCCAAGGCATTTGGTAGGCAGGACTTGCCTTTCACCTTTTCCCTAACTTTGACTGATTTGCCCAGATGCCAGAATGACAACAAGCCCCACTGAAAGGCAAGTCTCACTGAAAGGCAAGCTTCACTGAGAGGCTGAATGAGGATAGCCACCTAAAACAACTTAAGCATGCCGAATCCAAGAACTTCCTTCATTCAAAATAATGAAAAATTGCTCTCACTCTAATGAGGAATTGTTTTGTATTTTTGTTGACAGTCATGCAGAGAGTTTGGGAAAACTGTTTACCTTTGATATAGTTATGGATGTCCTGAAAAGCTGCACACATAATTTTTTTTTTTGATTTTTTATATTTCTATCAACAAGCTAGTTAAAATCAGAACGCATGATTCTTTGGATGCAAGCTATGATTCTTTGGATGTAAGCTAATGTGCTTAAGGTGTTCTTTGATTTATAGGGAATTATTCCCTAACCCGCTGGAGACTGAAGTCGGCGTCTGAGGTGGGCGGCTGAGGTGGGCGGCTGAGGTGGGCGGCTGAGGTGGGCGGCTGAGGTGGGCGGCTGAGGTGGGCGGCTGAGGTGGGCGGCTGAGGTGGGCGGCTGAGGTGGGCGGCTGAGGTGGGCGGCTGAGGTGGGCGGCTGAGGTGGGCGGCTGAGGTGGGCGGCTGAGGTGGGCGGCTGAGGTGCGCGGCGTCTGTTGCCTGAGCGTTTGGAGTGTCAGGTTGGCCGGGTATTGTAGAACCACCCTGCCATCTTTACCGTGCACCATGGGGTGTACCATTACAAGGGAAGCGGATGGTTGGTCAGTGGTTACCAAGAGACATAAACCTCGAGGGAGGGGTTCTTCAAGAAGAACAGTTCCTGCTCCAAATCTAGGTCGAGGGAGGGGTTCTTCAAGAAGATCAGTTCCTGCTCCATTTCGAGTTCTTCAGGAAGACCAGTTCCTGCTCTATTTCGAGGTAGAGGGAGGGGTTCTTCAGGAAGACCAATTCCTGCTCCAAATCCAGGTATTCAACCCCTTGGCAGTGGTCCCCCACAAAGACTAGTGTCTGATCATTATTCAAGGATTCCACATTCCAGTGGTGCATGTTCAAGTACTCCACCCTTTGGCAATAGTGCCTCACAAGGAACACTACGTCCTCCACATTTAAGTGATGCATATTCAGTTATTCCACCCCAAGGCAGTAGTGCCTCACAAGGAGCAGTACGTCCACATTTAAGTGATGCATATTCAGATATTCCACCCCAAGGCAGTAGTGCCTCACAAGGAGCAGAACGTCCACATTTAAATGATGCGTATTCAGATATTTCACCCCAAGGCAGTAGTGCCTCACAAGGAACAAGTGGTGCTCCATATTCATGTGCAGTCCGTAGGAGTCAAAGTCAGACAACCACCGAGGTGGAAGAGGAGAGACGGAGGATATCACAGGAAGCACAGAGGAAAATTAATGATGAGAAGAGACGGAGGAGACAAGATGCAATCCGTAGGAGTCACTACCAACCAATCACCAAGGAGGAAGAGGAGAGACGGTTAGTATCTCTGATAGCCAAGTCAGCTATAGTATGTTCAGGTTCAAGTGTACTCTATTCTTGCCATTGCATCCAGAATAATTATGTATTACTACAGTGGTCCCTCCTAATTGAAACACCTTTGAATTATTCCCACCTCCCATATTATAATACCACTTTCCTTTTCTCATTTTTTGGCTCCCTGTTGGAACTATCTAAGATGAGACCACTTTGCTTGGTCAGTATATATACTAGCACGCAATTGCAGCCTTCGGGTGTATTGCTGGCTTAAAAAAAAGGAAGTGGTCTTATAATATAATCACGCAATTGTCCTTAGAAAAAACATGTTTTACGGGTGGACATGTTTTTCTGAAGTAAATGCCTTTTAGGAATGCATGTCTTATGAGAGCATATGTCTTTAGGTAGGTTATGTTTCGTAGGAGGAAATGTTTTATGGGAAGTCATGTGTTGGTGAAGGGCATGTCTTCAGGATGGCATATCTCACATTATGTTGTGTTTTACTGGAAAACATTTCTTATCGGATAACATGCTTTCATTGAGGGTATGTATTGTAGGAGGGCATATCTTGCAGTTTGAGATGTCCTACTGGAGTACATGTTTCACAGGAGGGCATATCTTGCAGGATGGTTTGTCTTATAGGAGACCTCTTAAATGAGGACATGTTCTACTGGAGGGTTTGTCTTATAGGGAGTCATGTATTGCATGAGGGCATGTCTTACAGGTGGACATATCTTGCATGAATGCATGAGTAGACGTATTATTGAGATGCATGTTTTGAGGTAGGATATGTCTTACTGGAAGCATTTCAAAGATGAGGGAATTTTTTATAGCATGGTATGTTTTACAGGAGGACATGTATTCCTGGAAGACATGTGGAAGTGGTGGTCATGTCCTTCATGAGAATGTGTTAGGGAAGGATGTGTCTAGTAGGTGGGCATGTCTTACAGGTCTGTGCAGAGGTTGGAACCATTTAAACTGCAGTTAGTTTAGGCAATTAGTGTTGTTTTTTTTCCATCAATATTTTTTTTTCTCTCTGAGACATGCTTTCTAAGATTTATTGCTTGAAATCTTATCCTTGGGTATGTAGGTTTATTTTTGTGATATTTTTGGTTAACCTTTTCTTCTTTTTTTAATTGAACATCTTCACAAATGCTTGACAAACATATCCCCACAACTATGGTTTGAATGCACCAGCTTTAAAATTGTAGTTGGAATGAGCCAGACAATGATGATGATAGGTGTAGCTGTTATCACACAGCACTGAAATTGCTTTTAAAATATTTGCAGGAATATTTTTCATATTAATACTATATTTGTGGCTCGTTTAGAAATTGCTTTTTTAGCATAATATCATTGCTTTCTTCTAACACTGTTCTTCCACTGAAATCTTTGATAATCATTATTTTAGTTGTACATGAACTTAATTTTTGTACAAGAACGGTGGTGAGTAGTAGTGGGGGTGTGAAGGTGGTTAGTGAGAGAACACAATTTCGGGCTACGTTAAACGTCTCTTTGAAATAATATCATGTGGAATTCTATGAATTCCTTTTGATGGATATAAAATGGTAGAGGAAAAGAACTTTTATTGGGGCTTCTTTTAGTTACTACACTGGAACAATAGGGTGTGGAGAATACAGACATAGCCCAGGTTATTTTCGATTGCCTGAATATCGAATCTGCCAAATTTTAACCAAATCCTTACTGCCATTTGGCAAGTTATCCTACCTATTTTTATACACCACTAGCTTTATTAATATAAGATATATATGTATGACGCATGTATGTATGTATATGTATGTGTGTGTATGAATGCATGCATGCACGCACACACACATACTTCTTTATTTAATTATTTATTTATTTGTTTATTTATTTATTTATTTATTTATTTATTCATTTATTCATTAATATACTAGCAGCATATACCATGAGTTGCAGGGAACAAAGAAGCCACTAAAACATTGGCCTGTTTAGTCCTTTAATTACCACTCAGCTGCCAAAACAACTTCCAGTAGAGTTAATACCAAACTACACCCACTACTACTCCCACACACAGTTATTAATGCTCACCCGGTCACTTTGACTCTATATGGCAAATTTCAGTCTGATTGGTCCAGGAATGAGTTTTTGGTATGCATAATGATGCCCTATTGGTGTGACCATGACCACACCACACCCATTGACACACACAGACATGTGATTAATAATACTAACCCAGTTGCTTGGAAATCTCATTCAAAATTCAGTCTTGTTGGTCATTGGATTTGCTTTTAATAGCTAAAACAACTTCCAGTGGGTGTGGTTATGGCTAACCCACACCAATGGGTTGTTAATACTTTTTTCGGGTACTTGTGGACTACAGGCCAACTGTTCGACTGAATGGTCTCTGTATTACTTTTTTCATACAAAAGAACGTTCTGTGGGTGTGGCTATGGATGAACCACACCCATTATCATGCCCACATATGTTTAATGATACTCATCCAGATTCTTAGAGAGAACAGCTAAATTTTGGCCCTTTTGGTCACAGTGTTAGGCCGTAACATCTAGACACATACATACAAACATACATACATATTAATAAACCAAAATTTGTACATTAAAATTGGTTCGTGGATCTAACTCTTTAGGTCAAATCTTTATTTAAAATATTTTTTATTTGGCACTTTTTCTATTTAAAACACCAATGAGAAGTAGTGTAACAAGGAGGGATACCACCCATGTTACTCCCAAAGTCAAGTTATGTATCCATACCATGTAATAAGTATTAGTACCATGTATTGAGGGTGGGTGTGATCATATACATTTATTTAAACATTCCCAAGGTTATATCAATTCCAAATATATATGAATTCTTCGGTCTAACTTCATTGGTCAAGTGTTAAATACCATTTTTGACATTCTTAGCCTTACACAGGGAAAGAATTAGGTGTGGCCAGGTGGGAACCATCACATGGTACTCTGAGAGTGAATTTGTATATGCATACCAATTTTTAAATCTGTAGCTACAAAATTTTTTTAGTAAAAATACCATCTTTAGCTTTTTTCGTTACCATGTTACTATTTTCAGGATTTTTAGCCCATTTTTTAAGTTGTGTTAAAACCTATCATCATGCCAACTTTCAGAGAAATCCACCCACAGGTTTGGCCAGAATATATATATATATATATATATATATATATATATATATATATATATATATATATATATATATATATATAATATATATACTAGCAGCATATACCCAGCATTGCCCAGCCAATGCCAACATGAAAAATTTCAGATGCCTCTCAAATTTCAGCCTGTTTGTTTGTTTAATTAGCTTTTGGCAGCCAAACAACTTCCTGTGTGTGTGCTAATAACAAACCACACATGTTGCTACACCCACATGTAGTGATTAATGTTCACCAGATTACTTGGTCTCCATATGCCAAAGATCGGCCTGATAGATCCATGAAAGGGTTTTTGGCACTCATGATATCATCTTATGAGTGTGGCAATGACCAGACCACACCTATTGATATGCGCACATGTGATTAATAATTCTCACCCAGTTGCTTGGAAACACATTCCAAATTTCTGTCTGGTTAGTTGTTAGATTAGCTTTTAATAGCTGAAACAACTTCTAGTGGGTGTGGCTATGGATGAACCACACCCATTACCATGCCCACGTGTCTTATTATGCTCGCCCAGGTTCTTGTAGAGCAAATGCCAAATTTGGCCTTTTTGTCCACGTGTTTGGCTGAAATGCCCAGACGCACACACATACTAACAAACATTTATAAACCAAATTATATATATATGTAAATGGGTTCGTGGATCTAATACCTTAGTGTTATTCAGAAGTTCTTTTTTTTTGTCACCTTTTCACTTCACACACCAATGGGAAGAGGTGTAGCCAGGAGGGATCCCACCCAGGTTACTCTCAAAGTTAAGTTGTGTATGCATACCATGATTCAAATCAGTCACTCCAAAGGTTTGTCCGACCAAACTACCATCTGCAGTTGTTGTTTTTTTTGGCCTAATATGAACACAAAAATAAGTATGGGCACATACATGTATTTAAAACATTCCCTAGATTATACTTATTCCAAATATTTATGGGTTTATGGGTGTAACTCCCTCGGTTTAAGTGTTTTTGTTGAAATATCATTTTTTAAATTTTTGCCCTTAGGCAGGGAAAGGAGGAGGTGTGGCCAGGTGAAACCCAACCCATGTTACTCCCAGAATATAGTTGTGTATACATACAAAGTTTTAGATCTGTAGCTCCAAGGGTTTTTCTGGCAAAAATATATTTGGCTTTATCTCATTACCATGGTAACCATTTTCCAAATTTTAGCCCACGTTTTAAGTTGGGTCAAAACCTATCTTCATGCCTAGTTCAGAGAAATCTACCCAAATGTTTGCCCAAAATGATGGTACAAACAGACAAACAGGTTGGCAGGCAAACAGACAGACACACATCTCCTTTTATATATAGGAGATATATATATATATACTATCAGCATATACCCGGCATTGCCTGGCCTACATCAACATGAAACGTCATTGAATCCACTCGAATTTCAGCCTGATTGGCAGCCAAAACAATTTCCTGTGCATGTGGCTAATACCAAACCACAAACATTGCCACACCCACATGTAGTTTATAATGCTCACCCAGTTACTTGAACACCATATGCCCAATTTCAGCCTGATTAATACATAGCCAGGGGCAGATCCTGGGATAGTTTGTTGAGTTCCTACGAACTACCCTTTTTCACCTGAATTTTGGTAAAGGGTCTTTTCCAAGCTTTCTTGAGGCAATAACTAACGAGATGAAAACTGATAATATAGAAAGGATAAGTGTATTTATTAGCTATGGAGCAAACTCAATGGATACGGGTCTTCCCTCTGACTGGGCAACACCCCTCCCCCAGTCATCCCCAGCGCCAAATAGGACTACATTCCATAAAGTATTGTTAGTATATGCCAAACTTCAGCCTTTTTAGTCCAAGTGTATAGTCGTGACGCCTAGACACATACTTCGAACCCAAATATATGTTGAAGTGCATTTGTAGATCTGACTACTTTCATCCAAGCAATATTCAGTAGTTCTTATTTTGGGCACTCTCTTGCTTTACATACCAATGTTAAGTGGTGTGACCAAAGTGGATTCTGCCTATGTTACTCAGAAGTCAAGTAATATAGGCATACCATTTTAAGTCTGTGCTTCCAAGGGTTTATCTGGTCAATGTACAATTTTTTGCCTTTTTTGGGCCTGACATAAAAACAGAAGTGTGTGTGTGGTCACATACATGTACTTAAAATATTCTCCAGGTTATATTGATTCCAAATATATAGGGTTCATGGGTCTAACTCCCTTGGTTCAAGTGTTTTGCTGAAATACAATTTATGTCATTTTTAGCCTTACACAGAGAAGGGAAGCAGTGTGGCCAGGTGGGATCCAGGCCATGTTACTCCCAGAGTGAAGTCATATATGAATACCAAGCTTTAGATCTGTAGCTACAGGGTTTTTTTGGCCAAATACCATATTAGACCATTTCTTGTTACCATGGTAACTTTTTCCCAAAATTTTAGCCCATGTTTTAAGTTGGGTCAAAACCTATCATCATGCCATAGTTCAGGGAAATTCACAGACAAGTTTGACCAGAATGATGGTACAAACAGACAGACTGACAGATAGACAGACAGACCGACCGACCGACTGACAGACAGACAGACAGACAGACAGACAGACAGACAGACAGACAGACAGACAGACAGACAGACAGACAGACAGACAGACAGACAGACAGACAGACAGACAGACAAGACAGACAGACAGATAGACAGACAGACAGACAGACAGACAGCTCCTTTTATATATAGGAGATACACATACACACACACTCACGCGCGCACGCATGCATGCGCGCACACACACACACACACACACACACACACACACACACACACACACACACACACACACACACACACACACACACACACACATATATACTAGCAACTAGCAGCATATACTTAGCATTGCCTATCCAATGTCACATGAAACATTATAGAAGCGTTTCTAATTTCGGCCTGGTTAGTCCTTTAATTTGCTTTTGGCAGCTTATCCCCGGGCCCTCCTCCACCCCCGAATTGTGACAACATCTCTTCTTGTGTGCATGTCAAGTTAAATTTTTTTAAAAAGTGGTTAAATATATATTTTCTACTCATGGACGGTCAAATTTATGGATATAGAGACTTAAAACAATGCAAACACTATTGGTCTTGATAGGAAAATGTTCTGGATCACAATTATCAACACTACTTTTTGTGAACATGTCATTCTATCTGAGGTATCCGGGGTACATCTGCTAGTATTTATACTACAAATGCAGATAGTCTCTCTGTTTGTTAGCCTGTCTCTCTGTGTGCCCGTGATTCACGATTAAACGGCTGAAATTAAACCGACGAGTCCATACATATTTAGAATCAGATTCACCAGGGGGACGTTAATTGCATGTCTATATGGCCACACCTCTTTTATTCCAAAAAGAGCCAAAAATGGTATATTTGCCTGAATAAATAATGGTGCTAGACCCCACAAACCCGTATATGTTAGAATCTGTGTTGCAAGGGTAATGTCATAAGCATATCTATATGGCCACGCACCTTTCTGTATTCAAAAGATGCCAAAAATTGGTACTTTTGCAAGAACAAAGACACAACTTGACTCTGCAAATTATGTGGGGTAGTTCCATCTGAACACATACCTTTCTCTTTGTGTGCAAAGCTAAAATTGTCAAAAATAGTACTCCTAAAAAAAAAACTCTTGAACCTAAAACATGTTCACCTTTGCTTTAAAAGTCTACAACACATTTTCTAAGCGGACACTTTTATGACTACATTTCACCTTTATGAAAATTTGCCTGTAGGGCGGGGTTTTTCACAAGTATATATAAATGCAGCATGGTAGTTCATTTCCATTTGAAGATACTGGATAGTATTTGAGCTTCAGATCTCAGAAATGTTTGTTAAATAGGAAAATAAAACCTTATCATGACGAAAAAATACCTGATCATGGGAAATAGTGTAGTGATCATGCACATTTTTCTGATCAAAATTTTCCTACAATACTCAAACCCATTTACCTAGATGCATGAAACTTAACATGCATACTAAAATTGAATCTGGAAATAACATGCGCTGGGTTTCACCAGATTACACTTAAAACTGTGAGTGTGTCGATATGTATTTGTCTGTAGGACATGTCAGCTTGATTATTATAAAATAAATGGCAATTTATCTCATCATCATCATTGTCATACTCATCATCATCATCATTATCATCATCAACATTTTCATCATCATCATTATATCATCATTTCGTCATCATCTTCGTCATCATCTTTATCTTCATCATCATCTTCATTACCTTCATTCTCGTCATCATTTTTTTTTAGCATCATCATCGTCTTCTTCATCATCATCATCTTTATTATCATCATTATCATCTCCATCATCATTTTCATCATCCTCATCTTCATCATCGTCATCTCCATCATCAACATCACTATCATCATCGTTGTCATCGTCATCATCTTCTCCAACATCATCATCTCTATCATCATCTTCTCCTTCATCATTATTGCGATCTTTATCATCATCATTGCTTTCATTATCTTCTTCATTGTCATCATCATTTTCTTCATTGTCATCATCTTCATCATCGTCATCATCATCATCATCATCAACTTCATCTTAATCTTCTTCATTATCATCTTCTTCATCATCATCATCATCTTCTTTTTCATCATCATCATCATCAACTTCATCTTCATCATCTTCTTCATCTTCATCATCCTTATCTTCATCATCTTTATTAACTTCATTATCATCATCTTTATTAACTTCATTATCATCATCTTCTTCATCATCTTCTTCATCATCTTCATCTCCATCATCATCTTCATCATCATCATCTTCATCATCATCATATTCTCCATCATTTTCGTTATCATCTTCATTATCAAATATTGATAATTTGAATTATTTTTCTATCTAATAATCTACTACTCTATTAATATTTTAATGTTGATATGTTACAATAATTTATTTATTTCTTTCTTTTCTTACAGTGAAAAGGCTGATGAGAAAGCCAATTATTGGAGAAGTATAAGGGATGAAATCAAAATAAAATTGGAAACAGAAGAAACATTAAATGGATATGGAACCAACAAAGTAAGTATAGTTAAATAACCTTACATATATTTTTTTTAGCTGAAGTTAATATCTAGATTGTCATCTGTCTATGATATCACATAAATTTAATAACATTTCATAATTTTAGCTGTTTCCTCATTAGTGGATGGTCTTTGTTGAGTATTCTGACATATGAAGGCATGCAGGCTATGTACACCCCTTTTTCATTGATGCATTATTGAAATAGTGTCTTAAATATCTGGCAAGTGGAAGACTAGAATAACTTCATTATAGTTCTTGCAACATTAATGTATATGCTTTTTAACATAATTTTGTATATAATATATGAAGTGTAGAGAATTCATTTCTGAAATGGAAAAAGCAAGAAATACGGCTATGGACTTCATCTTGGAAGCGAAGTGAGTGCTCAGTTTTAACACAATGTGAAATCAGTAGATAAGTGTATAATGTGGTAGGCACTCATTATTGGAAACATTTCTTAATAAATAAAAGGAAACACAAACCCGCAAGAGAATCTCCAACACTCAATGTATTGAAGTATTCAGAATTATTATGGAAAATGATTCAAAATGATTCAAAGTTAGATATACCCCTTCCCTCTGGTTTAGTTTCCATAAAAATATGAACTTCAATGTCGATATTTTTTATATAAGCTATTAAACTTTTTTTCCTATTGAACGAACATATTGTGGGTGTTTTATCATGGGCATCATTGTAAAACATGCATAAAAAAAACATTTTACTTTTGTTTAGTTCAAACTTGGTGTTTAGATTTTTTAAAAATTGGTTTTACTCTAGAAATATAAAACAGGGTTTTAATGTAAAAAGCAGCTAAAGTGCATGTTTCCAAAACTCATTAACTGCCAGTATGGAGTGTGTGTAGTGGCTGAGTAATTTTGCTCTTGGACTAACAACCCCTGGATTGCAAGTTCAAACCCAAAACTGACAGGAAAACTTTCCTATCCTTCAATATCTTCCCACACCATTTCACCCATTCATGTTGACTACCTCCTCGTGGTGAGATCTGGAAAAATGACACATACATCAGGCAAAAATCAACAAATAGAGAAGAAATTCTCATATGCAAGAAGAAGAGGAATTAGTTGCCAGAATAATCAGGTGTAATGTTAACTCTGGCCAATAGACACAGTTTCTCGGATTGATATAATATGGTCCTTTGGTTTCCATATCTCAATTATATCTTCACTCAGCCAATATTCTAACTCTGAAGTATCTTCTTTGACTTGTTCTGAATGAAGTGATATTTAATTCCAATATCCTTGGAGCAACCATGAGAGTGACAATTCTGACCCATACACATGGCTGACTGATATCTTTGAGGATTTTGGTTGATTCAGTTAATCCATTCCTTAGTTCATCTGTGAGCTGTAGCACTACAGTCTCTTGTGCTGCATTTGCTATTTTCCTGTACTGCATATTCTGGTGGCAAGCTTTTCCTTCAACATTTCAAGTGATTACAAAAGTTTCCCCGTGAAGGATTTCGAGAGCTCCCTTCACAGAGATCATCACTAAATCAGACTGTCCTTCATGCTTTGTCCATTGTGACACCAATCTAATCCAGCATTGTTGATATAAAGATATGGTATGTGTATCCATATCAACAACCTTTTCCTGAAATGCCAAGAGTGTTACATCCATTCCTTACCAAGTTAACATATTATAGCTTTCATCATCCTTTTCAAATATTACTAAAGTAAGCTATAGGGTCAATATTATCATCCCAGTGCTCTAGCTGTTCTATTGGCATGTTGCCTGTTTGGACATCTTGTATTGTGTCTTTCTATTTAACTGTAGCCTTCTCATCTCAAATTCCTGGCAACCATCCTCTTTCTTTTATCCACTTTAGATTAAATTTGATAATTTTCTTTCTATTTCCTTTCTCTCTTGCTCATATTTTTGCATGAAATACCGAAGCAGAGCGATCATGCAATCTGCTTGTGACATTGCCTGTGCCTCTAGTTGAATCACTTCTGTTCTTGAGTCTCCACCTACTTTTGCTGTGATGATGCATGCAGAGAGCTCAATAATGTGTGGTAAGAACTCTGTAGTCAATACATTGAAATCTAGTGTGCTAGCCTACTCTCATATCTTGCAGCCCTAGTGTCATAATGGTACTGTTCTTCATTCATTTCCCCAATTCACTTGAAAGTTGTGCATCGTGAAAGAAGGATTAATAAAAATTATAGCAATGGCCTGCTAGGATAACTTTAGCTTTGCTTACAACTGAACCTACCAAATATTGTGTACCATATCAGATAGGATGGATTTTTTCCCACATATATATTTTCACTTGCCCAACCTCCCAGCTATAGGGTTGCTGTCACCAGAGACTATAGTTGTTTGTCTAGCTAGCCCTCATCAGAAAAGTTAGGTGCATCTGATCAACTATTATTATAAACAATACAATTAGCATTGACCAACACAGACGTATTAACCAAGTCTAAATACCCACTTCTAGTTCCATGGCATATTTTTTTATCATCATGGGGGTGACATCACATAGATCCATCAGAAGCATACAGCACATACATACGTGTGTAAGTACGTACATACCTACCTACCTACCTACCTACCTACCTACCTACCTACCTACCTCTACCTACCTACCTTCCTACCTACCTACCTACCTACCTACCTACCTACCTCTACCTACCTACCTTCCTTCCTACCTACCTACCTACCTACCTACCTACCTACCTACCTACCTACCTACCTACCTACCTACCTACCTACCTACCTACCTACATACCTACATACATAAGAACACACATGCATGCATTATTATATAAAAGATCAACCACAATGCATTGATGGTTTGTTTATTAGCTAATTTGCACCTGCTCTCTTAGGCCTTTTTATTACCTAATGCTTTTTATGGAATGGGTAGGTGTTGGAGGATGTACCCAACTCCTTATAGTCTGAAGTTAATAATCCTTCTTACACAGGTTTAATTTCCTTTCTTTTCCAGCTTGCAACACCTCCACATTTTTTAAGCATCTATAGTTCTTTACAGATATTGATTTTTAGTTACTAGGAAAAATTCTGCCCTGCAAGCATACAGTAACAAACTTGCCCAACAAACACTAATGCAGAACATGTATTTAGCAGAAAATAAGGGAGAACATTAATGTTGTGTGATGGATATTCAGATGGAATATTTCTTCATCTAATTATTAGTTTATTGTAATTGTAATATTTTTGTAGGGCCTAACTGGGCCTTTGAAAGCTCAATCTAAGCCTTTTTTATGAAATCTATATTCAGTTCCACCAAATTAACTTAGAACTACTCTAAATTATGATGTTTTAGTTTGTGCGCTTCTGATGACAGTAAAATAGCCTGATATCCATATACGTTGGCTGGATATAGCTGTAAATTGGGCATGTGGTATTCAGTTGTGCATGGTTGAATTTTGGTTATGCCACTCATAATATCAGAGTAATTTTCTATCACAGCAATACCATGCATGGATAGTGTATTTTCTGTTCATTCTGATACAAGTTTTGGTAATCTCAGCTTATCCCACTCATTTTCCCAGTTGCGGAACATAGGCAGTTATACAAAGAGCTTATTTCAGGTGTAGTCAAGACAAGATGAACTAAACTACCAGATAAAACAAATGATTAAAATGATGAAGCAAGAATATTCCAGTTGATTTTATTATATTGTGATATTTAGGAGATATCAATTCACTGTTTAGTGCCAACTTACATCTCGGTGCTGGAAGTTGCTAGGCAGAAATGTGAAGTTAGTTTAATCAGGTTGTGCATTGAACATGAAAAGATTTGCTTGTCCCTCATCATCTTATGCTTGATTTAAGTGTCCAAATTTATGCACATAGGGGACTAATGTATCACCTTGTGATCAGCAAAGAACAGGTATTTAACAGGCTCAATTGTATGATTATGATACATATATAATTTCTCGATTATGAATCTGCTTTTATATCTGTTTATTGTGGAGTCCTTACATCTTACGCTGGGATTGAATGTCCTTATCCAGGGACAGATTGGATTAATGCATTATTATGTATATAATATAATAGCATTAATGATATTTGCTAAATGATAATGGATAGAATTATTTTTTGGCAGCCAAAACAACTATTTATTTGTGAGTGGCTAATACAAAACCACACCCACTGCTACATCCACAATAGTTAAATAATACTCACCCAGTAACTTGGAAGTGATATGACAAATTTTAGCCTGATTGGTCAAATTAATTCCTGTAATTACCAAACCAATTGACGTACATGTTAATTGTGCTTATTCAGTGGCTTAGAAACCACATTCCAAATTTTAATCTGGTAGTTATTCTGATTAGGATTTAATAACTAAAATAACTTGTAATAGGTTTGGCTATGGGCAAACCACACTCATATTGTTGATAATGCTTATCTGCGTACATAGAGACCACAAGCCAAATTTGGCCTGATTGTTTAATTAACTTTTTTCAACCAAAATAACTTCTTGTGTTTATGGCTATGACAAAACTACACCCATTACCATCCCCGAATTTTTTATAATTTTTTTTTTTTTTTTGGTTTTTTGGGAGAAGCATATGTCAAATTTCAGCACTTTTGGTTCTAGTGTTTGGCTATGATGCCTAGACACACGTAAATACACACAGACACATATATATATATTACACACATACAAATTCAAGTATACATTAGATGGGTTCGTTGATCAAACTTCTTAGTAATCATTATTCAAAAATTGTTGTTTTTTGGGTTGCACTTTAGGATTCTGCCTACAATCGAATGTAATGACAATCAGAGGCCCATTTGCAGCTTCACTTGCAATGATCAAAACACTTTGTCCAATGAACACTATCCTAGATATTATAGAAAAAGTAATTAGAAGAGTTTCAATTTAACTCTTCTGCTTGGCAGTGATTGAAATTGTTGGATAAATGACTTCCACAACAGTGCTTCCTCAGTAATTGTGAATGTCTCCAGTTTGTTCTGTTTCAGTTATAGATTTTCTAGTGTCTCCAGCCCTAAACACTGCTCATGATGGTGTAGGGTTTTTCTTAAATTTTGTTGTTCTTTTCTAAATATTTTCAAATTTTTGGTGTAATTGGTGTGTAGGAAGGGACATTTTCTTCAATAATACCCCCATGCATTCATTCATGGGAGAGGTCACTGTCCATACTGCTTCCTACCCCCATTTTCCATGCCCTGGTTGTTGTTTCTTTCTTTCTTCTTTTTTTTTTTTTTGGTAGTTGCATACATAGAGGTCCATTTGCAGCTTTGCATGCTATGTTCAAGACACATTATCCAATAAACATTATCCTAGACATTATTAAAAAGGGCATTGGAAGAGTTTCAAGTTTATTTTTCTGCTTAGCAGTGATTAAATAAATCACTTCCACAACATGGCTGCCTCAACAATTATAAATATCCCCAGTTTTCTTTGTTTCATTTATTGATTTTGTACTGTGTTCAGCCTTAAACACTGTTCTTGATGGTGTAGGGGGAGGGGGGGTTTGTTGTTTTTTTCCAAATATTTTCAAATTACTGGTCTAATTGTCTAGTAATGGATATTTTTTTAAATAATACCCTAATGCATTCATTCATGGAAGGGGTCACTGCCCACATAGCTCCCCATCCCCAATCCCTACTTCCCATGCCAGGTTGTTCCATGACCTAATATCTGGACAGCCATAAATGGGTAAATGGGTGTAGTTACATCCTAAACATAGTTACTTTCAATATTTTCATTCATTCTTTTTTTAATTGTTATTTTATTTGGAGTTAGTGTAGTTATACACACCCCTCATAACTACATTTTTCTCCTTTTTTTTTCTATTTATTTATTATTAATTTTTAATAATATTATGACTGGTTTAAAATTTATTTATTGGTAGTAATGATCTAATACTATTCTGGTCAACATTCTATGAGTTGTTGGAAGAAGACATTTCAAATTCTTTTTTTATCTTTCATCTTTTAAATAGGACTATTTTTTTTAATTTTTACGTATATTCTGCCAACTTCATAATTTGGCATTAATTTTAGAAATGCCCACAACACAGAATTGGGGCTTGTAACTTGAGGTACTTGGCTGTTTTAGAAATTTACAAAATTTTAGATCAGACGGATGGACAGACAGACAGACAGCCAGCCAGACAGACGGATGGACGGACAGACAGACAGACAGATGTCTCTTTTATATATATAGATTAGCAGCATGTACCCAAAATAATGGCCTTATTGATCCTTTAATCAGCTCTTGGTGGCCAAAACGACTTCCTGTGAGTATGGTCATTAGCAAAAATCACACCCAATATCACACCCACATTTAGTTGATAATGCTCACTCGGTTACTTGGAAACCACATGCCAATTTTCTTTCTGCTTAATACTTTGATAGCCAAATCAACTTTCTGTGGATGCAGTTATTACAAAATCACACACACATGGTCACTGATGCTTATTTGGGTACTTGGAGACTATACACCAGATTTCAGCCTGATTAGTCTTTTGCTTAGCTATTGGCTGCCAAAACAATTTCCTATGGGTGTGTGTTGTGATAATGTCTGCTGGTTTTGTCTGGCCCACCAAATTCACTCCCTAAACAAATTCTGAGAGTCAATGAGTCAATTCTTATTCAATCGTCAAACACAACACAACAAATCAAGTTCAAAATAGACTCAGCAAAAAAAAAGTCTTTTTTCACAAAACCAATTCCAAAAGACCAGCACCAACTATGTTTGGTAATAAAACCAATAATAGACATAGTTAACCACTTACATAGTCAAACCACAATTACAATAACAATGTGAGTTGCTATAAGTATTCTAAGGAGGCTGTTGAGAGAATACTAACAGTGTGGCTATGACAAAACTACTTCCATTATATTGTCCAAATGTGGTTAATATAGTTCACCCAGTTACTCAGAGACTAAATGCCAAATTAGGGCTTTTGTTTCAGGGTTTTAGCTGTGATGCCTGGACACATCTATATACCTGTGTGCCTGCCTGCCTGCCTGCCTGCCTGCCTGCCTGCCTGCCTGCCTGCCTGCCTCCCTCCCTCCTACCTACCTACAAACATACATACTAACGAAAACATGTATTAGATGGGTTCGTGGGTCTAACTCCTTAGGTCCAGTGTTATTCAAAATTTCAATTTTTGGCAGTTTTTAGCTGTAGGGAGGAAAGTAAGTGCAATTGCTATCCAAAAAAATAAAATAAAGCACAAGGTAACCTCTCTGACAAGTTGATTTCCTAGTCCCTTGCTCACAACCTTAGCATAGGATTAACCCTCACATATCTTGTGCATAAGAGATTGTATATAGCTAGAAAATTACACCTCCATCTGATCATTAGATGTCAATAGTGTACTCCAGGGCACCTCTGAGAAGTTAGTGGTAGAAGAAGACAAGGCTGAGCATTGACATGAGCATTGATATCAGCCTTCTTTTACCATGCAGATGGTTTCTCCGATATTATGAGAGGATGATGCCACAGAATCTGGCTACCATGCCATCCAAAATCCACCAACCACTAAGGATGATAAGATGGATGCCCCTATTATAATCATTGAAGTTGACATTTCAAATGACTGCAGCTCCCTCAGTCAGAGCTAAAATATCTACTTTTCTCAATTTTTCCACATATGTAATCAAGATAACCTGTTATGGCCTTGATTATTATTTTATTTGATTTTCCACCTGTTTAATGCACCACTCTAGAATTCCTGGATCTAAAGTTTAAATTTCATTTACCCCTCCTATCAGACCCCAAATCCCCCATCTTTAAAATCTGCCACAATTTTTTCTCTCCATGTGCTATAAGGGTCTCTCACAAAGCCATGTTGAACACATGATTTCTGGTTACAAATAAGCCAAACGACCACTCCTAGAGGACCACTTAAACAGTTGCTGCAACATTTCGGAATTATATATCCTGATCCAGAAACTATAGAATTAGTATGTGTTGCATGAATTCTACATAAATTTGACATGAAAAATCCATTGGAATGGTAATTTGGGCCGTCAGATGGTTATTGTGTTAGAGGTTAAAGGGACCTAAAGTGGCCATTTTCAAAAAATTTCCTTGGTTGAGGACAAGGGATTACACTGCTTTTGTTTAGGAACTGAGTATAATCCTTAGGATTCCTAAGAAGGTATGTTAGTCATGTGATTTACTTTTCATATCATCAGAACAGCTAGTAATGGTCTTTAAGTTTAGCTGTTCAATAGGAGTAATGATTTGTAGCCCATGTTTTAACAGATTAGTTCAGAAAATTTATGCACCACTGTATTTCAATTTGTTTATCTAAGCGTATAGATGATTTCACTGCCAGTCACACACAAAATAATGAAATATTACTATTATACTTTCATTCATTCTCTTGTGAATTCCTTTTCTTCTTATATACCAATCCTTCTTTTGATCTCTAATTAAAATCTTAATACATCAGACTGGTTTTATTGTTATAATAAGCTATCTGCATTAATACAGAGTTTTTTGGCCAACAAAAATAACATTTAACACTAATTTTAATGATGTTGTGGAAGCCATAACTATGTATAAAGATAACTTATCCAATGGTATTGATAAAGAAATCTTCCAGTGGAAATGGAAATAGCTATCTGTTTTTCAATAATAAAGACCACAGGCAAAAATTGATTCGAGTAAAAGAATATGCCTAGCTATCCTTTATAACATCTTTATGCCCTTAAGTTATTTGCTAGTATTCCCCTGAGTTCCTGTTCATGTGAAGGATCTGCATCAGATCTAAGGAAACTGAATACATATATGGTAGCACCCAAACGGAAGAGTGACAGACAGAACTAGCTCTACATTGTGATTTCTTGAGTTTTGAAGTGGTCCAGAGAATGACAAGGGACTATGCTGGTGTAAAGAACCAAAAGGTGGTTACCATCACCTGACCTGTTAAAAAAAAGTTGCCAGCAGTTGCAACATCTGTGGAGCCACCCCTGCAGTCTACATAATTATCATGAAACTGATATTGATATGAACAATAAGAGGATAGAAACGTTTCATAGGAAGCAGCCATATGGACTCAAGTATGCAAACAATATATAGAGCGATAAGACTTTAAAAGAAAAAAATATTTAATCTGAATATTTAATGATATTGAATTTAGTGTATTTTTTTATCTTAATATAAGGTTCATATTGAACTCATGTTAAGAAAGAAAAAGGTTTTTTCTTCAAGTAACTGGCCCTTTCCCAATCCTGTGTATGGGTTTTTATATTTGAAGAGGAGTGCAATAAGATACAAGGTTGAGACAGGTAAAATGCCTGATGTGCATGTATCAGTTTAAAATGTCAAAATAACTGCAGCACTAAATAAAAGTTAGAAAAGTGGCAATACACTTCTTAAAGTTTAAATATAGCCAGTTGTTACTAGAAGATAAGGTGGGTGTAGGTTGAGTTTTTCATAGCGCTCCATTTTGTTCGCCAGGGTGATTTTTCTTGATGTAATCATGTTTCCTACCACAGTAGGACTGATAGAAGTAATAATGTATTGGATCTCCATGGGCTTTACCAGGACGAAGCAAGGATTATGGTGAATAGGGTATTTAGTGACTCAAAACAACATAGGCGTAAGTAAAAGCAATACAATAGTGAATAGGAATACATGAGTACACTAAAATATAAAAAATATAATGTACTGACATTGATAATATTATCGAATGGTACACTAGGATGAAAGTTAATATGCATTTAAGTATATTATTATGTGTGTGAGCGTGTGTATGTATGATGCATGTATATATGTATGTGTGTATGTATGTATATGTGTATATATGTGTGTATGTGTGTGTGAGTGTGTGTATGATGTATGAATGTATGCATGTATGTATGTATGTATGTATGTGTGTATATGTGTGTGCATGCATGTATGTATGTATGAATGTATGTATGTACATACATATAGTATGTACGTAAATATATGTGTACATGTATGTATATATAGGTATATGTGTACATATATGTATATATAGGTATATGTGTATATATGTTTATACATACATATACATATGTACATATACATGCATCATACATACATACATACATACATACATACATACATACATACATACATACATACATACATACATACATACATACATACATACATACATACTGTATTCATGCATAAATGCAAATATGCACACAAGCCTACGTGCATATGTGCAGACAGACAGACACACATGCACACACACACACCAAACACACACATGCAAGCATTCACGCATGCACCCACACACACACACGCACGCGCACACACACACACACACACACACACACACACACACACACACACACACACACACACACACACACACACACACACACACACACATTTAGAACTTAGAACTTAGAAGCTGCCCATGGTATGAAGTACCATGATGGCAGTGTCCTGGATGAATCCAGGACCAATGGTAATAAACTTAGCTTATGATGGCATCACACAGAAATGTTGGTGTCTGGTCAGATCTCCTTGTCTTCGAAATTTTCTTCCACAGGCACAACTTAATGTTCTTAATTCAGATTACTTGTTAGCTGAGCAGGTGTTCCATCACCTGGATGTTGAAATTTTTTCTACACCATATAAACACAGATGAAACCACCCCTTCCTGTCCTGGCACAACTCATACCATCTATCATACACACCAATTGCCTGCAAATCCACTTTCAGAACATCCCTCCACCTCTTCTTTGCCCCGTGGCATGGTCTTTTCATGTTAAGCTCCCCAAACAACAATCTATTTGGAAACCTTTCTTCATCCATGTGACCCACCTGACCCAGCCATCTTAAATGCTGCTCCAGAATGATATCAGAGATGGAGTGCTGCAAGCCAAACCTATGTGATAGGCTTTGAGATGTTAATCTTTCATTCCATTGTTGGTACATCATCACACCCAGGATTATCCGAATACAATGGTTATGAAAAGAATTCAAACGTCTTGTATGCACAGCCTTCATCTTCCAAGTTTCAGCTCCATACAGTAATACAGCTAAAACAACTGCCCTATACACTGCTCTCTTTGTGGCCAATGAGAGGTCTTTGTTCTTAAATACTGGAACCCTTAAACATCCAAATGCTCTAGCTGCCCTAGCAATTCTTCTAGTCGCCTCACTAGTGATCTCCCCATCTCTTGAGATGTTAGCACCCAAGTATGTGAAGTCCTGGACTACATCCACAGAGCCACCCTCCACCTGCACTGGTCTGACATCACTCTCATTCAATCCCTCACCAACAACCATCCCTTTTGTCTTCTCAGTACTCACAATCAGCCCCCATTCACTTGCCACTTTCACAAACTCTGCTGCTACTGACTCAAAACTATCCCGAGAGGTTGCATACAATGCCACATCATCAGCAAACTGGGACTCAGTTACTCTCATCTCACTCAATCTAGACTTAGCTGTGCGGTCCCCAACCAACTTCCTACCATGCTTATATAACACACTCACTCCCGCACCACTACTCCTATTGCGCCAATCAGCACCATAGCACTAAAGTAGACATTAAATAATGTGGGTGCCAGGGTACATCCCTGCCGTAAGCCATTCCAGACCCCAAACCTATCAGTTACAATCGAACCCACTCTAACCTCAGCATGCATCCCCTTATGGAAAGACTTCACAACATTCAACATTTTTTCTGACACACCATACTTCTCTAGGACCTTCCATAGGGCTTGCCTGGGCACTGAATCATAAGCCTTCCTCAAGTCTACAAACAACACATACAATGATCCGCCATGTTCCCTTGCTTTCTCCACAAGCTGTCTAGCAACAAAAATCATGTCTGCACAACCACGTCCTTTCCTGAACCCACTCTGTGACTCTGGCAGAATTTTTTCAGCAATCACTTGCAATCTTCCCTGTATAATTCTGCCTAGTACCTTCCCTACCACATCCAACAAACTTATTCCATGCCACACACACGCACACACACACACACACACACACACACACACACACACACACACACACACACACACACACACACACACACACACACACACACCTCCAAAACATATAATAGGAAATGTCTCTATGTGTCTCTGTTTGTGTGTCTGACTGTTTGTGTAAGGTTAAATGTGCCAAAAATGGTATTCCAACAGAAGCTCATGAACCTATGGGCTTAGACCCATGAACCCATATATATTTGTGATCAATATAATCTGGGGAATGTTTTTTAGTACTTGTATATGACCACACCCATTTCTGTGTTCATGTCATACCCAAAAAGGACAGACAAACCCTTGTAGCTACAGACTTAAAACATTGTATGCATATATAATCTGACTTTGGGAGTGAAATGAGCCGAATCCCTCCTAGTTACACCTCTTCCCATTCGTGTGTTAAGTGAAAAAGTGTAAAAAAAAAAAAGAACCTTTAAATAATGCTTGGATCTGAGGAATTAGATCCATGAACCCACTTTAATGTATATTTTGCTTCATATGTTTGTAATTATGTGTTTCTAAGCATATCAGCCAAATATGTGAACCAAAAAGGCTGAAATTAAACGTGCTCTAGTAGGCATGCTACAGTGTCTACGTAGTAATACTTGGTTTTATCCACAGTAAATCAGAAAGTCGGGAGCTTAAGAAAGACAATGTGTTCTATTGCCATGGCACATCAAAGGTAATGCTTTCGAAGTCGGGGTCACCACTGTAGCGAATGCCAGAACACGCTGTCTCTCTTAAGCTCCTGACTTTCTGGATTTCTCAGCACCTACAGGATTATGGACTAGTCATCAATGTCGCCAAATGCCTGTTTTGCCACTCAACTATTGACTTCTATGCCACCACATCACACAACACAGTGCCAGAGTAGAAGCCATCACGCAGTTCAAGCAACTACTCACAGTAAAAGGTAAACAAGAATTTGTGGGTATGGTTAACTTTTACCATAAATTTATTCTGGCAGCTGCTAAGGTGATAGCTCTGCTTCATTCAACTTTAGCAGACAATCCCAACACCCTGGAGTGAGGCCATGGTAGCAGCTTTCCAGGACACCAAAGCTGCACTCGCTAGAGCCGTAATGCTTGTGCACCCATGCACTGCTAACCAATGCACCAACCTCATGACTGTAGATGCCTCAGAATAGGTAATAGGTGCAGTCCTCCAGCAGTTGCTTAATAGCATTTGGCAACTCTTAGTGTTCTAGAAAGGAAGTGCATTGCTTTCCACCGGGAGTTGTTGACTTTTTACCTTGGGATGAGGCATGTCAAATATTTCCTCCAGGGCCATAAATTTGTCACATATGCAGACCACAAACCTATCACTTTCTCCATGGCCAAAATATCAAATCTGTGGTCTAGTGGACAGCCTATGTCTCTGAATTTATCACCGACATTCAACACATTCAGGGTATGGACAACCATGTTGCAAATGCACTGTTTAAAGCCACTGTTGCTGTTGTGTAGGAGAGATAGGATTATGATACCATGGCTGCTGGCCAGAAGGATGACTGAGACATTAGAGCTTACTGCACATCCATCTTAGGGCTCCCACTTGGAGGCATTTCATTTGAGGGTCAGGGTGCTACACTTATCTGTGATGTCTCTACTGACCACCCCAGACACATTCTTCCTGCTGAGTAGAGATGCATAGATTTTTATCACATCCATGGCCTGTCTTTTCCCTCTATGCATACCACAAGAAGCTCATGGCGACAAGATTCATCTGGCACGGCTTACAGAAACAGGTGGGAATCTGGCTTAAAACCTGCATCTGTTGCCATACTTCCACGATCCAGCGGCACATTAAAGCACCACTTGAGATTTTTGTGTCCCTCAGCATAATTTTGACCACATTATTGTCAATTTGGTATGGCCTCTACCACCATCTGCTGGTTACACCCACCTCCTCCCCATAGGTGACCATTTCACCAGGTGGCCAGAAGCTATTCTTCTTTCTGACACATCAGCCTTTACTTGTGCTCAAGCATTGATTACTCATTGGATATCTGATTCTGGCATACCTATGAGTATGTCTTCTGACAGAGGGTCACAGTTCACATCATATTTGTGGAATTCTATTTCACTGCTGCTGGGCACCATGCTCCACCACACCACTGCGTACCACCAGCAGTCCAATGGCCTAACGAAATGATTTTACTTTTAAGCCACATTAAGATAGCTCTGCAGGCACATCAGATATATATTGGCATGTGGTTTCCAAGTAATCAGGTGTGCATTAATAGCCAAATATGGGTATAGTTTTTTACATAGCCACACCCACATGAAATTGTTTTAACTACCAAAAGCCAATCAAAAGGGCGATTGGGCCGAAAATTGAAGTGTGGTTGGTCTCCAATTACCTGAGTAAGCATCATTACAAAACTATGAGTGTTTTGTCAGAGCCACACACACAGGAAGTTCTTTTTCTATCAAAAGCAAATTATAGGACAATCTGGGCCAAAATTGAGCATGTAGTTTACAAGTAACTGAGTGAGCATTAGTAAGCATATGTGGGTATGCAATGGGTATGGTTTGGTCATAGCCACACACACAGATGTTTTTTTTGTGTGCTATCGAAAGCTAATCATAGGATTAACCAGGCTGTAATTTGGCCTGTGTTTTCCAGGGAACCGGGTGAGCATTCTTAAGCATTTGTGAATATGGTTTGTCACGACCACACCCATAGAAAGTCACTTTGACTGCCAGACTGATTTATTCCCCAATCATGCTGAGATTTTACATATGCATGGACTCCCAAGCAACTGGGTGAACGTTATTAACCATATGTGGGTGTGATAATGGATGTGGTTTTGTGATAGTTACATCCACAGGAATTTACTTTGGCTTCCAAATGTTAATTAAAGGACAAACCAGACCAATATTTGGTATGTGGTTGCCAAGTAACCGGATGAGTGTTAATAACAACATGTGCATGTGGCAATGGTTATAATTTTGTCATAGTCACACCTACAGATAATCATTTTTGCTACCAAAAGCAAATTGAAAGACCAACCAGGCCTGAAATTTGCATGTGGTCTTCAAGTAACTGATAAATGCTATTAACCATGCATGGGTGTGTCAATGGGTTTAGTTTGGTAATAACCATACCCACACAATGTAGTTTTAGATGCCAAAAGCTAATTAACGTGCCTATCAGGCTGATATTTGGCATGTGGTCTGCAAGTAATTGGGTGAGTGTTATTAACCACATATGGGTGTGTCCATGGATGTGATTTTATGAAAGGCACACCCACAAGGATTTTTTTTTGGTGCCAAAAGCTAATAAAAGGAACAATCAGGCAGAAATTTGAGTGACTTCTATAATAGTTCATGTTATCACTGGTCAAGAAGCGCCGAATATATGCTACTAATAAATATTTATATATATATATATATATATGTACATATACATGTATACATTTTTTTCATATTTATATACATCTTTATATATCTAAAATTGATGTTCCATTTGCTCGGCATGATTCAATACCCCTAGGTTTGGTCGAAACTGAACAAAATTTGGTGTGAATATTCAGAGGGTTTGGCATGACGTTATTCATCCAATAAATTTTTTGAAATAATTCCCCTGTCAGTCTCTCTATCTGTCTGTTTCTCTCTCTTCCTTTCTTTCTGTCTGTCTGCCTGTCAGTGTGTCTATCTGTCTCTGTGTCTATCTGCCTATCTGTCTGTATATATATTTGTACCATCATTCTGGCCGAACCTGTGGGTGGGTTTCTCTGAAACTTGGTGTGATGTATTGACCTTGTTCATCGTAGTATAGAATTAGTTATTGTTTTTGTTAACCTATCTGTGGTTCTATTTCATTTTCTATCATGTCATAATTACTAAGTGTACACTTTAAAATGCCATGGTTTAATTTCATATCACGAGGTCCAGTATTGCATTGTTTTTTGTTGATTGATTGAGTATCAATTCTTGATTATTTAGTATGCACTGGGTGTGTGCGTGCAATGCTGGTTGTGGAAAGAACTAGTGCAATATTAGCTATGAATATATATCTGGTGATGAGGGTAAACTGTAGCTAAGCAAAAGTTAAGGATTAGCGGCTATCCTTGGCTCCACAAGTTCTGCCTTGAAGAGGAGAAGTGGACCTCCTTCACGGTTGCACCACTATTTCTTTGCAAATGATGTGGTTCCAGAAGAAAAGAAGCAAGCCATCTTTCTTTCCGCATGTGGCCTGCAATTTTCAAGCAGGTGAGGACACTAGTGAGCAGTACCAAAATAGAAACTACCAGTTTCTCATAGCGTTTCAAATTCAACAGCAATATAAGAGCTTCTGGAGAGTCTGTATCAAAATACAAAATACATATGCACTATGTTCCTTAGCAGAGCACTGTCAGTTCAAAGACACTTTAAAGGAGATGCTACGTGACCATCTTGTTTGTGGAATCAACCATGATTGTATACAGCAATGCTTGTTAGCAGAAAAAGGACTTACCTATGAAAAGCACTTGAGCTAGCTTTGGTTATTGAATCAGCACAAAAGGACACTAAAAAAATGAAGATAGCCAATGGGAAACCTTTTTCAGTATGTATCAGTTCCACACCCACCCTAAACCCCTAAAAAAAAAAGGAAGCAAATGCCCTTCACACCAAAGAAAATTGTGTTATAAATGTGGGGGATAACATTTGGCACCCGATTGCAAATTTTTAAATTCTGAGTGTCACGTATGCCAAAAAAAAATTGGACATATCACGAGAGCATGTAGGAGAAAGCCAACACAGACAGGATTTCAGAAAAAATGATTGAAGGATCGTCATTACTTGGAGGATGAAGTTCAAGATACTTCTGCAAGTCCAAAACAGTCTAAGGAACATCCTTATCCTTTATTTAACATGGATAGCAACGAACATAAAGCATTCATAGTGGATGTTAATATTAACCAAGTGCAAGTTTCAATGGAATATGATACTGGTGCTGCCCTTACTCTGATCACAAAGAGGACATATGAAAGGATACGCAAGAGGAATCACATCGAACCACTCCAGTATTCTGATGTGTAGTTACGGACATACACAGGACAGTTGGTGCCATTGCTTGGAGCAATCTCTGTCAAAGTGGAGTGTGGTGAGAAACAGGACACATTACAACTACTTGTGGTGGATGGGGAGGGACCAAACATTTTGGGTAGAAATTGGATTACTGCATTGAAAGCATTCAAAGTAGACTTTGGTCAGATTGATAGTCTGGTGGGTAGTAATCAGTTGCAGGTGTGCTTGAAAAACATTCCAGTGTGTTCAATAATGAAATTGGTACACTAAAAGGAATAAAGGTAAAGCTTCATGTAGACCCAAATGTCAAGCCTAAGTTTTTCAAAGAATGGTCAGTACCATACTCTCTGAGAGAGAAAGTTGAAACAGCTAGGGAGACTAGAAAGCATAGGCATAATCTCACCTGTCTAGTTCTGTAATTGGGCTGTACTTTTGGTGCCAATAATGAAAAGCAATTGCACTATAAGAATCTGTGAAGATTATAAGGTTACCATTAACCCTGTTTCTCAAGTTGACACTTATCCTTTACCTATGGTGGAAGAATTATTTTCTGCTTTGAGTGGGGGGAGGTATTTTTCCAAGCTGGACATGTCTCAAGCTTACTTTCAGTTAGAGTTAGAGAATGACTCTAAACGGTATGTCACTGTGAGTACTCATAAGGGGTTATTTCAATATAACAGGTTATCTTTTGGAGTCTCATCTGCTCCATCTATATTTCAAAAGTGCATGGAAACCTTGCTTCAAGGGTGCAAGGGTGTTTCTGTATATTTAGATGATATTTTAGTGACAGGGGGCACAGCTGAAGAGCTGCATGAGTCACATATGGGTTCATCCAAGATGAAATCCTTAGCCAGGACCTATGTGTGGTGGCCAAAGATGGACACAGACATTGTTGAGATGTCTAAAAGTTGTAGCGTTTGTCAAGTGCATCAACACTCACCTGCTTCAACACCACTACATCCATGGGAGTGGCCAGAGACACCCTGGAGTCAACTGCATCTTGATTTTGCAGGTCCATTCTTGGGTCACATTCATCTAATCACAGTAGATGCACCCTTGAAGTGGTTGGATGTTAAATTTGTCTCCCATCACAACTGCCAAGACAACTGAGAAGTTAAAGACACTTTATGCTATTATTGTCTTCTAACAAGATAGTAACAGGTAATGATCCATCTTTTACTAGTGAAGAATTCAAAGTGTTCATGGAAAAGAATGGCATTAAGCATGTTACCTCTGCACCATATCACCCTTCTTCAAACAGGTTGGTGAAGAGAGTAGTTCAAACAGTTAAGCGAGGATTATGCCAAGTTGAAGAATTTACCATTGAGAAAAAATCATCAATGTTCTTATCCAAGTACCGTATTACACCTCACTCTACAACAGGAATTTCACCTTCAAAGTTGCTTATGGGTATATGTTTGAAATGTCGTTTGGATAACTTATTTCCAAATATTTCACATCAAGTGGAGAAAAAAATAGTCTAGACAGAAAGGCCACAACAACAAAATGTATCGAGATCTTTTGTTGTAGGAGACCTTGTTTATGTCACATTGACAATGTAATTGCAAGAAATTCAGACTCGAGTTCAACTAAGCCTGAAGTGCCATTCTCTGGAATAGGACATGAACTACAGCTGATAATCGAACCCTCTGAACACTCTAGAATTGAAAGTCAACTTTCAAGTACAGACCAAGAGGTACTATCGCAAGCACAGATGTCGAGTCAAGAAGTTGAACCACCTACAATACAGCTACATCATTCAAGTAGAAACATAGTACCTCCAGATAGGTACCACCCAACATTTCACTGATATGACCTTTCAAGTATAAGAGGGAAAGGTGTGATGTATCGACCTTGTTCATTATAGTATGGAATTAGTTGTTTTTTTGGTTCACCTACTTGTAGTCGTATATCATTTCCTGTCATGTCATAATTTCTGAGTGTACACTTTAAAATGCCATGATTTATTTCATATCACGAGGTCCAGTATTGTATTGCTTTTATTGATTGATTGAGTATCAATTCTTGATTATTGAGTATACACTGGGTGTGTGCGTGAAGCGCTGGTTGTGGAAAAAACTAGTGCGGTGCTAGCTAAGATAGTACACTTGGTACGATTATGGGGTTTGATCCAACTTAAACATGGGCTAAAAAATCTGGGAAATGGTTACCATGGCTACAAGAAAAAGCCAAAAATGCTATTTTCGCCAGAAAAACCCTTGGAATTACAAATCTATAACTTACTCTATATATATATATATATATATATATATATATACAGTTTCACTCTGGGAATAATATGTGCTGGGTCCCACCTGGTTATACATCTTTCTTTCAGTGTAGGGCTAGAAATGCCATAAATGGTATCATAGCAAAAAAAACTTGAACTTAAGGAGTTAGACCCATGAACTCATATATATTTGGAATCGATATAATCTGGAGAATGTTTTAAGTATAGGTATATGACTATACTCATTTCTGTTTTCATGTCAGGCCAAAAAAAGGTCAAAAATGGCACTTTGGCCAGACAAAAAAATGGTATGCATACACTACTTGACTTTGGGCGTAACATGGGCAAGATCCCGCCTTGTTACCCCTCTTCCCATTAGTGTTTAAAGTGAAATAGTGTCTAAAAAAATTTAAAAAAGAACTCCTAAATTATGCTTGAACCTAAGAAGTTATATCCACCAACACACTTTAATACATATTTTTATTTGTAAGTATGTATGTATGTTTGTATGTATGAGTGTAGGCAATACAGAAAAACACTTTAGCCAAAAGGGCCGAAATTTGGCATGTGTTCTTCAAAAACCCAGATGAGCATTATTAAACACATGATGGCATAGTAATGTGTTTGGTTTGGCCATGACCACAACCACAGGAAGTAATTTTGACTAAAAACATGAAATCAGAGACAAATCAGGTAAATATTTGGCCTGTGATCTCCAAGTACCAGGGAAAATATTATTAACCTAATATGGGTGTGATCTGACTTCAGCCACACCCACTGGAAGTACTTTTGGCTATTATAAGCTAGTCAAACTACTAACTAGACTGAAATTAGGAATGAAGTTACAAGCTACTGGGTAAGTATTATTGATCATATATGGAATGGCAATGTGTGCGGCTCAGTATTAGCCACACCCACAGGAAGTTGTCTTGGCTACCAAGAGATAATTAAAGGATCAACTATGCTGAAATTCAATAGGCTTTTATAATGTTTCATGTTGTCATTGGACAGGTATTGCCAGATATATGCTGCTAGTGTGTGTGTGTGTGTATATATATATATATATATATGTATGTATGTATGTATGTATACATATATATGTATATCAGCATATGCCCGGCCAATGTCAACATGAAACATTATAGAAGACACTCAGATTTCAACCTGGTTGGCCAAAACAACTTCCTGTAGGTTTGGCTGATACCAAACCATACCCACTACCACACCCACATGCAGTTTTTAATGCTCACCCACCAATTACTTGGACGTCATATGCTAAATTTCAGCTTGATTGGTCCATAAATGAGTTTTTGGTAGGCATAATGATATCCTATGGGTGTGGCAATGACCAAACCACACCCACTGACAAACATGCGATTAATAATACTTAACCAGTTGCTTGAAACATCGTCAAATTTCAGTCTGGTTGGTGCTTGGATTAGCTTTTAATAGGCAAAATAATTTCTAGTAGGTGTGGCTATGGCCAACCCACACTGATATGTGGTTTAATAATTCTTTCCCTGGTATTTGTAGACCACACACCAACTTTTTGCCTGATTGGTCTATGATTAACTTTTTCAGTAAAAAGTAACTTCCTGTGGGTGTAGCTATGTAAAAGACCACACCCATTACCATGCCCGCATGTGTTTAATAATGCTCACCCGGATTCTTATAGAGCACATGCAAAATTTCTGCCTTTTTAGTTCCAATGTTTGGTTATGATGCCTAGACACATACATACAAACATGCATACATCTTAGGAACCATAATGTATATTAAAATGAGTTCTTGGATCAAACTCCTCAGGTCCAATCATTATTAAGAAGTTGTTTCTTTGTGGCACTTTTTCTCTTTATACACCAATGGGAAGCGGTGTATCAATGAGGGATCCCACCCATGTTACTCCCCAAATCAATTTGTGTAGGCATACTTTTATGGCCAAAGTACAATTTTTGTTGTTGTTTTTTGGGCCTGACATGGGCACAGAAATGGGTGTGGCCATATACATGTACTTTCAAAAAATTCAACAGATTATACTGAATCCACATATATGGATTCATGGTCTAACTACTTAGGTTCAAATGTTTTTTCTGGTGTACCATTTTTGGCATTTTTTGCCTTACACAGGAAAAGAAAAAGGTGTGGCCATGTGTAACCTATCCCATGATACTCCCAGAGTGAAGTTGTATATCATGTTTTAGACCTGTAGCTTAAATGGGTTTTTTGGGGGGCAAAAACACCATTTTTGGCTTTTTCTCATTAGTATGGTAACTATTTTCCAGATTTTTTAATCCGTGTTTTAAGTTGGGTCAAAACCTTACATCATGCCAAGTTTCAGAGAATTCCACCCACAGGTTTGGCCATAATGATGGTATAAACAGACAGATAGACAGACAGAGAGACAGACAGGCAGACACATGCAAACATACATTCATACTTACGAAAAAATATATATATATATATTAAAAAGGATTTGTCGATCAAATTCCTGAGAGTTATTTTGGAGTTCTTTTTTTGGCACTTCTTTGCTTTACGCACCAATGGGAAGAGGTTTAGCCGGGAGGGAATCCACCCATGTTAATCCTAAAGTCAAGTTGTGTATGCATGCCATCATTTTAGTCTGTCGCTCCAAAGGTTTGTTTGACCAAAGTACCATTTGTGGCCATTTTTTTACCCAATAGAAACCCAAAAGTTGGTGTGGTCATATGCATGTACTCAAAACATTTCGCCAGATAATCATCATTCCAAATATATATGGGTTTATGGGTTTTTGCTGAAATACCATTTTTAGCCTTACACCGGGAAAGGAAAAGGTGTGGTCAGGTGGGACCTAGCACATGTTACTCCCAGAGTGAAGTTATATAAGCATACCAAATTTTCCATCTGTAGTTCCAAGAGTTTTTCTGGAAAAAATACCATTTTTGGTATTTTGGATTACCACAGTAACCATATTCCAGATTTTTTAGCCAATGTTTTAAGTTGGGTCAAAACCTATCATCATGCCAAGTTTCAAAGAAATTCACTCACAGGTTCAACCAGAATGATGGTACAAACATACAGATAGACAGAGAGACGGACAGATATACCGACATCTCCTTATATATATATATATATATATATATATATATAAGAGATATATATATACTAGCAGCATATACCTGGCATTGCCCAGCCAATGTCAACATGAAACATTATAGAAGCCACTCAAATTTCAGCTTGGTTGGTCCTTTAATTAGCTTTTGACAGCCAAATCTACTTCATGTGTATGGCTAATACCAAACCACGCACATTGCCACACCCACATGAATTTAATAATGCTCACCTGGTTACTTGGACTCCATATATCCAATTTCAGCCTGATTAGTCCATAAATGAGTTTTTGGCAGGCATAATGATGTCCTATAGGTGCGGCAAAGACCAAACCACACCCATTGACACACGTGATTAGTAATGTTCACCCAGTTTCTCGGAAGTCTCATTTCGAATTATAGTCTGATTGGTCATTTGATTTGCTTTTAATAGCCTAGACAACTTCCATTGGGTGTGGCTAAGACCAGACCACACCCATACCTGGTTAATAATACTTTCCTGGTACTTGGAGACCATGCACGAAAATATTGCCTGGTTGGTCATTGATTGACTTTTTTCAGCCAAAAAACTTCCTGTGAGTGTGGCTATGAAAAACTACACCCACTACCATACCCGCATAAATTTAGTACCGCTGTTAGATCGGGCATCAGAAAGCATGATGGGCCTGGGGCTATGCACCAGGTATGTGGACACAGACATGTGATGGTGCCTGCATCTGCATAACTACAGCTACACATAGAGCATGGTAGTGACTGCATCTCGCTATTGGCATCATTGATACATAGCCTTAGACTGACCATGCTACTGTTCATATATCTAACTCCTTTAGTCCAATTGTTATTTAAAAGTTCTTTATTGGCACTTATTCACTTTACACAACAATGGGAAGAGGTGTACCAGGAGGGATTCTGCCCATTATACTCCCAAAGTGTATGCATAGTATTGAGTTTGTTGCTCCAAGGTTTTTTCTGGTCATTGTATCATATTTGGCCTTTTTGAAGGCCTGATATAAAAATAGATATTGGTGTAGTTATATACATGTACTTGAAACATTCCCCAGATTATATTAATTCCAAATATATATGGGTACATGTGTCTAACTCCTTAGGTCCAAGTGTTTTTAGTGAAATATAATAATTTTTGGCATTTTTAGCCTTATGCAGGGAAAGGAAGAGATATGGCCAAGTTGGACCCAGCCCATGTTACTCCCAAAGTGAAGTTATATATGTTTACCAAGTTGTAGATCTGTAGCTTCAAGAGTTTTTCTGGCCAAATACCATATTTGGCTAATACTCATTACCATGGTAACCATTTTTCCGGCATTTTTTTTTTTGCCCATGTTTTAAGTTGGGACAAAACCTATCATTATGCCAAGTTTCAAAGAAATTCACCCACAGGTTTGGCCAGAATGATGGTACAACAGACAGACAGACAGACAGACAGACAGACAGACAGACAGACAGACAGACAGACAGACACACACACACACACACACACACAAATCTCCTTATATATATATGTATATATTCATTACCACATAATGCAGCATGTTACTGATGCAGCAGTGTTTTAAAGCAACTGGATTATGATTTTTTCTTAAATCAATTATTTCTTCAAAATTTTTTCAGTAGATAATTAGGAAACACTATTATTATGATCAAATAATTATGCCACAAAAAAAAAGTTTTATTTTCATGTTATAAATTTTATTTACAGTTAAAAGTTATCTTATTATTACTGGAAAAGGAAAGCACAGCCAGAGAAAACCGGTTTTATTTGAATTCATTGGTGCATATCTTCGAGAAAAGCAAAGCAGGTATGAATCAGTATTTACTTTCATATGTAAGACTACACATATACTACACATTTAATTTACTGATTTCTTAAAATTTGTTGGCTGCAGATGCTTTTCAACCAAGAAAAAATAATTCCACAATTAATTCATTCTGAATTTATTCATTTGATATTTTCACTCCCTACTGGATTTTTAATGTCTAATTCTTTAATCAACGGTCTCTTAAATTTAGATATTTCATTATATATATATATATATATATATATACCAAGATCAACATATAGAGCATATGAGACTAAATAGTTTAGGCTTCAGTTCAATAGTAATTCTACATTATAGTCACTAGAAAAGTATACTTCATCTTACAATATCATCTTACAATAATTTGAGATTTGTTATTGTTTGTTTGTTCCATATCACAAACCAGACACATTGGCATACAGGGCTCAAATGGACAAGAATGGAAAGTAAAGGAATTTTTATTGGGAAAAATGCCATTTTTATCTTTCTGCAGTTTAGTCTACTTTATCTGGTAGACTTAAATAGCTTTTAATATGCATTAACAGCATTATTCATAAAACAGAATGATATAAGCAACTTACAAATTTGTCTAAGCACATGATATCTCCTATATATATGAAAGGAGATGTCTGTCTGTCTGTATGTTTCTACCATCATTCTGGCCAAACCTGTGGATGGATTTTTCTGAAACTTGGCATGATGATAGAGTTTGACCCAACTTTAAACATGGACTAAAACTTTCGGAAAATGGTTACAATGCTAGTGATAAAAACCAAAATGGTATTTTTTCCAGACAAACCCTTGGAGCTACAGATTTAATACTTAGTGTGCATATACAACATGGGCTGGGTCACACCTGGCCACACCTCTTCTTTATCCTGTGTATGGCTAAAACTATAAAAAATGGTATATCACCAAAGCACTTGAACCTAAGGAGTTTGACCATCAACCCATATATATATATAGAATCAATACAATCTGAGTGATGTTTTAAGTGCATGTATATGACCACACCCATTTCCATGTTCATGTTAGGCCCCCAAAAAGCCAAAAATGGTACTTTGGCCATAGGAGAGACAGACTTAAAACATGGTATACATACAAAAATTGAATTTTGAGTAACATGGGTGGGATTCTTCCTTGATACACCACTTCTCATTGGCGTGTAAAGAGAAAAAGTACCCAAAAAAAGTTAGTTCAGAATAAAGATTGGACTTAAGGAGTTAGATCCACGAACCGTTTTAATATATTTTGGTTCGTAAGTATCTGTGCATGTTTGTATGTATGTATCTAGGCATCACAGCAAAATACTGGCACCAAAAGGGCCTAAATTAGGCATGTGCTCTCTAAGAATCCAGATGACTATTATTGAACACATGTGGATATGCTAATTGGTATGTTTTTGCCATAGCCATACCCACAGGAAGTTGTTTTGGCTGTCAAAAGCTAATTAAAGGATCGACCAGGCCAAAACTTGAGTGGCTTCTATGTTTCATGTTGACTTTGGCCAGACAACGCTGGGTATATGCTGCTAGTATATATTAGCCACTTAATTGCTACAACTTACTAGAAGATTCCAATTAACATTAGTTACCATAATCATAAACACAATACAACTTTAATGGATACTGAATATAAACACAATACAGCACTATTTTTTTCTAGTTCACATTCTAGAAAAGTCTGACAAGTGCTTTTCTTCAACGCTTTTTTCTCTATGTTCAATTATTGACGCCATTCCAGCCATGAGCTTTTACTTTCCAATTTTCTCATTGCTCAGTCCTTTTATCATGAAGTGTGCAGTCCTCTCATATGTCTGTCAATATTTCAATTCCACCTTTCCATTTTTAACTTGTTCTTGGATGAAATGGTACTTGATAACAATATGCTTAGATCTACCATGGAACTGCTGATTTTTTGTCATATTCATTGAAAACTGGTTGTCTTCAGGTTCATTTTGCATGTCTGCAAGTGATACTGTAACCATACAGACTCTTGAGCAGTGCTTGCCAGGGCAATATACTCAGCCTCAGCAGTTGATAGTGTTACACATGCCTGTTTCTTGCTTCTCCAACTAATAGCTCTTCCACCTCTTTGAAACATACCCAGAAGTAGATTTGTGATCATCCATTTCCCTAATCTTGATCTGAGAATCCCACACAATTGGAACCACTTTTGCTGAAGAGAATTCCATTTTCTGAGCTCCCTTCAGATATTAAAAAATGCGCTTCCTTCTACCCAATGCTGTTTTGTCGGTTTAGCACCAAACTTAGCCACATTACTCACTGTGTAGGTTATATCTGGTCTTGTGATAGTGGACGGATATAGGAGATTTCCCACAGCTGACTAACACAGTGGTTGATCCATGTATGCATCTTCATCTCCTCCTTTCACCAGCTTAGTACTAGTGTCCACAGTGTTCTAACTGTCTTAGCATCTTCCATACCAAATTTTCTTAATATATTCTCTGTGTATGACTCCTGTCCAATTCAAATACTTCCATTCTTGTAATCTTCGATGACCTTCACTCCCAGAAAGTAGTGCAACTTTCTCAACTCTTTTACTAGAAAATTTCTCTAAAAGATCTAGTTTGACAGCAGTCAACCTTTCATTGCTTCTTCCAGTGAAAAAGATGTCATCCACATATACAGCAATTGGAAACATCTCTTTTGAAGCCGTGTATAGGTGGGGATCTCCAGCTGCTCGCTCGAATCTAATTTTCATCAAATGACTATCCTAAAATGAATTCCTTACTTGGGACTTGGTTTTAAGCCATAGATTCTCTTTTCAACTGGCAGACCAAGTCCTCCTTGTCTTTTATTTCATATCCTTCAGGTTGTTTCATGTATGGTTCCTCTGAGCTCTCCATTAAAAAAAATGCAGTTATCACATCCATTTGGTGCAGCTTCAGATCGTTTTGCACTGCAAGTGTTATGACCATTCTCAGAGATTCAAATCTGAAACTGGGAAGGTTTCATCATAATCTTGTCCATACTGTTGTAAATATCTTTGTGCTACAAGATGAGCCTTTTGCCTTTTAACTGTGCCATTAGCACTTCTCTTACTCCTGTCAACTCACTTACTACCAACTGCTTTTTTATCATTTGGCAATTTCACTTGATCCCAGACTTCATTCATACTTAAGGATTGGATCTCATTATCCATTGCATTCACCTACATTGTCTTTTCTGACCTGGCCATTGTGTCTTTCATGGATGTTGGATGTCCAGAGGTATCTGCAACTGTACATCTGACCCCAAAATAGTCAGGCTTACATGATACTCCTGATGAAAATCACAAAACAGTATTAGAATCTTCTTCCTGTGGAGATTCCTAATTCTCCTCTTCATGTGTGATGCTTCCAGCTGAACACATTTTGTGTCAACATCGCTACTTTTGTCTCCATGAATCAATTTTTGCTTTCATTGAAGACCACATCACGGCTGAAGAAAACTTTTTCCTGTTCAATATTGTGACAGTACATTAAACTAAACTAATAAATGTAGATGTTAATTGGAATGTTTTACTGTGTGATTGATATTATTGTTGGTTTTCCTGAATAGAATATGAATATATAAATGCTAATGTGCTAATTTAAATGTGGTATTTGAATTATTTGAGGCATGTCTGAATAGAACATTAATGCTGTTATTAATTTGCCTTAGTTGAACATTGTAATGTTATTTGTATGTTTGATTAGTGTCATATTTCTAGATTATTCACTTGTCAACTGATTTTTATATAAATAGCTTTGATGATTTCTTGTATCATGAATATTTTAAAAGAGATGAATTGCACTTCTACCTAAACTCCCAAAGTCAAGCTTTTCCACAATATCATAGAGTCAGTGTGCTTTAGTCTCAGTACCATAGCCTAATATGATACACTTCCTGACCTTAGTATCAAACTTCTGATTCTCATTCATAGCAATGTGAGAATAGCACAGACAACCAAAAACTTTAGATGACTAACATCAGACCTCTTATTAGTCCAAGCCTCAAATGGTGTCTCTACCTGGACTGCTTTCGTAAGACATCGGTTACGAAGATAGACAGCTGTTGAGAGTACCTCAGCCCAGAACTTTTTGGCAGGTTTGCATCAGACAGACAACATTAAACATACAGTTTCAACATGTGTCCTATTCATTCTTTCCTGCAAACATCACTATGGACAAGTTCAAGTGGTTTCTTAGCTCATTTCCTACCAATAGTGGGAATATTTTTCATGTGGAGCTTTCCTTCAACACATGCTAGGCAAAAATTGATTCTTCATGATGAGTCATAGTTAAAACCATTGACAAGATTCTCTTGGTTAATTTTTACATGTTTCTTTCACTCAAATGTCCAAATCTTCGATGCCATTTCTCTTCTTTAGACTCTTTAACTTTGGTCCCTGCATACACACCACACATGCTGTACACACCATTGATTCGACTTTTGAGATAGTAAGTTTCCCCACAATGACAGCAACAGCAACAAGCTTTCTTTTATCACAAATTTGAAGGTTTTCTTTCCAAAAATAAAGTTTTTTCATGATCTGTAGCCATTGACATGGTAAACATGTTATATGAAAATCGTGGAACATGCAGTACATCATGCAACTTACATTTTCTACTTTTCCCGCAAGATAACTCACTGCAAAATACCACAGTTTCACATCCAACTACATCCACTTCATAACCATCCCCTATGCTGCACAGTTAGTCTCACACTCACTTTCAGAACTGCTTTCCCCCCTTTAGTCCTTACTGTGTTAGCTTATTGCTTGGATCCTTGGTCAGTATCACAGTCATTCAATCTAAATTACTCGTGCAATTTCTTTTGATGTGACCATATTTCTCGTAATTATAACATTTTGGACCTCTCTCCCTGTATCTATAAACTGCAGCCATTACTTTCTCATAGTTTGTAATAGCTTGTTCACTTTCATTCACCTTGTTTTCTTCATGAAGCAACCATTCAGTCACAGAACAACAACAATACAACAGCAAAACAATCATAAGCAAATTCTGTAGTAGTAGTAGTAGTAGTAGTATTTCATTTGTATTAGCTGAAATACTTGTGACTCAATCCTTGCAATAGGACACATGAAACCTGATATGCCTACACAATAGACATGGGGATTAACATGGACTGGGCCCCACCAGGTCACACATTAACCTGTGCACAACTGGTGGTTTGACTATTTCAAGTGAAGCTGCAAGGTGCCTCTGGTAAAATATATTTTAAGAAATAAAGCCACCTCTGATTTGACCTTTTGTGACCTTTTTATGTCAACTTTCCACATTATGGAATTACTATTTTAACGTTTTAAGATAAAAAGAATGAAAATTCATACCTGGTTTCCACACATAAAACTCTTTCAACAAATGGTGCCACCTCTGATTTAACCTTGGTGACCACTTCGACATCTATATTTACCATATATGGAATTAACTAGCTGAGGTAGTTGTTTTTCACACATGCTTCACAGTCTATATAAATTTTTAAAAGAATTTTTTTTTTTTTTTTTTGTATCATAAAACAATATTAGTAACTAGTCCAATCAATGAGTGAGAACTTCAGTCTACACCATGTAAGTTACATCCCATTTGAGCATGCTGAATACATAGTTGTTGAGGTGTAGTGTCCTGAGAAATTGTTTAGAATCTTCAGTTTCTCCCATCAGCAGGGTCCTGGGAGGCTAGGTTGGCTCTTGGAGAGGAAGAAGCTAGAATTTGCTATAGGCCAGAGTGACTTGGGTGGTTTTTTGTTAACCAAAATGAATTATAAAAAAATTAATATTTACATAAGTATGGTTTCTAAAAATTTCCAGTATATAGTAGGAAATAAGATCATAGTAGCAGTAGCAGTAGTAGAAACTGCTGTTGGTAGTGTAGAGCTTCAGAGAGAGAGAGACTCACTGTTTGTAGTGTAGAGCTTCAGAGAGGTCATTGCCAAATGCAGAAAGAAGTAACAGTTAGCTAGCTGTTACAAATTTAGCTAAAGAATTTGACTTACATTCAAGATTTGGAAGTATAGTTCTGGTGGTGGTAGTAGTAGAGAGACTCGCTGGAGTTTCTTTATCTGAACGTTAGGACTCACCCCCCATTAAAATTTTATTTAATGATATTCATAGTCTCGTGCATGAACTGGTTTTAAATTTTGCACATAGAAATGGTGGTCAAAATGGTGGCTTCAACTTAACACTGCAGCTATTGTCTGGGATGCTTCAGTAGTTTGTTAGCATGGCAAAGCAAATGAAGAGATCGTAGACCTAATCCAAAGAAATAGTAGGCTATTAGTATAATTACTGCATGATTTGCTTAAGAAAAATAATAAGAAAAAGATGAAGAACATTTGGTGATTTTGATGAGTGTTTGCTCACTACTTTAGCGATTGATTTAGAGGACAGAAACTATCTTGGCAGTTTGTGTTGCAGCTTATATGGACTGCAGGTGAGTTTTGTGGGCTAGGTTTTGCCATAGCAGAGAAAGTGAGTCTTTCATATTGTATTAGTCAATGAGGCCACCATTTTTTGGGTGATCATCCCTACTTAGAGAGTACTACCGTACTCTCTGATTTTGGTTAAGAAAGTAGGACAACAAAATTTTAAATAATAATGGCATGCTAATTTAACCAAGGAAGAGCACTAGTTAGTAAAATTAGGATTCTTAGGTTACCCGAAATGCTATTATAAGATTAGATCATGACACTGACAATTGGGCAAAACTGCATGTTTTCAATGTTTTTCTGGACTCATTTTGGCAGGAAGTTCTTCTCCTTGTCCATAAAGTGTGCCTGCAATATTCTCAAGTGGGAACCAGTGAATATCAAACACCTACTTTCTTGAATACCTCCTTCACTCTGGCACATAATCTCATAGATTCACTGAGGAAAGCCCTAATTCTCAAACTTCTCAATGGTCAAAGAAAGAAAAAACAAATTGGCATCAATGAATGCAAGGTCTCTCTTGTCTCTCTGTCCTCTTTTAATTTTTCCTTCATCCTTTGGATTCAGTATGATTACACTCTCTTCATAGATTTTTTAGAGTAAAAGGTGTCAGCCCTGATCCAAGTGCCCCAGCCAGTGGTTATGGTTCAGGGTATAAAAGTAGATTGTGGTTGGTTTTCTATTGCAGTAATGCAGGAGACAGAGGCTACTCAAAAAATTTTCACAATGGCAATGTTGCTATGAACTTCCTCAAAAATTTCTCTGACTTGTTCACAGTCACAGTGAACTCCATGGGCAACACAAGTTATGTGAACTTATGATGGAAACAATACCCTGAGATCACTTCCTCTTTTCAGCATGTATGGAGCAGCACCAGAAACAAGTATTTTCAGCAGTGTTGAATCTAAGTCTGGCCAAAAAAATCTGAGAACCTCCTTAACCAGATGAGGAATAGCGCAAAAATCTATCTTTTCAAGAAATTCTAGTGCAACCAGGTAGGGTACATAGAACTTCTTGTCTAATTTTTCAATCAGGACATTTACAAAATACCAGCCCTGAGTTTTCTTATTCAGGGAAATCCATTGGGTGCTTGTGCAATTTTTCTCGATATTTTTGATGCAATCTTCATTGCATACAGTCAAATGGTGTTTTCTTAGTCTAGATTCAGATGAGACACAAAGGGCACAGTATTTCTCCAGAAATATTTTTTTAAGGTTGGATTTTCCACTTTTTTCATTGGAATGTGTGTTGCCAGAAAGGCCTAGAACATTTCCATTTCAAATATAGATTGGTTTAACTTCTTATTTGCAACAAAACTATCGAGATGAATTTGAGTACCTTCTCTCTTCCCTTTGAGCTGGTCATTTTACTGATGTTTCTTCATCTTGACATATTGTAGTAATTGACACTTTTGCCACTATGAATGTTGTGAAGAGCTGCACTTGCTGAATAGCTTCTACTTATCGAATCTATTTCCTTTCTGCTAATGGTGGATGCTGGCACCAGAATAATGTCTACATGACTATTCCCTCACAATGACCCATCACAGAAATTTAAGTATTTGAATCTAAACTCACAGAGGATATAATAAATAATAAAGACAGGACTAAAAAAAATGGCAAAGACATATATATCTTCCAGACAGAAAGCATGACATCATATATCTATAACATGAATCCAATTATATAAATTATAATGATTCCATCAACACATAATTGACATAACAGGCATGTTCTGGTTAATTAGATACACGTTGACACATAATTAAAAATCAATAGCTGTGTTCAATTTTATGATACATGTTGATGAACTCCCAACATCATGTTGAGCGACCCTCAACATCTCCCCCCTCTTTTGAGCTGAGAGACGAAGAATTCTCACTGGAACTCTCCAAGAGTTGTTGGTCAGCATCCCATGCTTGCCGCAATAAGCCATCAGCATTTTGATGAATCGACCCTGGTCTGTACTTCAACTTGAAGTTTTAAGTCTGTAGTGCCATGGCCCATCTGAAGGGATGTGCATTTAACTTTGCAGACAACTGAAGAGCCTCCAAAGCTTTATGGTCAATACTGATGGTGAAAGGTCATCCAAGCAAGTGGATAGCAAAGTGGTCCACCACTCTTATAATAGCCAGACATTCTATCTCAGTGGCTGTGTAAATCTTCTTGGTCTGGGTGAGTGCTCTGGAGTAGTAACACACGGGTCGCTCCATATCACCCCGAATGAACCACAACACTACACCCACTCCTTGGAAGGATGCATTGGTATGTAGTACAAAGTAGTCATCATGCCTAGAAAGCCACAACACACTCAACAAACACATACCAGAAATTAGAATATTAAAATAGTCAATTATTCTATTATCCCGCAAGATAAGTTGGTCTTTAAGGGGTCTGCCCAGTTAGCATAGCTAGAGATAACCAATAGTAATAACCAACAGTTTCCACAAATGCCCGGAAGGTCCCTTTTCCTAACTGGCATCTTAAAATTTTTATAATCACATCATCAATGTATGTACTACAGAAACTGACTGTTCCCTAAGTGCCACATCCATGTATGTCTGGAAGGTAGCTGGAGCATTTGTCAATGCAAAGGGGATGTGGGTGAATGCAAAATTTTCCCAGGGTGAGCAAAAAGCTGTCTGAGCAATGCTATCCTGGTCCATAGGAATCTAATAAAAACTCTGATTTAAATGAAGCTTGGAAGCCAGCATGCCTTTACTACCTCATCTAGCAAGTCGCTGATCTGTGGCATTTCATAAGGGTCTTCCATTGTGACTGCATTTAGCCTCTGATAATCAATGCACAGGCAGATGAATCCATTAGGTTTGTGTACTGGAACCATTGGAGAAGACCAAATGCTCTGGGATGATTTAATAATGCTTTGCTTCTACGATTTCATGATTTTTCCTTCAACTCTTCCTCCCAACCAGTCACTATCCTACAAAGATGAGAATGCACAGGTGTGGATTCACCAATTGCAATTACATGGACATTTTCCTGTGCCTTCCCTAAACTGCCAGACTCTACTATCCATTTGTGCATCTTTAAAATATCATGCACCAACCTCATTTGTTCCTCAGTCATCTCTTCCTCACCTAGATTCACACTGGCTAAAGGATCATCAGACCATTCACTGTCCTGGGCTACCACCACACGGAATAAGCAAGTCGAAAGAACTTCCAAGGATATAGCTTATATTTGTATACATGTGCTCCTGTTTAGGGTTTTATGAAGGTCGTTTACCCACTCTATTGCACTTGAAAATCTCATTTCCCCATTGACCCACCCCTCTTATATCTCTTCCAGCAGTAGTGGTCTGCCATGAATGAGCTCTAAGTGTGAGAATCCAGATGCAGCATGAGGAGTGGCTTGATATGCAAGAGTCAATATTTGAGTAAGAGGTCACACTAATCTAGTCTGTCCTCCAATCTCCGGAACATACCCTTAAGACCAACATGCCACCTCTCCAAAGCACCATTGCTCTGTGGGTGATATGCTGCGGTAGTGATCTTCTTGATGTTAAGAAGTCTACATAACTCGCTGCACCCACAAATACTGCATTTTGATCAGTCAGTAACAACTGGGCACCATTGTGTGACAGGATTTCCATCAATCCACCAGCAACTGATATGGTATCTATCCTCTTTAAAATGCACACAACAAGGGTAACATGTTCCAATGCACATTGTTGTCAGTATGTGAAAATACCCCCACGTAGTATGTTTAAGTGATCTCACTATATCAAAAGCCATACAATGGTAGGGCACTGATATAACAGGTGTCTCAATCATATAGACTCTGGGTAAGAAAGGTCTACCCGCTTTCTGGCACTCTGGACATGTCGCATAAAACTCCCTAACATACCTTTCTTGATCTACCCATGTAAAGGACTGCTTTACATGAGAAGCCATCTTATTATGAGAGAAATGACTACTAACCAAACCCTTGTGCCCCACACTAATTACCTCTGACCTTTTGGCAAAGGGTACTACTATCCTGGCAACCTCTCTTCCCTGTTCCATTAATTTTGAGTGCATCAAAATTCCCCCCTTCAAAGTAGAACCCCTGTTACTCACTTTTAGCCCTCTTTCGCATTTCAGACAGTGTCCCATCATCCTGCTGCTGAGCAATTATTTCCCAAATTCCATGTTACTGATGCAATTGCCGCCGCTGTTGTTGTGGTTGTTGTCAGAGCATCCACTTCTTCTCATAGAATCCTTTTGCTTCACAAAGAGTCTCAAAGGCTACAGCTTTGTGATATCTTGAAGTATTCGACTTTTAATATACATGAAGATGTGCTTCGTTGGAATAATTTCTCAATAATACTCCATGAAACATCTCGTTCATAGCATCATCAGCACTGTGCAATAGTGGTTTATCCTTGAAAACATTTTACTTTTTCTTTGAAGAAAGGAGTGAGGATTTCATCTTGTCTAGATTTTTCTAGCCAAACTGCTCTTATGGCTTGCTGTGGTGTTGATTCAAGCCGTTCAAGTAAATTGTTTTTAATTACCTCATAATGGATTTTTTTTCCCTCATAATGGATTTTTTTTCCCATAACATTCAACTCTATAAAGACAGACAATGTCTTATCCACTAACTGTTTCCTTAGGATAAGTAGACAGTTTTCTTCTCTGATGTCTGCCTCCATTATCGACATTTTAAAACTTTGTAGGTAAGCCTCTGTTTCTATGGTGTCATCCCATGTCCTTAAGTGTTGAGTAATGGACATCTGCTTTCTATAGGACTGTTCCAATTTGTACTGTTTTTCTCTTTTGTCTTTAGTTTGAGTTCATTTTGTAATCACTTCTCTTCCAGCAATAGCTTGTCTTCTTGAAGCTTAAGAAAGGTCTTCCTATCCTCCTCTTGTATCCTAAACTTGGTTCTGTTTTTACTTCAATGAACACAAGATAGTTTCTAGATCAACAGCAGTTGATTATGCTGTAGCATAACTTAATTCTCAGCCTTCCTTAGACATCTGTAGCGTGGATGGCTTCCCAGGTATGCTATCTCTGATTTCAGAGATCTCAACTGCTGCACCACTGCCACCAGATGTGAAGAGCTTCAATAGCTTCCTGGGTACTGCTATCTCTAATTGAAGAGATCTCAACAGCTGCACTGCTGTCACCAAATGTGAAGGGGTGCCCTTACTGAATAGCTTAGACTGCTCTAATATATTTTCCCTTCTGCTAATGGTGGATGCTGTGACCAGAATAATACCCACATGACTATTCCCTCACTATGATCCACCAGAACAGTTTAAGTATTTGAACCTTAGCTCACAGAGGATATAATCGATGATAAAGATAAGACTAAAACAAAACTGACAAAGAGGACTTATATATCATCCCAGACAGAAGGCATTTCATCATATTTCTATAATACACACACATGAGTCCAAATATACAAATGCATCAGAGACCTGCATATGGCTATAAAAATTATAACGATTCCATCAACACATAATTAACATGACAGGTGTGTTCTGGTTAATCAGATCACATTGACAGATCTTCAATATTGACATCAACATATAATTAACAATCACTGGGAGGTGTGTTTTAGTTTATGATACATGTTAAGAAACTTTCAACATCATGTGAGCAACCCTCAACAAATGTGATTTTACAAGCATTGCAGTAGCAGTTATCATCTTGGTTAAACTTGACCACTTCCCTCTCTATATTATACTTGGAAAGCCATTTTTTCTCAGTTAAATTTGAGACAGACTTTGTAGGCCTCCTGACCATTGGACAAAAACAGGAAGGATAAATGAAGCTGAAGGAAGGAAAGAGGAAGGACGCTGGGAAACTGCTTGCCCAGATCTTGACAGGATGTAAAGAAAAGATCAATCTGGAAATTTGGCCAAAACAGTTCCTTCCTTTATCATTTTTTTTATTAGTCTTCTTCCTTCAATCTGCATGTTTTGATAACCAGCAGAAGCAGCTTTGAGAGTTGATTGAATTCCTAGCTTGATAGGTTGAGTTCAAGCAGCCAACATACCAACAACTAAAGAGCAGCACTAACTAAACATGCATTAACTAAATAACACAATGAGATTGACTGAACGCCAGCAAACAATGAACAGCTAATCATAATTTGTAATAATTGGTGGGATCACTGTCAAGGGTGTAGCCAGGGGGTACCTCAGGGTGGTCCAACACCCCCTGCAAACTATAACTGTAACTCAATTACTAGTCAAGCAGGAGACAATATCAGCAGCATGAAAGACAGGCATTGCATAAATAGAAAGTATAAATTTGACAATGGTCTCTTTGAGAGTAGACGATGTAATCCTCATTAAAATTATGAGCATTATGTCATGAATAGCAGTGCAAAATAACATGCTAACAAAATTGTTTAAAGAAGGTCCAGCCACAACCTGAAGCAACTAAATTCACCACATTTGCAGCTAGCAACTATCATCTTGCCACCATATCAGCCACGGTCACAGCCACCATACCAGCCACCATACCAGCCACCATACCAGCCACCATACCAGCCACCATACCAGCCACCATACCAGCCACCATACCAGCCACCATGGTAACAACCATTTGTTTTAATCCTGGACACATTTTATATTATTAATTAGTTATATGAATATTGGCTTGATGTGTGATTGAATGTGAATAATACCACGAGCTTCCTGCGCCTTTTTGTCATGATCACCCCACTTGTCATTGTCACAATCACCCCACTTGTCATTGTCATTGTCACAATCACCCCACTGGTCACGACCACCCCACTTGTCATGATCACCCCACTTGTCATGATCACCCCACACCCTGCACTCCTCTGTGGTTGAGTTGAACACCAGTGCTGTGTAACTATTCTGAAGCTGCCCTTTGTTCTGCTTTGGTTGTATGAGCTTGTCTGTTCAAATCTAATAATATTAGGCTACCACGAATATTATATCATTGTAGCTAAATATGAATTCTTAAAAAATGAAAAGGAACATTCATTTCAACATCAGCAAGTTGCAGCAATAACTTTGGCTTGCATACAGTAAGCAACAAAATAGTGGAATACGTCTTTCATGCAGGTTTTTCCAAAGTATGGCATCATTGGTCAGACACGGGTATGCTTGTGAAACATCCACTGACACAGTTTAGGAGTTATTGGGAAAATAAACAGCTAAAGAGTACCACAAAATACCAGTTGTAAGAACAGAGTGTTGCTCCAGGTCATGAAAGGTCAACAGTACAACATCTATCAACATTTAGACCAAGCTGTTTCAGATCAATTGAAAGATATTCAACTCCATTGTTAACACAATAGTTTTGTGTAGTAGGCAAAATATTCTCATTTGTGGCCATATTGACAGTGTAACTAATTTAGAAAACACCACAAAGAGTACCATCTGGTACACTTCGTTTAAAATTGGCTTGAAAAATATGAATGGACTGACTTAAACTTAATATAGCTGTCCAAGTTCATAATATCTCATTTTAATTCATTGGCAATCACCGACATTTCGCACCCCCTTGCTGGAATTTCTGGCTACACTCCTGATGTGAGTCCTCCACAGGATATCCATGATTAAAAAGAAGACATCACAAGGCAATTCCACATTCCTCATCAGAACTGAATTATTTTTTCTTTTTGTATTTTGAAAAAAAAAAATTTAAGTGCTGAGGAGCAGTGATTGTCATACTTGGAGCCACCACCGCTTAGAAGATTAAGGAGCAGTCCATGGTGAAGTAGTACTCTCTTGAAATTTTTTAGATCAAATTACATCCAAAATAATGATGAGGTTTCATGGTATAATTTGGGGCTACTTGTTGTTTAGGTACAGCTATGTGGATGTGGTAATATTTGATTCTGATAAACTCAACAGATATTTAAGATAAGTAATAATATTATGTTATGGCACATACTTCTCTTCCGCCAATATTTGGAGAGTTGACATGATAACTACAAAATGCAGGTTCCCTCAAGCATCATCTGCCTATTTCCATGAAGTTCTTAATAGAATTTCGCTCATTTAAACTAGATAATAATTCCAGTTAAATTTTGTGCTGTGTTATCTTTTCGTGGGGGTCTTAAAAAAGAGCTAATAATAAGTTCAATGTATTAATATACCATTAGAAGTTGTAGATTTATATTTTCCTAAATTATGATAATAACTCTTATTTTTTGTTGCATTCTGTCTAGACACCATTATACAATTGACACCTTGGATGGGGCTCTGGAAATATTTTTTGAACACTAGAAGTGATCAAAAAGTTTGATAAACATTTTAATCACTTGTATGAACATCTATGCAGAAAACTAATACATAATTAAATTACAATATTTAATTATTCTATTTAATGTTACTCAAAAAATCAATCTCATTCAATCCCTGTATGTTTGCACCACCACAGTGGCTGACCCAGGGGTCGTTGGACTGGTCTCAAGGAGGTCCCTTTTCTCTAACTTTAAATTTACTAATTTAAACTGAAATACATTTACCAAATCAAGATTTTTGCTATTGTTTTCACCAACATCAACTGTAAAAATTATTATCCTCAGACCGATTTTATTATCCTAGGCCAATTTTAGCTTTAGCTAAAGCTTCAGCTGGTAAAGATGCAGTCCCACTTATTATTACAAGGTTATTTTGAACCTTCTTTAGCCAAAATTGTCTTCCAGAATTCAACTTTCAAGGGCCATTTTCCAAGAGAGAACTCATGGGGAATTCAAGTTTGAGGCATTTTTCAATTCCGCTTCAACCCCCTCTTCCTGCTAGTAAGTGATTATTTACCAGATTATCTTGACTAAGTGAGTTGGACAAAATTATCAAAATTGTATGTAAATATATTATATAAATAACAATACTAATCTAGCTTAAAAGTTGTTTGTTTGCCACCCAACTTTTCTCTCTCTCTCTCTCCATATGGCCTCCTGTGGGTTCTCAATGTTTAGGGTAACAAGATCCTCTGGTTTGGGTGAATACAATTGAAAAAGGTTGATGAGTACTGTAAAGGACATTTGCCTGCATGGTTGGAATGTTCATCTAAATTTGGTTTTAATTCCCACAACTTATCATAAATTAATCAATTGATAAGCATTTTTTCTAAGTGCTCAAATTTCTTACCTTATAATTTGAGGATCAGTTGGTGGTTTCTGAAAGTGAGAAGGGATGCCAATTCTTATTTCCCTCTGGAGCCTGCATCTCTACCAATCTCCCCCCCCCCCCCCCCCCCCCCCAATTTTTCCTGTGGCAGATAATTCCTTATTTGGTATGCCATGCCCAAGGACTCTGTTTACTTGTCCTTTCATTAATTTCTGTTCTTTAAACAATTTATTCTCAAAAAATAGCTATCTGATTTTACCACCAACACATAACCACCTATTTACTCTAGAAAACCTGCAAAACAAACACAAAATTAATATATTTTTAACATTTTTTACCCCACCCAAATGAATTCCTTCTGTCCTTCAACGGGGTTTTTTTTCTGGGGTTCGACTGAACCCCCCTTTGGGGGGGGGGGGGGGGGGGGGAAAGGAAAAATATATACAATAATAATAATAATAATATTTCTCTCCGCCAGTACCCATGCGCACACCATCAACAGTTCAGTCAGTCAGTCAGGGTCCTCCTGCGTTCAGTTTTGAAGTGTATCTGATTATCTGGAGCTCTACGTGGTCTACTGCTGTAGTGTGTCTACGTGTAACTATGAGTCAGTACCTCCTACCCTTTCCCTGAATTTCTCAACTCCGTTGTGTATTAGATGGGAGCTAGGCTTGCTGGGAGCAAGATGGCTTCTACCTGAAGTGGTGGTTTTCTCAGGTATTTCAAGCTGGAGTGTTCACTTCCAATGCAGGGATGGCTCAAGCTTCAAAATATTGAGGGGGCTCAGTTTACCTAATATAAGCGGGCAAGGGGGGTTGGCAAGATTTATTCCCTACATACAATCAATGCAAATACTTAATTTTTAAATGGGAGGGGGGGGGGGGGGAGGGGGGGAGGGGAACATAAACACTACCAAGAGTATTAGTGGGGATATTGATATGACCACTCCAACCAGCAACGTTGTTTCACAAGTAAACCAACCCTATTTTTCAGGATTCAGTTTATAAATATAAAGATTATGTCATAGAAAATGACTTTGAAAATGGCAGCTTTTGAGTGTGTCTTGGTTTATGATGCACACTTGGTGGTTTTTAAATGATATTCATAGAATTTTATAATTATATTCATAGCAAATTTATAAATATAGGCCAACCTACCGACCCTTTGGTTGAGGACAGAGTAGTCATGAAACAACATTATTGGTTGGAGTGGCCTAATCATGAGAATTTGATAAATCAAGTGTGAGGAAAAAATAGAGCTATTTAAATACACCAAAATGCTCCCTGCATTCATCTAACACTGCACAAAATTGTCTGGCTAATTCAATAAGATCACTGTTATCTGTCAACTGCTTGTATGCATAAAGTAGTATATTAACTAGCCATAAAATTTCGACCATTGTTTGAGAGACCTAAGAGTATTTCTTTATTTTTAGGCTGAAATGGTTGGTGTTGGTCTGTACAACATATGGACTGGTATTCATCAAAACTACAAGAGCTACCAATTGCCTGGTTTAATGTAGAGCATGAAATTTCAGCTATTCTGAAAGTGGGATCACCGATCTCAGATGTAAAATATCCCCTTTATCTTTATTGACTTCCTCAGTTACAGGGTCAATTTCAGGCTGACCTAATCTTCAAGAATTATATCTGGCTGAACTCTAGCACTCTGTCTCTTTCCTGATGAGCAAGCTTGCCTGTCTCATTCTCTTAGCCATTTTGTAAAATAAACTTCCAGCTGGTTCTGATTTCTGAGCAAGCTGGCAGAATGCAAGATTTTTAATGATAAATACTGTTAGTGGTTCACATCTGGTGGTGGTGGTGTATGTGTATCTACACATACAGACATTTTAGCAAATATCTGCATATGTATGTAGACACACAATACCATATTTAAAACTTGCTCATTCTCTCTGTCCCAGTGAGCAAGTGGAGAGAAAGAAGAGAGAGAAGAAAAGAGAAAGAGAGTAGAAAGGGAAGATTGAGTTACAGCTACTTCATTCATACATTGACATCATTGTTCAAAAAATTTGAGGGAGGAGTCTGCCCCCACCTACCAAAAAGTGAGGGGGCTCAAGCCCCTCTAGCCCCCACCCTTAGCTGCCCCTGCAATGTCTACCTTTAGTGGTTATGGTGTCACGAGCCATGTAGCTATGTTCAGTCATTTTGGTGGCACTTGTGTCAGTGATAATCTTAGGTTGGGACCTTCTGCTGGTTATGGAGGTTTAAATCATCATGATGTAGATGATAATAGTGGTCCTGATATTGGGACATCTAGTTAAACTTAACATGGAGGCAAGGCTTGCTGGGAGAAGAGGGCAACTTCCAGAAGTGATGATCTTCCAAAGTACTTGAAGGCACAATGCCCACTGTCCATTTCTATTGTCATAAGTGACGGTGTTGCTGATGTGAACCATATACCTGTAATTAGTAGTATTGATGGCGGTTGTGAAAATCTTAGCATGGGATCAGCTGCTAATTGTGCAAGTTTGAACAATCTTGGTGGTAATGGTGGCCCTTATAGTTTATCTAAAGAAAATTAAGTTGTTATCTTATTTTTTTTTTTATTTTTTTTTTTTTTTTTTTATGCATAATATACCCACTACTAAAGTAATTTGTGCAGTAAATTCTTTTGATAAAGATCAAATCTTAGATTTTTAAAACATTTTGTTTTTTCCGAAACTTTCCCTTTCCCCAAGGAGTATATTGTATAGCTGTTGCTTTCAGGTGAAATGGCTATGAAATATTCTTGGTTAGTATATAATAAGTTATTGATTGGATGGTAGGTTTTGTATTTTCTTGAGTTTGTTTGTAGAAGATATGAATAAGTATGGAATTCTTGTTAATGCTAGAACCAAAGGAGTTAGATTTTCTCTCTTCTAGCTAGTCAGTACAAACAACAAAAAAAAACAAAGACAAACAAAAGTCCAAACCAAAAATAGAAAAGAAAAGAAAGCCTACAACACCTGCTGTTCCCCCAGGCGGTCACCTATCCAAGTCGAACGCACTTCAATATATATTTTGATTCGTAAGTGTGTGTGTCTAGGCATCACGGCTAAACACTTCAACAAACAAGGCCGAAATTTGGCATGTACTCCCCAAGAAACTCAGTGAGCATTATTACACTCATGTGGGCAGGCTAGAGGATGTGGTTTCATCATAGCCACACCCACAGGAAGTTATTTTGGCTGGGAAAGTTGACGTATGACCAATCAGGCAAAAATTTGGCACGTGATCTCTAAGTACCAGGAAAAGCATAATTAGCCAGATATGGGTGTGGTCTGTTGTTAGCCACACACACTTGAAGTTTCAGCTATTAAAAACTAATCAAATGACCAACCACACTGAACTTTGGAGTGGACTTCCAAGCAACATGTGTTTGTCATTGGGTGTGATTCGATCATTGCCACACCCTAAAACATCATTATGCCTGCCAAAAGCTCATTTATGGACTAATCAGGCTGAAATCAGGTATACGGAGTCCAGATAACTGGGTGAGCATTATTAACTACATGTGGGTGTGGCAATGTTTGTAGTTTATTATTAGCCACATTCACAGAAAGTTGTTTTGGCTGCCAAAAGCTAATTAAAGCACCAACCAGGCTAAAATTTGAGAAGATTCAATAATGTTGCCTGTTGACATTGGCCTGGCAACGATGGTATATGCTACTAGTATACCATAACTTTGCTGTCATTCAACTCCTACCCCATAACTTTATTGCCAAATGAAAACTCAGTTAAAATGATTCCAATTATATGCTTTATGACATGTGTTCTACTAAAAATAAAAAATAAAAAATAAAAAATAAAAAATAATAAAAAAATTTTAAAAAAAATTTAAAAAAACCCCAAGTTCTACAAAATAATGATTAAATCTTAAATGACAACGTTAACCAAATTTAGTTGCAAACTTATCAACCAATTTCCAAATTTGTAAAATAGTCCATTACCACCAGCTAATACTTTCAATAGTTGAATGGCCACAATACGTATTCAGAAACCACTCAAGTACATCTCTTACAGCTGTTGTGTTAGTGTCTGTCCACTTGAGACAAGTATGTGAAATTACTGTATAGTGAAGTTCTTTTAATTAAAATTTAGAGCAAAGAAACACCTATATAATCATGTAAGGTAAGGATAACTTTCAACCTTATATTTTTCAACTTTGACTTCTTGGTTTGCATGAAATCAAAATTTATTCACCAGGAAATTCATGGCAAAGCAAATAATTGGTCAAATGTATGCTAGGCCTCCAAAACTCTAGCATTAAATTTCTGAATTATTGATGTAAAGTACTATAATAATAATATGCTCATGATACGATTTATGTGTTTTGATGCATTACATACAAAATGTAGGTGTGGTTAAGGGTTTGCTTTTTTTCATGTAGGTGTGATTAAACATTAGGTCAACTGAACTGTTTTACATTTTCTAATATTTTTATACTGTTATGTGAACTACAATTTTGAGTGACTGGTGTACCATCCACTGTAGGTACAATTTCTTCTTTTCAAGGAGTAAGCTAAGAATCGAAGCAATACTTCTTTATGTTTACTGCTAGTGTGAGGACTTGCCCCACCAAGTTTGTGCCCATGAGGCTTGTATTGCCATGGATTGTAAGACTGAGGTGGATTGGAAATAATTTTACAAGGATATATGTAAGCAATCAAATTACAGGAACATGGCAAGGATTGGAGGAGGGGATGGTAGTGGGACATTCATAATAGTCTAAATCGACAAATCCCATTTTTTCCATTGGAAATACTATCAAGGTCAGTTATGCCCAAATCATTGGGTATTTGGTGGCATTGAAAGGGAGTCTAATAAGTGCTTCGTGGAAGAGGTACTGGTGGAAGCTTAGATACTAAAGTCCTCTATCCAGGCAGTCACAAAATGGCTTATATGTGGGCTGCCTATGCCAACATGGATACCATTGGCAACTACATATATTTGCATTCATCCATGAATCATTCGCCTCGTGATCAAGAGATCCCCACTCAAAATGTAGAGAATATGTGGACGAGGGCAAAGAGAAAGTTGAAGAGGCAGTTCGGGACATTAGAGGAATGGTTTGGTTCGTATTTAGATAAGTTTACCTTTAAAAGTACAAGTAATCATGATGTAAGCCATTTTGCTCGCTTCCTTGCAGCTATGGCAACAGTACCCATGAATGTGCTTCATACCTTCAGTTGGCACTTGATCTGTGGCTTCTATTCTGTAACTTCAATTGGCACTTGCTCTCTAATTTCCACTCTGTACCTGCAGTTGGCACTTGATCGGTGGCCTCCACTCTGTAACATCAGTTGGCACTTGCTTTCTGACCTACATACCTACCTGCAGTTGGTATTAGCTCTCTGACCTCCACTCCTCACCTGCAGTTGGCATTTCATCTGTGGCCTACACTCTGTAACTTCAATTGGCATTTGCTCTCCGACCTACACTCTGTTCCTGCAGTTTGTACTTGCTTTCTGACCTCGCTCCTTACCTGCAGTTGGCACTTGGTCTATTTTGCACTTACACCTATGCATTTGAACTTGGACTTCCACTGACCTGTGGTATGATGCACAGCATGCTTAGGTATAGTTGAATGAGAAAACAATGTGTCTTCATTTTTCAAATTTTGCTACTTTCATATCAAAGTGTGAGGGTCCACAATAAAAAGAAGAGCTTAACCTCTTCTGGCTGCCTTAACATGATGGAAAGGCTTTTAACCAAGAGCCACCAGGGAATAAGGGAAGCTGCAATGGGATCCTGTATAACATAATCATATCTGATAGAGGATATTTCATACTTACAATAATTGCATTATGCAGGTTCAACTTCTATTAGTAATCAATTAAATGCCTAGAATGAGATCATCAAGAGACAAGAAAGGAGTAATAGGACTGTTTTAGTTGGAGCAGTCCTATTACTCCTTTTCTTGCCTCTTAGTTGAAGCAGTGGGTTGTGTGGTGGCTGAGTAGTTATGTTCTTGGACTAACAACCCCAGGGTTGTGAGTTCAAACCCAGCACTGACAAGAAAACTTTACTGTCCTTCAACATCTTCCCACACCAGTCCACCCAGCTCATGTTGACTACCTCCTCGTGGTGAGCCCTGGAAAACTGACACATAGTCAGGCTAAAATCAACAAATTGAGAAGAAATTCTCATACGAAAGAAGTTGGAGCAGTTGGTATAGTAAACCGGATTTTTTTTGGGGGGGGGGGGGTGGATATCCATGGGGTAGTGAACTCTAGGTGGGGTAGTGAACTCTAGGTGGGGTAGTAAACCACACACACAGAGCATGCACATAGAAAGACAGTGCACAGCCACATACACACAGACACAGACACAGCACCATTCACACAGAAATAAACAGCACTCACTCACACACACACGCACACACACACTTCTAGGTCTCTAAATCCATGAATTCAGCTGTCCATAAGTACTATAAATAGATTGCATCATTTTTAACCTGATATGCCCATAGGTAGAGATTTGATCAGTTCACCCTTTTTTTATGATTGCAAATCATCCACTGTGTAGGATGTGCCTACCCTGAAGTGCAAGTTACAATTTAATGGTGGATTGGTAGGAGAGTGATGTGGCAAGTGTAACCCAGCGTATGTTTAAAAGTTGTTCTAGTGCCACTTCTGGCTGTACAAGAGGTTTGAATGGAAATGACTACACTGAGTAGAGAGTATCCAATGAAATGTAATTCCAACCACTTCATTCACTGAAGAATAATTGATAAAGTCATGGCTCAAGACCAGTACTACCAGATGGTTTCTGTTTAAAATAACTGCTTTTTATCGCTATAATTTTCAGCTATTGAAAAAATCACTACAAAAACACTGATACAGATCATATGTATTCAAACCATACATTACAAATTTATATTGGAAAATATCACAGCTGTCCCTTCAGATCACAGCTTCAACATTTGCTTTATGTATCACATGTCTGCATTGGAAGACAGAACATTTTCAGCACACCCAGGCTGAATAGTTGGAATGGAAAGTTCCCCATTGGATCCTCGTATGAATGCACATCCATCCAGAAATTTTCTGTGCTGCTGGTGTCCCAGGCCAAATGCTTGATCATGTAGCAGTTAGACCCCAGTTCTCCCTTGGATGAAACATCTTATGGAAGGGATTGTGAACACACATATTCTCTCTCCAGGCATTGTTTACAAGAACAGTGGCAATTAAAATGCAACTGTATTGGTAAGGAACTTCTTTCTGCAACATTATGAATACCTTGGGTAGAAACTTGAAGGCATTCTCGGCAAGTTTTATATTCTTCTGCATCGGCAGCCGGCTATGTTCCAACTTTGTCCAGAATCCCTAAATCCTGCTGGAAAAAAAACCCATTAAGTTCTGAGGGTTTTGGCAATTTCCCAATCAGACCTTTACCCTCCAGATTTATTTCCAAAATTCACTGCTGTGGCTACACTGCTCAGGATAACTTCTACATTCTCCGGAGATTAGCCTCCTTTATATAGGTAAGCATCTAGGCAAATTGAGATGACAATATCACCAGTCACCTAATTATTTTTTTTGGAATTGGCACATAACTTTACATGAAAAAAAAAATCAACTCAACAAATAGCAAGTAAACATTGAAACAGTTGAGCCTTGAAAGGATTTGGAAAACAAAATGGCAAAACAAAAAAAAAATGGAAAAATTATAGAGGTAAGGAAATATGGTAGAAATGGGGGAGGGGATCAACCTATTCCAGGTTTGAACTACTGAATTTTAAGCTTGGGAGATTTGTGCCTTTACCACAGAGCCATAGTTCTTTAGGGTCTGTTTAAAAGGAACTTGAAATTCTTTTTTGCCTAACAGGGGTGACATTTTTCAGATTTTTTTAAGGTGAAAACACTTAATATAAACCTAAGGATCATATCTGCTAAGTTTTAGCTCTGAAGGTCCAAAGGTTTGTCTGGCCAAAGTACCATTTTGGCATTTCTTGGCCTAACGAGAACACAGTAAGTGGTATTGGCCATATATAGGTACTTATACATTCTCCAAGAGATGCTGGTTCCAAAATTATTGGGTTCATGGGTCTAACTTGCAAATTGAAGGCACCACTGGAAGACATACAGACTACAAAGACAACGAATTTATGTATATTAGCTAAAAACCTGCCCTATATGGGCATTTTTTTTTTTTTTTTTTTTTTTTGGCCTACCTTTAGGGAACTGTAGTCACAAAAATGCCTGCTTTAATGACATGTAGATTTTTAAAACAAAAGTGAATATGTGATGGAACCCACGCAGTGTTATTCACAGAGTCAGTGTCAAATTGTGTCTGCATGCCAAGTTTTAGGTCTGTAGCTCCATTATTATATTTTCTAGAAAAGGTACCATTTTTGGCTATTAATACAGAAGGGGTATGACCATACAGACATGCTCATAAGACATTCCCCTGGTGACACTAATCATAAATATATATACGGGTTAGTGGGTCTAAACTCAACCCTTCAAGCGTGAATCGAGGATACAGACTATTCATACTTTATAGTATAGATAGATGTGAGAAAGAACTCTTTCCACCACTGCATTTGACAATGGAATTGCCCATAAACACAAAGCATAATCGGTTCTTACTTTAAAAAAATTTTTTTTTAATTAAAATTTTTTTAAAAAGATAACTTATGGAACAACTGAATGGATTCCATGTCATTAATTTTTATTATTCTTTGTAGTGTATAAACATTTAATTAGTTCATTCTTTGGATCTAGTAAGGAGTCTAACAAGTTACTTTATCTCGTTCCCATAGCTCAAGATGCCAATAGTACACCAAATTTTACTCTAATACCAATAGTACACCAAATTTTACTCTGATGCCAAATAACTTTTTTTTATGCCTAGCAGGATGCTATGCCGATTTCTTTTGAATGCCACACCTGAAAAACTTGATGCCAAAGTTTTTTTTGAATGTCAACCTAAATTTTTTAAGATGCCAATATTATGAAATTTGGTACCCCCAACATGATCTGTGCCCTACGTTTTTTAAAGACCCTGGAGCTGCTGGGGAGTTAATGGGAGTCAGTCTGGACACACAGAGCACACGTGGTGGACTCGCCAGTTGTCAATCTCCCTCCCTAAGACTCAAACCCATAATTGACCCTTTACCTAAAGGATAAAGGTAGTGCAAAACTAATAATTTGACCTATGACCTCGGTTCGGTCTGAATGGATGGTGGGAAAGTAGAGGTGGTAGCTGAAGCTGAGAGCGTAGATACGCAGCAGAATACCGTAAGCGCAGGTCGCAGACAGAGGAAATATCGGTACAAGAGGTCGGGTCACCACAGGCATGAGAAAGATAACGCCAGACGCAAGGAAGCAAGGACTTTCCTGTCAGGAATTACTCTTGACACTTTCAAGACCAGAACAACCACTGCAGCCGAGTTTGGGGAATTGGAAGTAACTATACTAACTGGTACATCCCCTAGCACTGTGCTAAAGAAATCAAACGCATCTATGCAAGTAATGGAGGATGTACTGGTGACTAGTAGGTTCCAGCCAGTAGAACAAAGGCTACATGAGATTGCTGCAGATCTGTTTGATCTTCCCAAACACCTCCCTCTGAAACAGAGTTCCTTTAGGAGCCAGGAACATAATTTGGAGCACACACTCCCAAACTATTCTTCTCCAATTGTTCGCTCCTCCTCCTTGTTCGACTCGAGTGTGACCCACACTCCAAATTATGAGCAACACAAAAGGATTTTGCAACAGATGGGCCATAGTTCATTGGGGCTTGGTGGTGGTGTGGAGAGTGGTTGTTCAGTAGTCAGACCAACTTATTCTTCAGTGGAAAGAGCAGACTCCACTGGTGTGATTCATTACTGTGGTTCCAACATGAGGTGGTCACTGGATAATTGCAGGTCTACCATATTGATGTGTAGTGATTCTGGAGTCTCGTATGAGCATGGTTCATGGGAGTAATAATTTGGCTAAATCTATGCAAAGTTACATCAAAATCCATTTTATAAACAGCTCTAGTTGAAGTTAGCTGAGCATCAACAGCATATTGTGTTCAATGTATTGATTACCACATTGTGGACCTAACCATTGGTAGATGGATAGCTAAACCTTTTTTTAATTATCATCATGATAACTTTGATTACAGTAGAAATATAAGCAGGTGATGAAAAACAACTTGTTTTCAACTGTCTATTTAAGGAAAAGGTCAGATGGATCAGAAGATATATTGAATTGTAAACAATTGCAAGCTAGTTCACGCAAAAGCAATAGCTATAGCCGTTTCCAAAAATGAATTCTCACTGTTTGTACTATAAGCTATAAATATTGTCTCCTGAGAAAGCTATAGCTTCCAGTTTGTGCGGTCATGGTACTTTTATGTGACACAACCCGACTGACCCACTGTAGCACACTTATGTTTATGGGAACCAAAAAAAAAATCATTTGTATTGGCCTAACACGTGGTTGTCTTAGTATATTTCCAGTTTCTGCTCTATGAATCCAGCCTCGGTCACAGAAAACTTTTTCTTTGATGATGTGCATGTTGATAAGAAATTTTGTGACAAAATATATTTTATAGCACATGATATGTTGGCATGTGACACAAGGAATCAGCACCTTTCCACAGATACTGTGCCATGTTTAATGCAGGAGTCCTCATCCTAACCTTGACATATCCAAATTGATTTTAATTTTTCTGTTATATTTAGATTGATTTTGATGGCTTCTGGAGTGACCTTTTCTATGTACTCCATCTTGGCCTACAAGAGAGGCGTAGAGAAATCAAAGTAAGTGGGAACAGCTTCCCTTTTAGTGTCTATCAAAGGATTCTAATTCTATATCATGGGGGGGGGGGGGGGAATGCTATATTTCTTCCAGTATTCTATAGGGATCTCAGGATATGAAATAGATACACACATATACTGGCTTCAGCTCATAGTGATTCTAATAACCCTATATCATTCAACACAAAAAAAAAAAAGAAAGAAAGGAAGGAAAAAAAGAAAGAAAGAAAAAAAAATTATATATATGTATATATACTAGCAGCATATACCCGGTATTGCCCGGCCAATTTCAACATGAAACATTATAGAAGCCACTCAATTCAGCATGGTTGGCCCTTTAATTAGCTTTAGGCAGCCATAACTACTTCCTGTGGGTGTGGCTAATACCAAACCACGCACATTCCCACACCTAATCATAGTTAATAATGCTCACCGGGATACTTGGACTCCATATGCCCAATCTCAGCCTGATTAGTCCATAAATAGTCTGTGGATGTGGCTATGACAAAACTACAACCATTACCATGCCCATATCTTTAATGCTCACCCGAGTTCTTGGAGAGTACATGCCGAATTTCAGCCTTTTTAGTCCCAGTGTTTCACTATGATGCCTACACACACAAAGCAAAATATATATTAAAGTCTGTTTGTAGATCAGACTCCTTTGGTCCAAGCGTTATTCAGAATATCTATTTTTTGGCACTTTCGCTTTACACACCAATGGAAAGAGGTGTAGCCAGGAGGAATCCCGCCCATGTCACTCCAAACGTCAAATTGTGTATGCATACCATATATTAAGTCTTGTTCTTCCAAGGGTTTGTCTGGTCAAAGTACCATTCTTGGCTTCTTTTTAGCCTGATATAAACCAGTAGAGGGTGTGGTCTTATACATGTACTTAAAACATTCCACAGATTATATTGATTCCAAATATATATGGGCTCATGGGTCTAACTCCCTGGGAGGGTTTGTTGTGAAATATCATTTTTGGCATTTTTTGGCCTTACACTGGGAAAGGAAGAGGTGTGACCTGGTGGGACCCAGCCCATGTTACTCCCAGAGTGAAGTTGTATATGCATACCAAGTTTTAGATATACCTTACCTGCAATATGTTTAAATAGATGTCTTTTTGAAACTCATGAAAGTATAGAGAGATCCAAGGGTTTTTCTGTAAAAAAATATCATTTTTGGCTTTTTCTCGTTACCATGGTAACCATTTTCCGAAATTTTTTAGCCCATGTTTAAGTTGGGTCAAAGCCTATCATCATGCCAAGTTTCAGAGAAATCCATCCACAGGTTTGGCCGGAATGATGGTACAAACATACAGACAGACAGACAGGCAGACAGACAGACAGACATCTCCTTTTATATATATAGGAGACTGCAATTGGAGGGAGGGGTGATGAAGCAAGAAAGCACCTATTTACTTTAATCTGTAAAAAAAAAATTTAAAAAAAAAATAATAAAAAAAAAAAAAAAAAATAAAAAAAATTTAAATATCAAAGGTACAAATCCATCCATATTTTCATTATTTATTTCCCTTATTTTTTTTTCTCAATGTTTTGAAAGAAAGTTTTGTGATATTCATTTTTCGCATATAGACGCACAAACTCACCTGTAAGTATATAACTGGTGCATGTCTTCCTGTAGCCTGGAGCATCCACAGCGGCAGAGAAATCGTGTGAGTAGTGTGCATATGGAACTGGACACCGAACTTGGAACCAGTGTTTCACTATTGGTAAGGGGTCATTGTACTAATGTATAATATTGTAATGCAATGGCTCAGTATAAGGTTTCTCTATTCCAACTCCAGTACATCTCTGTGTTCTCGGATGAAAACAAGCAGCACTCTTTGTAAAGGAGAACCACATAGTCTGCATGCCAAGTCTAAATTTTAAGCACATTGTAATTTGGATTAATCTATTTTTAATGCAAAGTTACTTAGCTTGAAGTTACAGTACCTGTGAGTTTACTGCACCTGAAAGTTTAAATACTGGATTTGTACATAGTGTTGTTTGCAACACTTGTGGAAGTGTTCTTTCTTGACAAAAACAGTCAAATGGAAATTTACTGCATAATGTTATTGGAAGGGGTCAGTTGATAAGGTTCTGGTGGTGTACTGGTTTTGTTTTACCTAGAAACAATGTGGTACTAATTGGGTGTTCTGAAGTTTACATATAGCATGTCAATGATTTTTTTTTTTGTGTGTGTTTTTTCAATTAAGTTCTAGCATCTTTCTTTTTTTTCATTAAATTTGGCTTTCTCAGACATTGTGGTTGGGCAGTATCAGCTGCATTGCTCTGGTCTGCATTAAACAGAGTGATGTACTGATTTACCTTTTATTCTGGGTAAGGGGGCTACTAAAGGTTCTTCCTTTCTTTTTTTTCTTTTTCTACTTTTTTTTACCCAAAACACTTCATTTTTCATCTATTAACTGGTTACTTTCTAATTTGAAGTCATTGAGATGCTCATTTATCAAGTAAAGATTATTTACTCACCATTGTAAAAATAAAACAAATAAATTGATTTTAAATATTTCAAAATAATTTTTTTTTTAATTAAAATTAAAAAGATAATAAAAACATAGCACCAGGACATAATTGAAGGAAGAGTTGTAAATGATGCCACAACTTCAACATCATCTAAAGCCCTGTCCACACTATAAATGGGTTTGTACCTCTCTCCAGCCAGCATCACCTGTTCCAAACGTTTTCTTTGTCCACACTAGCATAGGGCTGAAGCCATTCCACATCACATCCGTGGGCTGACTAATTGGCTGGGCTGATTAATTCGTTTTCCTCTATACCACTTGTGCTCAGTTGTTCTGTCTCTTTCTCTAGCAATATCATCGAACAGAGGGAAGATAGAGAGCTAGGAGAGAGCTCTTAATAGCTAAACCCCTAGTAGCTAACATCAGCCATTAAGCCACAGGAATGTTCAATAAATCTGAGCAGCTTGAAAACTACCCTTCTGAAGGTTTCAGGTGGAAATGGGTGGAACCTGGTAATACCAGATGGAATGAAACCTGGTGTAGTGTTGACATGTGGAACCTGTTCCAGACACGGGTGAAACCTGTTTTATTGTGCAGTGTGGACAGGGCTTAACTCTCTTATTCTTTCTTCTTTTTTTTTATCATTATTTTAATATTTATTTGTTTGGTTTTTTTTTTCCTCTGGATGAGAATAACTTATTCATTTTTTATTAATCATATTTCAAACCTCTCATACCTTTTGAAAGTATTTTCATTTTAGATAAATAGAATTAACAGAATGGCTACTTTGTTTGTAAGAAGAGTGTCCAAAAAACCTATAAATTTATAATTGAATTTTGCACTTAAAATTCCTTCAGCTCAATATATTGCAAGGCACACAAGCTATCCACAACAGCTACTTGAGGTTGATTGAAATATTCATTGTCCAAATATCTTGACTGGTGTTGTTCAGGTAAGGTACCTTCAGTGTTCTACTGGTCATTTCCCAGTATCATATGCATACCACATATCACCAATGTCTGTATACGCCTTCTTTCTTTTTTTTTTGAGAACTTCCAGACTCATGGACTATTTTGATGAAACTTGCCATGAATGTTCCCTATGGACTTGGCTGGGGACAGATTTTTTAAAAGTTTGGATCTGCTACCTGTTGTGTCTACCACAGTCATTTTTTCTGCATTTTCTAAAACATCATGAAGAGCACAGACACACCAGTAGGCCCTCAGAATCCTCAACCTTGTGGACTCCATTTACCATCAGGCCCTCGGGCTATGGCTATCTGAAACCTTGTGACTGTCAGTGACCAACCTTGCTGCATTCAGATAGATCTGTTGTCCTGTAGCTAAATTGCTGTAGTAGTGACCACCATAGACAGCCATTCAGTTGTAGTCTCTAGTGTCCTTGTATCTCCCTCTCTCACATACAATTTGACCCACAGATCCATATATATATATATTGCAATTAGTGTGACCATGGCAACATTAGTTGTGCTTTCACAAGGCCACACCTCTTTTTGTGTACATGTCAGGCACCAAAAAGTTTAAAATGGTACTTATGGCGAGATAAACCCTCAGACTTACAGAGCTGAGACTTGGCATGCATATGCAACTTGACTTTGGGAGTAACGTGGATTGAGTTCCACTTGGTCACAACTCTTCCTCTTGGTGTGTCAGGCTAAAAATAGTTTGTGTTTACATATGTTTATGTGTATCCATTTCCTGCCTAACCACCTTACCAATTGAAACCCACTCTTTAGGATGAACATATTCTATATCAAGGATAGATTTCAGCCCCCTCCCCCCCCCCCCAAAAAGAAAACTTGGGTCACCTGGCCAGACCTTTCTGTCATTGTGTGAGATTAAAAATGCCAAAAATTATACTTTTGAGAGACATTTGGACCTAGAGACCTAAATGTGGCATACACACACTTTTAACTCTGGGAGCGACATGGTCCTGGTCCCTTTTGACCACACCTTTCCTCTGGGTGTGTCAGGCTGAAAATAGTTTTTATGCATGTTTGTGTGTGTCCATTCTACCACCAAAGCACCATATCATATATAACCCACTCTTCACGGTAGATCCATCCTACACCAAGGATGGTTTTTAAGTCGAAAATATTTTAATCACCTGGCCACACCTATCTGTGAGTGTGTGATGCTAAAAATGCCCAAAATGTTACTGACGAAGGAAACCATTGGATGTGAGCCCTAAATCTTGACACGCACACTCACTCTGGGGGCTTGGTCCCCACTGACCGCACCTCTTCCTCTGGGCTTGTTAAGCTAGAAGTGACAATAATTATACTTGGCTAAATCCTTGGCCTTGGGTTGGATCACACTTGGCCACACCATTTTACTGCTAAACCACTGTACCAAATGAAACCCATTCTTCCGGGTAAACACATCCTACACCAAGGATGGTTTTGAAGTTTGAAAATGTTGGATTATCTGACTACACCTTTTCCTGTGGATGTGCCATTCCAAAAATGATACTATCTATTTATGGTACTTAGGCTGAATAGATTTGTGAACCTAGAGACATAGAGGCAAGCTGACACAACTTGACTGTGGTAGGAAAATGGGCTGGGTCACACTGGGCCACACCTACCTGTGAGCATGCATATATCCTGGGCATCGCCAGGTACATCTGCTATGGAAAAAGCTATCTTTTGATATTAAAAGCACGTGCATTGGGGGGGGGGGATGTTATTAGACTTTGGAAAAATTGGTTTTAACCTTTAGTGCTCCCTTAAAGGACCTAAATGGACCATTTCAGAGCAACCCCAACTTAGTATGGTGCCATGTGATGCAAAACCTTTTTAAAGCAAAAAAAAAATAAGAAAAGATTGGAAATTGAAAGTGATTGATTAACCTCTTGGATGAGCAAGTGGAGATGGCCTCTGTGGACTAATTATTGAGAGGCGTATTGGCAGCTGTTCTTTGTATTGGCAGAGTTGTATTATTAGGAATCCATTTTATTAACCTTTTATAACCACTTATTCACTTATGATATTTATGCTGTTGTTAAATGAACATCCAATTAGCTACTACTGCATACAACAGTATGGGTTTTCTCATAAAATATCAAATGTGCCTGTACAAGATATTTTGGAAAACATACCCACCACTGACATGTACGTGATGACTACAATATTGTGATGCTTCTGGCGTAGATTAGCCTATTCATTGCAATATTTCATGTCCTATTCACTTCCAGGAAGTATCCTTGGCCCACCTCTTCCTGCCCCTGCACTCGCAACTGGAGCTTGACTCTGACCACTCCCAGGTTTCCTCCTCCACCTCGTCGACCGTCAAGAAGGGCCAAGTGTCTGATTGCAGCCTCCAGGTCCCAGCCAAGCAACTGAACACCTTCTATGGTCTTGGGGCAAGCTACGGTGAGGTCATGATGGAAAAGCCACTGCCCAATTTATCGGGCACCTCCTTCCCCTGGGCATTCTTCCGTGAATATCACAATGCCCCGGAGGTGTTGTTTCATTATCACCCTCTTTGTATGGACAACTACGAGTATTTCGTGGGACACCACATATCCACTCTGTCAGTGCTTAGCTATAGGGTAGGTCCCACTCTGTCTCATTCATGAATTCCTTCCCCTCCCTCCCTCCCCACTCTCTGTTTGTCCAAACAAGCATGCAACTTTCTTGTTCACTTCACATGACAATGTGGCCTTATTAATGCACACCTCACTGTGGGAGCATTTTCCTGGTGTCCTATGATTATCTTCACACCCAAAAACATCTGCCAAAAAAAAAAAATTGTTTTAATAAATGAATTGAACCCTATGAATTTGAAACTTGAGTAAAACGAAATGTTTTCATTTAATTTTCAGTACCCGACTGTTTCATATACAGTGCCATTTAGATCATTCTGGAGCAAACTTTTGTCTGAAAATTTCCGAGTTGTGCCAAAAGATTATATTAGTGGTTCAAGTGGTGCTACGTAGAATTACTTATTGCTTGCGATAATTGGGCATCTATTCTATGGAAGTATGAATAGTCTGTCTGTCTGTTTTTCCTTGATTCACGCTAGGACAGTTAAAGTTAGACCCAAGAACCCATATATATTTAGGATCAGTGTCACCAGGGGAACGTCATAAGCATGTGTATATGGCCACACCCCTTTCTATATATTTTTTGTGTTTTGAAAAAAGGTACTTTTGCCAGAAAAAGAATGGAGCTACAAGCCTAAAACTTTGGCATGCGGACACAACTTGACTCTGTGAATAACATGGGGTGGGTCCCATCTGGCCACACCTCTTCCTCTTTGTGTGTAAGGCTAAAAATGTCAAAAATGGTACTTTTATAAATACTCTGACCTAATCTCATGTTCACTTTTTTTTTTAAAGTTCACAAGATATGTCTTCAAAGCAGACACTTTGTGACTACAGCCCACGGGCGGATTTTTCGCTAGTATTGGTAATGTAGGTGTTTTTTCAGTCATTTCACCAACAACAAATAAAGCAACTCTTTGACATAGTACAGAACCTGTAGTATTAGATTTGGGACTATATGATGTGGAATGTTATGTACTTACGCACAAATCTCTGGAGTACTCATAATATTGTCCTGCAGTGCCTAGTAAGTAGGGCTGCATCTCTCTTTAGAATGAGTTAACTGGATATTTCTATGTGTATTTTATACGTTACATCAATACTATGTTACACCAACACTATGTTACATCAATACTATGTTTATTGTTGTGCAAACAGATCTCATTCATCCACTATGCCAAGGCTGCTGAGATCAAGAATGGCATTAATGACCAGTTTAGTGAAACATTTCCCCATGTCAAGATAACGCTCTCCAAGCTCCGGCGAATGAAGAAAGACATCTACAATATAGCAAGGGATGTAAGTTTGCCAAGTTCTCTGGTTGTACAGTGAGTCTAAAGCTGTGGTCACAAGAGGGGTTAGTAATAGGCAATATGATGAGCTACATATCGTGTGCATGTGACTAGATGCTGAAATTCTAATTATAGAGTTACTATAGCATGGATTGGACCACCTTGCATATTGGGAAGCAGATTTATTGGGTGATGACAAGGAAAGAAAAATATTTAAATGATAAGACTGCTGTTTGTCTTAAGGTGTGTGTGTGTGTGTGTGTGTGTGTGTGTGTGTGTGTGTGTGTGTGTGTGTGTGTGTGTGTGTGTGTGTGTGTGTGTTGGGAATGATGTGTTTTATTGCTCTCTCCCAGTGTTCTGTGGACTTGGCAGCAGTGGCCTACTCTTATGTCTACTTTGAGAAGCTCATGATGATGGTAAGCTCCATGGATATCCACTTATGCCCCAGACATGCATTGTGCTGCAACAGACCCCTTATCATGTGCACTATTATCTTAATGCTGTGTGGAACGCAGACCCTTTACCATGTGTACTAATACCCTAATACTGTGAAATATTGTACCTCCTACATTGGCTCCTTGAGGTGCCATCTAGAAGAGGGGAGGAGTTGGTATTATACTGATGACGAATAATGTCCTCACTGATATGATCCAGTGGTGACAAACATTAGTCATAAAAATTTATTTATATTTGTTTATTGTGGGGAAGATAAAACAACTTCCTGTTTAGGAAGCTGGCTGTGGTTGTGTTCATGATGTTCACATCTACAAGTAGATGTTCTTGTGTGTATGTACATACATGTACTTGTGCATGCACTTAATTTCTCATGTTCAAAATAATTTTATTGTTTTCTCTTTGTGCCCACGTGACCTTACCAAATGGCCAGCTGCCTGATAAGGGAATATTTTCCACTTTGGGTTAGGGAAGTTGGGTGGAGGAGGATATTATGACTGCACAGCTACTGCATGCACAGACATACAATAAATACTTCTGCATCTTACTTGGTAAGTCATGTCCACAGTAGAGACTTGTGGTGGACAGGATAAATATGCAGTGATATATATATATATATATATATATATATATATATAGTATTAACTTATGAGTTGATTGCATTTATTTGAGTCTGCTTTTTGGTGTGCATTTAATGGGAGGGTGTTAATTGTTCAAGTGTATAGCCTAGTCATGTAACATCCTTCCTTGAGCTGAGTCACTGTATGTGTTACACTGATGTTGCCATAATAATGGTGAGGAATGCTGCTAGTCCTATATCCCAGGCTCTTTTGGTAGAAACTTTTTGCATGGAAATTTGCATAGAAAAACTGTCCTGTTTTATTTTTGTGCCAGTGTGCATGGGTCTGTATGCTTCTGTACGTCTGAATGTGTGATGTGTGTGCAAGAGAGTTCACGGACATTTATTCGACATTAACTTGGACCTTGTATAGTATCATTGTGTGCCTACTTGAATGATGGGATTACCTTTTGATAGTCATTGGTGTTCCAAGGGATATATTGTTAGGGGGTCTTCTTTACATCCTTAAACTGGACAATTTGATAGAATTAGGAATTATTTGTTGTTATTATTTGTTGTTGTTTTTTGTTATTGTGTTGTCTCCTCAGGGTATGATCAACAAGCCCAACAGGAAGCTGACAGCAGGTGTGTGGGTGTGGCTTATTATATGCATGCTCTTCATGTAGCTATGTGGGGAAGGTTAGCCTGAATATATATATATATATATATATAGTTGACTCAATAATGCTCCCCAGCATGAAATTATGTGACAGCAGATGTGCCCAATTAGTACTATCTTTATTTGCTTGTGTTTTCAGGTGCCTGCCTGCTGCTTGCCACCAAGTTCTTTGTTGATATAAAGAAGCAAGACTTGAAGACATTATTAGAAGTAAGCAATAGTTTTTGTTTTGTGTGCGAGTGTGTGTGTGTGTGTGTGTGTGTGTGTGTGCGTGTGTGTGTGTGTGTGTGTGTGTGTAGTGTGGTTTGAATTTGTGTGGCCCACCACAAATGGCTCTAGGCCATATCAAGTTGATTTGTTGTAAATTAAGTATGCAACTTCAAGACTGTGAAGACCACGAGATGAAGACCACAACTTGATGACACTTTACCAATTGGAATCTGCCTTGCCCATCGTTTGCCTGTTATGCAGTACAATGATTAGCAAGTTTGATTTGAAGTGGTGGAAGTGTAATTTCACTGTGGTCTTCATGGATAAAGGCTAGTGTCCTTCATTTTGTTATGGGTCAATTTAACATAGTCTGTTGTTGTTGGGGGGGTTTTGGTTTGTTCATTAGTTTTTGTTGTTTTTTGGGAGTTGTTTTTTTTTTTTTTTTTTTTTTCTTTCTTTCTGCTTTGTCTAGACATTTGGGTGATGGTAGGAGGAAATTATCGATCTGTATGCACACACACACGCACACATGCACGCACAACTTTATTCATTTACTTCCTATTTATGCATGGTGTCATACAGACCTGGTTTGGTTGGTTTGCTGTTGTTTTGAGGCTTCCCTGGAGACTCCTTCATATTTGAGGACAAGCAATAATTTGTAAATTCCTTTGTGGAAATCATTGAACAAATATTTTATTGAGTTCACTTAATGTGGCGTGAAACACTCCCCAAGAAATATTGACCTATATTTTCTCTTTACTGCTTCAATATTTCTTTCTCAGTTTGATAGATCTAAGTCTAAAATTTTATATAAAAATTTCAAAAATTTATCTTGATTATGCAGGTTTTATTTAAGCTTCCAAGGTTATGTCTTTAAAATCAGTTCAACCCCCCCCCCCCCTCCAAAAATAGATGCACATCACTATACAATATTGTCTCGTAGAATAGTTTTATTCCATTACTTGCTGGTAAACCACCAAAGGCTTCATCCAAGCTAAATTAAAGACCAAGAGATATATTTATGTTTTTATTACCCTCAAATTTTTGGTTTCAGTTTGTTTTGTAATTGTTTTTTTTTTGCAAGGAAAAAAAAACAAAAAAATTTGTCATGACCCAACTTAATTTTAAAAAATATATGTATGTGGCAAATATAATTTACTGTTTCTAATGACATTTTATTACAGCATTGATTGTATAACTTACATGGAGTATATACATATCAGCTTTGAATTTTGTGGTTGCTTTCCACTTCCATCATCAAGATAGGAAAGGATCACCTCTGAAATCCATGATGATATTTTCATGTGATTTTTTTGTCATAAATTTTGATTCGTATCTATCATGGAAAAATGGAAGTGATCCCAGCAATTCAATCTTATGTGAGATGAAATGATTACTGTAGGTTCCCATATTAGGAAAATCATGGAAAAGTCATTAAAATTATGTGTAGTTAATCTCAACTTTTATGGGGTGGAAAATCATTAAAATAAAGATTTAAGTCCTAGCCTAGGGTATTGGTTTACTGGACCTTTTGGCAGTTTTTAATAATCAGGAAATGCTTGCTAAGATAGTTTCTAATAAAAATTGCCATGCAGTTGTAGCATCATTGTATCACAAGACTGGTGATGATTAATCATAGTCTGTGAGGGACCCCCCCCCCCCCCCCCCCTGTGGTTCTGACAGCAATGATGAAGGGAAATTCTCAACTTTTCCCTTACTTTAATGATTAAATTCATTAGTTTCAAGAGAACTGAAACTTGGAAAATTACTTTGCCAAATACTATTGACCTGGTTACTACCATATGCTTTTATTAGGTTTTACGGCTACAAAAACTGTTTAAAGGCCCCCTCATCCTTTTCCAACATTATGATGTAATTGGTTAGACCAAAGGTTCAAATTTTAGTGAAGATTTCCTTCTTCTTTTTTTTTTTCTAATCAAAGTACACAAATAATTATTGACTTGTACAAGGTGGAAAACAGTAATAAAACATTCTGGCTATCATAACACTTCAGCCTTTATAGAGGCAAGTCAGAGTTGGTATATTTTGTGAGAATTGCTTCCAAAATCACACACATCATTCTCAATGGTTTTCCTCACTAAGATATCTACATGACTAGTGATGTAATGCTCTCCACAGGAAATCTCAGACACATTTAGAGTCAGCACTGAAGAAGTGGTGGCTTACGAACTTCCTGTACTGATGAACCTTCATTTCTCTCTCCTCACCCCAGTGTACCAGGCCTTCCACCATTATGAGAAACTCAAGGACTAACTCATCAAGGAAGCCTTCTAGAACGATGCCTAATCATTGACCATTGACCCCATTTATGTGTACGTCATCTCATCCATTCTCATCACAATATACTCTCTTTTCTGTTCATTATTTTACAGTTTTTCAAAGCACTTGCAAATCACTATATGAAGATGACAACAACAAAAATTCAAAGAATAACATTTCAAAATGTAAAATTAATATCATTCAGTCAATATGGTAATATGTTCTTGTATGGATTTGAAAGTGAGTGGACAATAGATGGTCAATAAATAGAAAGGAATTCAAAGCATAGCCTGCATAGATTTTTTTTTTCTTTTCCTTTTTTTTTTTTTTTTTTTTTTTTCTTTTTCTTTTTTTTTTAACTGTGTGGTGAATTTCTGGCATGGTGCATACATATAAAAAAGAAGAAACATCACAAATGAAATCATACAAATGTTTCTTGGACGTTTGTCGCTTCAAATAAATCAAACCCACTAACCCCTGGATGCTGAACAGCGGTGTTCTGTATGGACACTGGACAAGAAGGAAACCCCTTGGAATGAGACTTTGCTGTCACTCTGGGAGACTGATTGCCATCATTGTTCACCATCGGCAGTCCATTATTGCCGGAGGAGAAGAGGTGGTGATGAGATTGGGCAGAAGCGTCCCATGGCAAGGATGCATCACCATCTTGTAGATGAAGAGGCTTCTCAATCATTGTGTCGTATTTCCCAGGTGGTGTGGCATTGCCCATTCTGTGTAGGTCGGGTGGTTGCATGTACATGTGATCTGGTAAAGATGCAGGTTGATGTTGGAGAGGGGGGAGGGGAGGCTGGTGAAACTTCCACGTGGAGGAAGAAGTTGTAGGGATAGACGATGTGTAGTGCGGTGAGGGAGATGGGTGTGGGTAGGCGTGGCTGGCATAGTGATGTAGCAAAGTTTGTTGCTCCGAGGGCACATGTGCGTTGGTTGAGTGATGGAATGAAGAGGAAGGGGGTGGAGAGTTGCTCTTAACCTGCGGCTGGTGGTATGGTGACGAGACAAGATGTGATTGTTGCAAATACTGTCTGTGCTCATCAACTCCAGCAGCTTGTTGTTGAATTTCTTTCTGCTGAGCCTGCACATAATCATTGTATTGTTGGAACTCGTTGTACTGTCGGAGTCCTTTGGCTCTATCTTCATGTTCCTGCTGTATTGCCACCCGGTAGTACTCACAGGCCTTCACAACATGCTCGCAGTCCTTCTTCAGCAGTCGTTTAATCATGGTGTCCCAACCTGTGAGGTCATTGTAGCAGTGAGCCTTGCACCAGTGCGACTGCCAGGACAAGGCAGGGAAGAAAGGGGAAAAAAGAGCAAAACAACGTAACTGGATAATTAGACAATTAGCGGGTAATGAAATACAATGTAGTGGTGTCAGATGTATTAACAAAGATGTCTGATGGGGTGGGGATTGTAAGTATGTTAAATATAATGCAAAGGAATTTACACCTATCTCTTTATCACCACCCCACCTGTGAGAAAGAAAGTGGGTTGGGCCTCAATGCACACCAAAATAATAAGTAAAAACACAACGAATGCACTTAATCCCCACAACAAAATGTCCACAGTAAAACAAACCCAACATCATATTTGAGATCAATGTGCATGTATAAGGAGGAACTAGTGCAAGGAACAGGTTTGCATCCACTTGAGAATCAAGTAGCTAACAGTGATAGTGGGAAGAGGCTCTCTCACCTGAACGTCTAGGTCCAGTTTACTGCCAAAGGGAGCCTCTACATACTCCTTCAGCCACAGTGGGATCTCTGCAAGTGAAGACAGACAATGTGACGCTCAGTAACACACCATGATACACTGGCTGCACACACCTTGAACAATCCAGCCTCAACACCAGCTCACTAAAGAGATGCCATTATATTTCGAATGGTATTAGTGAAATCACTGGAATGCATAACTCAATTATCCCCACTCAGTACACACTCGGAAAATATTCAGATATTCTAATTAGTCCTTGCCCTTCAGTCTTCCTGGCACCGAAAATACTGAGAGGCTCCACATTATGTTGTTAATTTGCTTGACCCTTTAGGACATGAGTTTATTTGTGTGTGTGTATACAGGCAATGCCCTAGTGTGGGCAGAGGCACATCTTGGACACTGTCAGAAACTCTCTTCTTTATCAATGTGACCTGATTTTAGGGATTGGATAAATTCACACACAGGGAAATCACGAGATTAAAAGGCGGTATCCCCAATAATTGGTACCACGATATAACAGGACACTTCTAGAAAGTGACTATAAAAATGTATTTCTGTCATGTTGTGATAACTTGTAGCACTCGAGATGTTACAGCATGAGCACTTGCCAAGCAATAATTGTCCTCATTAACCCACGCATATGCACACACAAACATCGCACACAATAGGTTCCCTTGTGAGTGCCATAGGAAAGAGAAAAATGAGAACTGATCTAGCGCTAACTACGCCCCCTCTCCTCAATTAGTATTGCAGTCTTTGCTGAGGTGATGTTATATTTTTGTCCAGGAATTCTTCATACCTTTCACTTGAGAACAATAGCATGGTGAGGAATGCAGACCTGTAAGGGTTGGAGAAAACCACACCCACCAATGGGAATTTAATGAGAGATAATTTGGGGGAGGGGGGCACTACAGGAATTAGGCACATGTTTTACTATCTCAATTACTTTATATAAAATTTGGACAACAATGTAATGCATGGGGGTAAAGACTAGGGGACCAGGACTAACATCCTAGCGGTGTGTTTCCATGGCAACAGTGGACAGGTGCAGATGGTGGGAACATCAGGATACACATATGCCAGATTGAGTGACATCACAGCCCATGCAGGATAGTGCTGGACTCCATCGTTTGTTTGTTTGTTCACCATCTCAATGGGCCATTCATGTGGTATGACCTCATATAAAGAGAATGCCCTCCAAGAGAAATATATTGTACCAAGTGTCTAGTGTGAGGTCAGCATACAGCAGTAAGAATGTTATTGTGTTCTCTCTTTCTCTCTTGCGCGCACGCACACACGCACGCACGCACACACACACACACACACACACACACACACACACACACACACACACACACACTCTCTCTCTCTCTCTCTCTCTCTCTCTCTCTCTCTCTCTCTCTCACACACTAGTGTACAGTAGTTGTGGAGACCAGAAATCACATCTCCCTTTCCCTCTCTGGAAACACACCATGCATGCATGCTTAATCACCCTTCCCCCCCCCCTCCCCCCCTCTATGCTGGGGAAATTGTATGCTCGCACACAATAAATAATTTAATTGTTGTCTTTATTGGTTGAATGGAGTGAAATCTTTTCCATACAAATAAACACACTTTTAGTGCATGATAGCATTGTACATCATAATGCAGGAACAAATAAGATGGCTGTCCTATAATAATTCCAATGTGTGTGCATTTTCAGCAGCATAAAGGGTGGAAGAGGGAGGGAGAATTATTGGTCCCTGAGTGACAGGGATAAAAAATGTTGTGAAAGTTTCAAGAGGTGAACTTCCATCATCTGTACTGCCTTGAAAACTAGGAGCTAATACAACAAATCTGGCACCAGTTGGTGGGGGCCAAAATAAAACCGAAATGAGAAAAACACTTAAAATTGTGATTGGTTAAGGTTGGTCGGTAGTTGAGGAATGCAATCACATGACAATGCCAGCAGCAGATGCAGACAGTCATGACAGGTGGGCAGAGGTCTACTCACAGTCAGAGAGGAGCCACTCACTCCAAGTGCTGGGATTGCTGTCTGTCCACACTGTGTACACAGTGCTTTCCTTCCTATGCACACCTCACACCACAACTAACACCACAACTATGTGCTCCCTCCAGGGACAAGATCAAAGCATTCTCTCTCTCCACAGACACACCAAATGAGAAGTGTACAAAGATGACAAGTTAATAGTAAGACAATCAACACATTTCAACTACATCTGGTGTGTACATGTGCATGCAGTGATCACCTGCACCCCCATCATTTGCCAAACAAGATTCTTTAACTATTCTCACATCACCAACATGTTGAAAGTGGAGTCTGCAACGTGTGGAGCCACGAGCACATGCTGCCACCCAAGCATATGCTCAGGCACGTCAAGATCCACTCACAAACATAAGGATGCTGGACCATAGGACCAGGGTCATTCTAGCTCTAGTAAAAATTTCTAAGAACCACACATTGATCAAGAATCCTTTAGTGCTCAGATGCTAATTATAGGCAAGCTGTGCAGGGAGTTGATGGTAACCTCAACCGCACCAACCACAGTCAACTGTCATATGTGTATATATATATATATATATATATATATATATATACACGTGTGTGTGTGTGTGTGTGTGTGTGTGTGTGTGTGTGTGTGTGTGTGTGTGTGTGTGTGTGTGTGTGTGTGTGTGTGTGTGTGTGTGTGTGTGTGTGTGTGTGTACAAGTGTATACATGTGTGCAAGTGTATATATGTATGTATGACGCAACATATGTGTGTAGCTGCTTGCACATAATCCAAGAACCTCACCTCACCTCACCCATGACCACATAGCAATGTCCTAAAAAATTACAGGGAAAGGAATTATTTGTTATCTTCTTAGATTTTATTCTCTTACACACACACACAAATCTACAGATGGACATGCATATCGTGCACAGCACTCCCCCCCCCTACCTTTTCTCTGGTAAGGGTTTGGTGGCACGTAGGTGGACACAGACAGTTGCCTCTCATGAGTAACAAGGTCCAGCTCCTGGTCCCGCACAGATTTTGATCTCCGCAGGAGAGAGGACGTCAGATCGAGTACTCTGTGAGACTGGGAGCTCCGATGCGAGTGGGACCGAGCGGGAGTCTTCCTGTCCCACCTGCCTCCCCTAAGGTCGTCATCGTCTTCCTTGTTGAGAGGGCGTGTGTACGGAGGAGGGGAAGGACGAGAGTGGAAGGGGTGCTGGTAGATGGCTGTCTTGTTGTTGTGACTGTATTTACAAGTAATGATTGGGGGAGGGAGGGGTGCAGCCATGATCGATACGACACATTGAAATGAAATCATAACCAACTTAGAGTGGTGGGAGGAAGGGAGGGAATAGTGGCAGTTCCAATGCAAAACTGGTTTGGTCCGGGAACCTACTAGGTGTAGACTCTAATGCCAGTGGCTCACAGGCAATGCATACACTGCAGTCAGACATTTCACACCTCTATGTCTCTCAACTGCAACTCTTTCAGAAATAATCATAGATAAAAAGGTAGGGTGGGAAGAACATCCATTGTGGCACAGGAGAGACTAGCAGCAGCTACTCCTATCACAGGCAAAAGACTGACAATGGACTGGCTCAGAAGTCACTTTTCCATTCTCTGATATGCTTCACTCACAGCTGCCAAGGGTCTCCCTCAAACTATACTTAGAGCACACTTCAGCACATTCCCAGTAACATGACTTGTGTAATATATTTCTTTTAAACAAATTAAAATCATGCTCTTAGTAATTAAGAAATGTTACCAGTTCCATTCCAAGCCTCCATTGTATCCAGTCAAGCCTATGGCCAATGGTGGTTCTTCATGGTACCAAATGATAGATTAAATCTTCATGGCAGGTCAGATATTTTGTCATGGTCAGTTATTTAGTGTGATAGAATTGGTATGTACCGGGCACATGTGACATGATGTAGGAGTGAGCACATGTCTCTGCTCACTGTGCCACACCATACCACATTGCAGAGAACCCAATTGTGCATACGTAGGAGCATGTGGGTGGGAGGAACGTTCAGCTGCTCGTTTGATTAAGATAGACTAATATCAACAACAATTTTTTTTTATAATAATTGCCACCAACTGCCGAATGGTTAAGCAGTAAAGAACGCCAGTGAGGTCAAAGACCACACACTTGGTGATGTAGTGAAGACCATTAAGAGCATCCCAGTCTGTTCACCCAGCTGTGCAGCAAGGACGTACACTCACACATCCACCCACACATCCACCCACACATCCACCCACACATCCACCCACACATCCACCCACACATCCACCCACATATCCACCCACACATCCACCATCACATCCACCCCAGGATATCTACATATACTCAAGAAGCCCATGCTTATGCTGCTACATTCAGCCACTTTATAAATACACAGCTGTCTGGTTCCCTGGAGGATTTAATTGGTGCTACACCATTCTCTTCAAACCCCCTCCTCCTCCCCTCTCCCTCCCCCCTCCTCCTCCCCCCTCCTCCTTGGTCTGGGTGGTGTCCACTATCAACTATGCAAGTTAATTATTCGAAGCATTCAAATTATGCTAGACTATTCCAGAGATGTGCAGTGGTCTCATACCAGGATGGGATATGTGTGGGTTGGCTGGCTTGAAGGCATCCATAACTGATGCCTGAGCAATGCTCCAGTGCAGTTGATTGGAACTGCAGCTACACTCCACCTCAAGGCCATACTCTGTTGCATGCCACAGATCCAAGAGGGAGCCAGTCAGTGTCATATCAAAACAACCAGAAATTGCACAGTGAAGATGTTGGATAGTCCCAATTAACCAATGGAATTCACAGCCTCACAGCATGTGGCCCCTTCTCAAGCAGCTGCACAAGCCAGAACCCAACAATAACATACCCCAACAGCCCACAGTGGTAGAAGGCAGGCTGGCAGCCTGTCTGTGCCAGCCTGCACCTCAGCCACCAGGTCACTAGCAGCTGCATTGCTGCTGGGCAGTGAAGAATTTGAAGTCACATTTTGAGGGGGGGGGGGAAGCCTGTCTGCCTGAACCACAAGCTCCAACCTTACGAAACAGGAGTTCAACCTGAGCAGCAAGCAGCCAAATTCCAGACATGATGCTAATGCTGGGCCATGATGCCCTTTCATTCCTCTGAAAGAAAAAAAAAACAGTTTACTAAGGGTTTGTGTAGTTAGACTCCTAGATGAAACTGCATAGGAGGTTTTGCTCATATTGCTAGCATGTTTGTTTTTATTTTTTTGTCTTTTTTGATGTGTGAGCAAAGCTATGATATAAACTGTCATCATCTATCCAGCTATAATAAAATTTAAGGACTGTGCAGAACCAGTTAGGTTATTAAGATTACCCATACATAAACATTGGTTTTGGAGTCTGGCTTGTGAGACTAGGGTCTCTGGTCTTACGATTCAGAGCTGACAGCTATTACGAGAGCTTAGTCTTGGCCTGCACTGGCATGGCCTGAGAGGGAGCTGCCTACATTGAAACACTGGATGGGCAAGATTAAATCCATAGGGTTTCAAGCAGAGAGATCATCAACAACCAGGTCAAGATGGGTCAAGGAGCCCCACTCAAACACCAATTATCTACTATGGAATGCCAAGCCACATGCTAACAGCTGTTGTCTGTCTGAGTGTTTCTGTCCATGCACCAAAGCTCTGATGAGCTTGGGAACTCAAGACTGACCACGTTTCTATCAACTCCCATGACTGTGCAATTACAATCAAAGAATTGGTAGGGAAAACCTTCCTGTGCTTGTCCAACAACACTCCTCAAACAACTACACATACCAGCATGTACTCCGTGAGAAAGGGAGAGGGGAGGGAGAGAGGTGGCTAAAGAAAGATGTAGGTGGGTAGATGGTGTAGTAACTTGGTAGGTAGGTGGCAGAGCTATTGGGATGGTTGGCTGCTTTCAGATGAGAGGAAGGTGGGAAAGAAGGAGGTTGGTTTGAAGTTTGGTTTGTACATAGATTCAAGGAAGAAAAGAAAGTTGATTAAATATTTGGAAACCGGCGAGAAGATCCAAGTAAGATTTGTTGATTATTCTGAAGATTGGTAGGGTAGGGATCGGCTGAATAAAACCCTGTATGGGGTGGGGTACTCTCTACGAATACAACATGCTCCTCCACAAGAAGGTTCACATGGTTCTACCAGGACCTCAATAAAATGATGGGCTCACTTTATCAAGACCAACATAAATGAATAAGAAGACAAATAGTAAGAGTGAATTGTTTGCACTCACTTGACATAGTATGTTCCATATTGGCCAGACCTTACAGCTTCCCAGCCAGAGGGAAGAACTGGAGGGGGGGGGAGCGATGGTGGACAAGGGAATTTAGAGGGAGGAAAGATGGAAGGAAGTGGGTGGTGGGATGAGTGAAGGGTGAGTGAAAGGGAAGGACAGAGATTTTAAAGAGAGACAAAAGGAGATGGATATATATTAGGTAATACCATAATAAACAACAACAAATGCATTAACAACAACAAGGAATAACAAAGAAATGATCACAATGCAGATTCTTATCACTTCCATAAATTAGCATGCATGCTGACCTCACTCGCACATGGTCACGACACTGCATCAACAAAATGTGCTTTGTTGCATTCTAATTATTAATCTCACCTGAGGAGTCGTCAGGATTATGAGGAAGTTCCCAGTGGGTTGTCTCAGTACTGTGGCTGTAGAGAGAGACATGGTTGATGATGGGTCTTTTTTAAACGACAGCATTTTATAAAATCCGGCATATTTGTACAGAAGAAATCTATTAGTCAGACCTGAAGTGCATCACACAACATTTTTTCAGTTCCATATATATATATATATATACAGTGAGAATATGTTGCTAACATTGCTTACACTGTGTGTGTGTGTGTGTGTGTGTGTGTGTGTGTGTGTGTGTGTGTGTTGTGTGTTGTGTGTGTGTTTGTGTGTGTGTGTGCTGATGTTCGTATGCACCTTATGATGCCCTCATTCTCAAATTATTGCCCCCACTGAACTCCCAACAATAAGTAAAAAAACTACATTTATAATGAACATTCCACAACACGGATGGAATCATGGTGAATCAGTTATCTTCGAGTCGATTTGCTCTAAAGACACATACACCACACATAAACACATACACCACCCATACACACACATGCGCACGAGAGAGAGAGAGAAGGAGAACTAAACACAAACCTAGAAATATCCCCATGGAATCCTTACCACAACTTCCAACACACCAAACCAGTCAGAAACCATCCCCATCAAACAAAACACAAAGCCTTCCTACCAAGGAATCCATCCATCACCAACTAACTACCTCCCTATGCATCCATATGACCACACTTCTATCACAGACACACACTCAGTGACCCCCCCCCCCCCCCCCCCCCAAAAAAAAAAGCAATTTGTTGTTGTTCCTTCAGAACTCACTCTACAGGGAGCACTCTTGGAGAACAGAGCTATTTATGAGCATGGCTCTATGCAACAGGAGCTAATTAACAATGTCGCTCCAGAAAGGCATTCCTGAGGGAAGACATGAAGAGTTTGAGCACTTCCATGTAGAGCAGGCACCACCACAACCACTCACACAGTTGCCATGCATGCTACTCTAATTATACACAAGTCACTGATTGACATTCTTGAGGTACACATCTTCTGGGTGTCAATTGAGTTACAGGTGTCTGCCACAAGAGTTGTCTGCTCAAGAGGTTGTTGGTTAATAGACTTACTTGAGGTAGTATCGGAGTCCTTGTTGGGTGTATGCAAACTCCCAGCCGTGAGGCAAGACAGACTGACTGCTATCACGAGAGTGGTAGCCTGCAAAGATGGAGGGTTGGGAGGAAAGGGAGGGGAGATCATCAAACAAGCAAAGTGCACTTTATACTTATATAGATTCAACAGAGTATATACAACTACTAGCTTCATGGCAGAGTAAGAGAAATATCATGGAAGACATGATATAAACTACAGAACACACACAGTGGTCTCACTACGTTTTTTGCTAGAAAAACTAATTCATCTCAATGTCTATTGCAATATTTAAAATTTTTATCACCAAAACATACGAGATAATCATTTCTGTGTGTTAGTCTGTTTGCTCAGTGTCATCACACTGCGTCGGTACAGGAGGGGGAGAGTGTGCTGGTGGCAAGTGGGATACTTGCAGAGCTTTGGCTATCATGGAGGAAATTGTCTGGTATGGGGAATCCAATGCATTCTTTGCCTTGCATTGCTGGCTGGTCACATATTGGACTAATAATGAATAGGAACGTTATGATGTCCGCTTCTTCACAGACTAACCACCAGGTAGTTTTCTTCTTTCCATCATGACATGTGATTTTTAAATTTGAGGTTAGGGCAACTCACCTTCACTTGTCCAGCCACTATTTTTCATGGCTCACATGATCACAATTGTCACCAATAGTACATAGGTAGTTTTAATAAATGCAAGCTTCACTATTAGCCAACACAACTATTTTGCTGTACTCAAAAATAAACAACAATAAGCACAACAGCTCACTAGCAAACCTATTGGTATCAGCTGGTCAGCATGTTTCTAGATGATGCACACTTACTACCTATATAACTACAGAGATTTTCAAAATGTTGGAAAAATACAATTCCACTTAAAGACAATGCAATGGCTGTGAATCAGAAAACTAAATAATGATTATCCAATTGAAGCATCCAATTGATAACAATCCAAAACAAGTTTTCTAGTAAAAATGCAGCATGATATGTCCTTAAAATAACTCTGTCTTCACACTGGCCATAAGAAAAGGCAGTTGTGCAGGGAGATGCTGAAACTAAACATGAATTCCGATGGAAGAGACAAAGAATGTGTTGTCTAATTGCTTTTAGACACAGCACAAAACATGTCTTCCACCCCTCCTCCCTTAAAACCTCATTAGCTGTTATTGCCTGTATCTCGGGCAGCTGAAGTTCACTGTAATTAGCTCAGTACATTAGAACAGAGTGGGAAACGCATACCAACACACTCTTGGAATGTTGACAGGTCCCCATATAATCTGAGACAGCCCTGGATACACAGGGCATGGAATCACAGCAGCATTTAACTGAGTGCAAGGTTCACATCATCCACAAAAACAAACGCTCGCTGAAACTATTTTAGATCCTATATCAGATGGCTAGATAGAATTTTCCAATATAGGAACCATCAAGGACTATATGGGAAACACACATTCTTGGCTGGTGATACTAAAACAGCTACCTCAGTAAATTCACCAGCTAGTTACAAGCAGATATGAAAGAATGGCGCTATCATGAGCAATCAAACTTTAATCAGAGTGTGGGTGAGGCTACACAAACATTTCATGAATTACTGATTGGTGCATATTTGCACTGACTCAGTTCTCTGATATTTCCATGTTCTATTTCCTGCACCAATGCTACAGTCAGCAACTTGTAGAAAACAAGTCTGCTAAACTTACTACTTGTGTGAGCAGTTTACTAAAAAAAATTTTTTTTAATTTTTTTAATTCCATAGCATACTAAATTAACTATAAATTTGTGAAGTGTAAATATTTTGATATTCAATTAATTTTGAGAAGTAAAAACATTATAGATGACATTACAATCAGGCCACACCCACTAGGATGAGTTGGTTGCTCAGCTCCAAGCAAAGATATGTCAACCACTTACTTAATTAACACAAACGACAAACAAACTTGCTGTGAACCCATTAAGAGTCAGGGTACATGTTGGTTCTACTACAACAGGCACACACTTGCATGGAAGACATTAGGAAAAAATGAAATCTAATTGGAAGACACTTTACAGAGGTCAAATTCAAACATACAGATTCACTCCATGATTGACATAACCAATGTTCAGGTGTACATGACCACGAATATCTGGCTGTGAAACCTGTTTAGAGGGCCTGGAATGATGAATAGATAAGGTCTCCCACTGCAAAACATGATCCAACTACATGTATTTGATGACTCAGAACACAATTCAAGTGTTGAATGAGTGATGTTGTTTGTGCTGCTAGGGAGGACATACACAAGCTAACCAGCTCAATAGACCTATTCAAGGCACAATGAGGTTCAAGACCACAATAAGAATTGATCAAAAGGTCATGCTAAGGCTTTAAAAAAAAAAGCTTTATAAAACTTTTATTGTTCTGCCCCTCTATGTGAGAGATATAAATTAAACTTCTTCCTGCAAACTGGAGTTTTGCTGATGGAGTTAGTTTGTTAGAATAGAATTCTTGGCATATTTGAAAGTGAAGAACTTGTAGAGTACAGACACATGTGCTGCAGTGATGCATATATTCATCAAGGCAAAGCTACCGTAACTAAAGTGTGGCATTTACAAAGTTAAAAAATCCACAAAATGATATTAGTCAGGATTATCCCATCACCTTCATTGACTCAGATAATTCATAGCATCAGACCTATATTTTTTTTTATTCAAATTAGTCTAAATTGCTCCAGACTGCTTGGTAAGGAATCAATACACATGGTAAAGAAGCCCCAGGACAACCAAGAATACTTCTTTCTGCATAATTAGCCATCATATCAAGAGTCACCTGTAGCAGTGCCCAGTGCACACTAGAGGACTGAACAGGCTTTCTTTGGATTTCTGATGTCGGAGGGAGGTAACAGACAGGATGCTTGCAGACATCCAACTATGTGGGGTCCCTTACCTATACAGCAAGCACCTGCAACCCTATTAAGAACATCATAGAGCAACATACTCCAGATAAGCAAACAAACATTCCAGAGACAGGTTTGTAGTACACAGAACAAGATATTTATCTAATGAAGCAGTTCTGTTATGCTGTACGCTACCCACTACAGCCTCACTACTGCAGCCCAGACAAGGGCATAGTCATTGGAATGCTTGGGATGTTGAAGAATGGAGTGGCTGGCTTCTGATGCCCATTTAGAGAATAGTCACTCCAAAAGTGGATTGCGATGAAATATAGACCAGGCCAGCCATAATAAAGATATCTGATTGGTGAATGACCCTCTCCGAAAAACAACGGCTCCTGCAACCATAAAACTCTGACTCTACCATAAGGGAGTGCAAATCGAAGCTCACACCTCTCAGGAGATATCGGTGTGGATGAGGTGTTGATGAATCTAAACCACAGCCATCCATTCCATATAATTACCTCATTTTCAGCAAAGGTCCCATGACAGTGTTTTAAAGATGATGTTGTCTTGGCAAGCATTTTGAGAAAAAAATTCCTTTTCTCTCAAGTGACGTCAATAGGTAATTCTCACTAATGCATACTTAACACGAATGAGGATGCCTACCATTCCAGCATAATCAACAGGTCCATCTGGGATACAAAGAAACATGTGCCCTTGGTCCTGCCCTAACCATAACAGGTGTACATGCAAAGGGACTGACTTGCTGCAGTTCAGATGCTGTGGTGCCATTACCTTCCCCACTGTGGGTGACCTAACACTGCTGTCGATAAATGTGCAGCAGCCGGTGGTTTGGGACCACCCACACAAGGCTGAAGACACATACCAGTGGAGGAGGGGCAGAGGATTGAGGGGAGCTTGATTAAGAATGTGTGCATGTGAATGCATGCACACACACTACAGCATGCATGTACTCATAAAAGGGATGTTATATATAATTTAAAAGTATGCAGGCCAAATCTAACTAAGAATGTGGAGTACTCAAGAAGAGTGGAAGAGGATAGCAATTACATCTACATTTCTCATATCCAAACAGTGAGCTTTCCCTATCATTGTTACTATCACTGGATATAGAGAAAATTTCCAAAGATATAAGGAATTTCAATATATTAAGGTCACCAGGAATCAACAAAGTGAGACCTTGAAAAACGTTCATCCAGCAAAGCTTTCAGGAGAGATCCCAGCAAACAGCAGCCAGTAATTCATATCACTTTTAAAAAACAAAATATATGAATATTTTTTTAACAATTAATAAAGAAGAAATAGAGGACAAGTTAATAGAAAAAAGACAGGGTGGATGGGAGAGGGGAGGGGGTATAAAAGGAATTGGTCTTTCAACTCAAAGTGGAAGATGACAACTAGCAGCCAGTAATTAGTTTCTGAAACTAAACCAGTCAAAACTATTCACCACATTAGCCCTGGAAATGCAAATTGGAATCCTCTCATCAATCAGGAATGTACTACTGGATTAGTGGGTGAGGTGGTGGCCACACTATTATAGTCCGACACACACACACACACACACACACACACACACACACACACACACACACACACACACACACACACACACACACACACTACACACTACACACTTTACACACATTAAACAAAATACATACTGTGAGAAGATCTAACTACCTCCTGAAGGTAATTAACCCATAACAGCTTACCATGTGGAGTGCTAGATTTTTCTCTATGCTGAGCCATCACAAGATCTCCTTCATTGTGGGCATGAGTAGTAGAGAAAGGTCGTGCAATGGGAGTGGCTGGTAAAGAGCGATTGTGCTTGAGTGTAGATGTGCTCTCCAGTTCAGTAGAGTTTAAGGAAGCTCTTCGGGGGTCCATGGCTGTGTCGGACATTCTTCTGGGATCCACTCCCCCGAACGCATGTGAGGGGGCATCATTGGGAACAGGGGTCTTGTGCGTTGGGGACGCACTCATTAAAATCTCAGCTACCTTCTTGTACTCAGGGTCACTGGGGACTACAGACTTATTAAGGAAGGTAAAGGATTTTGAGTCCTCCCAGGGAGATTCTGAGTCTTCCAAGGGCTGCCCAAGACGGTTGACATGATGGTGCCTCAACGCAAGTACCCTCCTCCCAGTCCCCGTCCCTCCAGTATTATTGATATTCATTGGTCTCACATGTTCCTCCAGGTAAGGTCCATCTGTGGCCACAGAGTGATAGCGTGTGTCCACCATGCCTATCTTTGTCTGGATACCAAAGTTCTTCAATGATGTACTAGAGGTTGAGCGGTGAATGTTAATATCTCCTCCTCCTCCTCCTCCTCCTCCTCCTCCTCCTCCTCCTCCTCCCCCCCCTACACTACTTGCTGCAGGAATGACTCGTTGATGTCCATGGTGAAGGGACTGGGGCATCTTTAAGTTTGTTGAATCTGTCGATCCACTGGGAACATGGTTAGAGAAAGGATAGGTATCATTGGAGTCACAAGAGACTTGCTGGAGTCCATGAAAGACACTATCATTGCCATGACTGATTCTGCTCCTGCTGGAGTCGCGAAGAGAGTTGCAACGAGAGAAATCAGCTGTGTAGGTGGAGCTGTTGGAGCAATCGGAAGACCCGCCTATGGAATGTGGTCGGTTACAATGGAGAGATGTGTATGTGCCCATGATAGGTTGGTTGAGTCCCATGCCAGTCTCGTCCAGCTCCATTGTAGATTCATTGAAAATCTTCTTACCATATTTTGTCAGGTTCTTCGTGAAGGAAGAAGCCTTCTTGACGGCTGCTTGGACCCTTACACTTTTTGATCTTGCCTTGGGTGGAGAAGGTGGAGAGTATTTCACCTTCTCTGTTGTGGAATGAAGTGATGGGAAAGAGAGAGAACGTAGAGTTTTGTTGTTGTTCGGGCCAGTGGGAGCATGCTCCGATTTCTTCACCGCAGTGGGATGTCTAACAACAGTGCTGGGGGCATGGACATAATCTGGATGGGAAATACACAGATGAACCTTAAAGGTCATAAATGTGGGGAACAGCTGCATTGGCAAGGTTGGTTTTCATTTCTTATTTTTCTAAGCCTCAATTCAACTTCATGGAAATTATACTCTTCTCTACACCCAAAGTTTGAGATAAGACTGTAAAATGTTAAGTTACTTTACCCACAAGAGAAACCACAGACTTGAGACTAGTAGCTACTTGACACAAAAGATAGTAAGCATGCCAAAATTCCTTTCTTCTTACTTTTCGCTTCACCTGCACCATGAGATGAGGCCGCCTCTTTCCTCCTGTATTTTTCAGCCCTCCCAGTCTGAGACAACAAACAAGGCTCATCTTTGGTAGTACTAGTTTTCCGGTTTTTCTTTAGCATTGTTCAGCTTCTACTGAGACCTCTGAGCTTGGCGAGACTTTGCTCGAACAGTCTCTTATACCACTTCCCTGCCTTCACCCCGCTGCAGCGAACTCGGGACAGAGACACTGAAAACGAGCAAAAACCCCGGCTAGGCAAGGTCTACCTCTTCGACCGGTACTTCATTGTGTGGTTCTAGGAATGCTTGGAATGTGCATCCCCAACACTAATAGTTTGACCTATTGACCCCAAGTAGTAGCCCTGGCAACGCAGTAGGCAACAAAAACCGACCACCGGCTGGTGAAAGAGGAGTGAAGAGGTTTACTCGGAATGGCTGGTTTAGAAGCCCAATTTTTGTCCGCTAAGTCATTTCTTCTGAAATCAAGTTCTTACTCTCAAGCTAACTTGTAAGTTTTGACCTGACTGAGAAATGGTAACAAAGTAACAAGCTGAGGTTGACCCCAGGTTGGTCAGTGATAGACATAGCTAACATTCTGAGTATGGTCTCTAACTGCCAGTATGATTGATGAATATTTATTCACTAACGATATATCATTTACTATAATAAGGTATGATCACTTGAGCGACTGCATCTCCCAAGTACTTCAACAAAGAACACCAAATGCAGTGGGTAAGCCCACACATTTTTAACCTGAAATATACTGAAGAACTAGAAATTTAATAACATGGTTTTTAATTATTGTTGGTTTGTTGTTTAGATATCTTTGAAAATATCTCCAAGACAGTCAAGAAAGAAAAGTTGCAAGCTAGTGGAGACACTTTACAGGTGCATGTAGAAATACCAAACTCCTCTGTATTTGAGCATGTATACATCTGCACAGGATCAACTTGAACCTACAGATAGAGTCACCTTGGCAGAGAAACAAAAACCACTGTTTCAAGTCAGTGAATGTATTGAAATTTTTATGTATTGAATTTTATTTTTAATACTGAGCAGTAAAATAGAGTTTATCTTGTTTGCTATTTGTCACGTTGATTCCACTTGCATAGTTTGTTAATTATTAACACCGTGGTTCTTATTATTCTAGAGAACAGAGCAAGATGCAGATGAGGATGAAGAGGTGTCTACTCCTTTTCAAGATCTTATGGAATTGGCAAGATGTTTCGAAGCTGGAGGAGTGAGTAATAACTGAAGCAGAAATATTTACACCTGATCATTTTACTACCAATAATGCAATCACTGTGCTGCTATACAGGTTGGTCTAGGGAGAGAAGAGTTTTTTCGCATTAACCTCGCCATTAAGCAGTTGACGCGAAATTACCCTTTGGTATCGGCCAACTTTTGGGGTAAGATATTTGGTACCAAGGCCAACTACATCATAGCTGAGACTGAGTTCCAGGAAGGGGAGGGTGAAGAAGAAGAGAATGACACAGGGAAAGAATCACTTGCAGACAAGATAGATAGTGCTGCAGAAGGTGATGAGGATGAGAATGCATCAGATGCTGACAGAGATGAACCTCCAAGCAGCCAGTGGAAAGCTCCCCCTGTGATTCCCAAGGAAGAATCCAAAACTGGGACAAACAAGAAGACATACTTTGTGTGTAATACTCGTAAGTTTACAATGAATAAAGTTACAACAAAAAATTTGTATTTACCAAGACTAATTTCTCAGACTGACAGATGGATGGGGCACATCTTGTCTTGTGCTAAACTATGATAACTTTATGCACAGCAATTGTCCCAGCTCTGATATTTAATGCATTCAGGGTAATGAATGTGAAAATGATTTGATTAATAATGCAGAGATATATGGATGGGGAACTTTCTTTATTTACACTAGTGCTTGCATATACTGTATTTGTAGAGTAAAAAAAAAAACTACGCTCTGTTGTAGTGAGTGGCATGATGGTATTGTCATTATTGCAGCTGGAGAGCCATGGGTGAAGCTCCCTCATGTGACCCCAGCACAGATTATTGTCAGCAGATGCATTAAGAAGGCCTTCACAGGGCATTTGGATGCCCCGATGATCAGCTTCCCAATCTTCCCGGGAAATGAGATGAACTACCTGCGATGTCAGATTGCTCGAATCACCTGCACGACTCATATCAGCCCCAGCGGCTACTTTGTATCCATGGAAGATGAGGATGAAGATGAGGATCAAGAAAGTGAGACTTTACCCACTTTCTTTTTTCTTTTTTTACATTATCTATACCATCTGAATATCTCTTCTGTGCCAGCAGCTGGAGTGATCGAGCATGACCCTGACTTTATGATTGGCAAGATCTCGGATTTAGCAGACATCTCCAGCTGGTCTCACCACACCCCCTTCCTCCTTCCCCAGGGGCGCACCATCTGGTGGAACCCTATGCAGAAGCTACAGGATGAGTTTGACGAGGATGAAGATGATGAGGATGAAAAGGAGCAGCTAGAGGAACTCGAGCCACAGAACGGCCCACCACTCCTTACGTCAGCTGCTGAAGACGCCAGTAAGTTATGGAGAAAGAGGAAAGTACCTTTGTCCTTGCCAAACATACATCAGGGTGTAGGTGTCTCTGTCCACCTCTCCACACATTCCAATTCCCACTTCAGTTTAGCAACTGTTTACTGTTATATGGTAGGCATGTACACAGTGATTACACAAGATTACCAAGTAGAGCTGAAGTACAACTGCATTGGGTTCAAGTATTTGTGTACTAATGGTACAACTCCTGTTTTGACACAATTGTAAGACAAGAGTGTCTGCCTTATTCAAACTGGATCTGTGAAACCTATTATATTACAGCACATTAATATATATATATACTTTGTTTATATGTGGTGTCAAACCAGATACTCTTTATATTGATGTTTGTTCAGAGGTGGATGGCATGCCAGCCTGGACCACTAGATTGTCCTCCAATATCTTGCCCCACTACGCCACCATCATCGCCAGCTCCAACCTCTGGCCAGGGGCCTATGCCTGCGCCAACAAAAAGTAAGGGACCCACAATCTCACCTTAACAGTAGCTAGTTTGTATGGTATTGTATATATACACTTCGTGGTGTGCTGAGTAGTTTTCTCAAAACAAAACAAAAAATGTGGTTTAAAATGCTGATATGCTGCTGCGAATATTTACTGCACAATTCAGCGGGTTGGGTGAAACTGCTGTCAAAAATGTTGTGATCAAAGGGGGTAGGGAATAGCAAATAAATGCAATAATAGTAGTGTAAAATTATTCATTTAATTGTAGTTATTTGAATTAATTAATGAACAATTTGTTTCCTGTTTACTTTTACCATATAGTGTAAACTTTCCTTCTAAATTAATTTGATTACTATTATGAACCACCCAACAATTAAACCCAACAGTAATTGTTGGGTGGGCACTTAAGATATTATCGATTTTGGATGCATTACCATCAAACAGTTGCCATCTAACACTTGTGCTAATATATTCGTCTAAGATGTGCTAATATGTTCATCTAAGGCATGCTGTGGTATATCCATTTATTTCACTGTCAGGAAGTTTGAAAACATCTACATTGGATGGGGGTTGAAGTACAGTGCCCTCTCCTTCAACCCCACCCTGCCCCTGGCCAAGCAGATTGAATTTCCCATGGGGGCAGATATCAAAGAGACGGTGGACCCCACAGTTGAACAGGAGCAGGCCTTGAAGGCATCACAGGAGGAGGAGGCGGCACATGAGGATGAGGAAGAGTCTGATGAAGGGTCGGAGTCTGAAGGGGACTAAGTGCTGAGCCCTGATATTCAAAGATATCAAGACTATATGACAATAATAGATTTAAAAAACAAACAAAAAATCAAACAAAATGCACATCACACATTATAGTGAGTCCTTATGAATTAGTCATTAGTGCATGTGCTGATAATACAGTAATGACCAAATGGAATGAGTGTGTAGCTAGCATCTATTCGAGTGGTATTCTGATAAGCTGGAGTAGCTTTGCTCCATCCAGGCACTCTGTCCACTTGACTCCATAGCCACATCCTGACCGATGCTTGCCTCAAGGTTTGGTCTGTCCTTGACCATAGGATCAGTGGAAGCAGACGGTTGGTTCACTCCTCCATTGCTGCCTTTCTGTCCTTGCAATGGGGCCACTGACAAGTTGTGGGACACCAGAAGGTTGTTCACTGCATCATTGTTGGTGTTCTCTTCACTATGTGTCAGTGAAGAACTGCTCCTGTGCTGACACTTGTCCACTTTGTTCTTGATACCCAGCACACTGTGAGAGAGAGTGTGTGTGTGTGTGTGTGTGTGTGTGTGTGTGTGTGTGTGTGTGTGAGAGAGAGAGAGTGTGTGTGTGAGAGAGAGGAGAGAAAGACAGAGAGAGTGAGTGTGAGAGTGTGTGTGTGTTAGAGAGAGAGTGAGTGTGAGTGTGTATGTGTGAAAGAGAGAAGAGTGAGTGTGAGAGAGTGTGTATGTGAGAGAGAGAGAGAGAGACAGAGAGTGAGTGTGTGAGAGTGCGTGTTCGTGTATATAGTTAAACCCAACTAGCAAAGTACCCATCCTACGGATGGAACAACAAAGACATCTTAATATAATTTGAGATTTCATTTGTTTGTTTGTTTGTTTGTTTGTTTGTTTGTTTGTTTGTTTGCTATCTCCTCCCAAACAGTTGGGGCTACAGGGCTAAAAAAGAAGAAAAGGAAAAATGAAGGAAAAGGTTTTGGTCACTGTTTTGCTGACCTCACTTTGAGTGTATTTACATAATTGTGGTTTGTAATACTCATAATGCAGCCAGGATAGTTACTCATTCTTGAAATTGAGACCCTCCTTCCGTTCCCAAGGAAATTTTAAAAACAACAAAAAAACACAGCCCTTTGGACTTGGTTTTTATTCAATCTTCACTAAACCTCGAATAAAACCATCCTTGACTGACCCCATCAACCCCTGCAAATTTGAGTCCTGTAAGCCCAAGTGTCTGGGAGGAGATATCTAACAAACAAATAAATAACTAAGGAATAATAATATTTAGTTGGTTTTTTTAGTCATGTTCTAATTTGAAGGTGTAGGTAGTAAGTGTCCTACTATTAATGGCCTTATCTTACCACAGCAATGGAAGCATGAGTGCATACAGTCCAGCCATGATGAAGAATGAAGTAGCTACAGAAAATTGGTAGTGCCAGTTCTGAATGTAAATGGGTATGTAGATGGCGTAGCCCAATGCAGTGCTGAACAGCTGAGCCAGAGACACAAAGGAAAGCAAAGCACCTATTGGGAAAGGAGAGAGAGAGAGGAAGTGGGGTGAAGTGAAATTGGAAACAAAGTAGAAAGGGACGAGAATAATAATGTCACATAACCATGTGAGTGCATTTAAAAAAAAAAAATACAACTCTAAAAAAAACAAAAAACAACTCTACGATAGTGGAGTATTGTTAGGTTCTGAAACCATGCAGTGGGTGGGGCAGGGTGTTGCTAAGAGGTATTGGAAACCATGACCAAACCGGTTCTAAATCCAATGAAAACATATATATGCCAGGAGCTCGGGACATGTAATGTAACAAAAACATCACTGGTTTGATTCAAAGGCCATGCACAGACTGTCTTGAATTACTATAACCCATTGTCCTTGTAACTTGATAAGTAAACTGTCCCATCTGAAAGACTCCATTATGAATACTACATGAAGTTAAATTACCTTCAAGCATGTACATGTGTCACTACTGCAATTACAATTTATGGATTGTAGACAGATATTTAATACTCTGAGGGTAACCACTGGACTATGTTCAAAGTCCAAGGAGGGTGAATCCTGCTTTGTGTGTCAAGTCAAATGGTACAAAAAGATAGCTGCAGTAGGAATGCATTATTAGATGTGTTTTTTAACAATTTTTTCATTACAGTGCAGTCTTTGTGTCGCTTTAGTCAGCTACCAATATAAGTTTACTTGTATGTATAAATCTAAATTACCATTTTCTTCATCTTTGCTGTGGTATTGAAAAGTTTTCAAAGAAAAATAGATAATAAAAATTTTAAAACAAACCCCCCCAAAAAAAAACAAACAATTTTGGATGTTAGAAATTAGATATTTCTGATAAAGAAACTGTTAAAATAATGTCAAAAATAAACTTTCCAACAAAAATGAAATAATGAAAATAATATTAGAAAATTTAAAAAATATTTCCACAATTTGCACTTTCCAAAGATAATGCAGTCATAAACTTTTTCTAATGATAGTCATTGAACAACTGTGCTATAAACTGAGGATTGAGGTGGTCTACGGAAAACAGAATTTCATTTTGTCCTGGCTGTGCATACATTCACTGGTGCTTTAATTCAGAATTGGATCAATTTATGGTAAAATTTCGAACAAATTTTTCCCAATCAAAGTGAAAATGAATGTATTGTAGTTGACATCACATTCCTAGTGTGTGGAATTTTGTTTTTTTGCCTTGCAGAAAGTTGTTTGTTTGCTTCCACCCATCCAAAGTTTTGAAAAGTTGGGCAAAAGCATTTGTGCCTTATGCATGGGAATAACCTGACTGGATGAAAGACCACACACCCACCATTGATCGCTAGCAAGTATAATACAAATGTCCACACCATTTTCCAGTGTTTTATGTCTGGGCAGGCTGTGAGAACAGGGGATTCCTGGTTATAAACTGGGTGCCCCAACACTGCATAGCTGGAAGAGATGAAAATGGATGAGTAAGCTCTGCACTAGTAAGAGATGGACTAGGAATCCGCTCAAGCCTTATTCCTGGTGATGCTCCAAGTGGTTAAAACTTTTGGTAATAACTGACTACCCAAATATTTAACTCTCATTCCAGATCAAACAAATGCTTTCTCTGATGTGAACATAACTATATAATTAACCCAAACATCATTATACTCTATGCAATTCTGCCACCTGTGCTATGTGCCAAAGGGTCTGTCTACTAACTGTGTGTCTAGCATAATAACATTATTAGGAGTCTCAATTAGTATCATTTCACTTCTGCAGTCTGCACATTCTGTGATGGTTATTCAGCTGGTTATCTACCAACCCACTCACAGAGCACTCAGTGACATGATTGGATTGAACACAGCAAGCTATTTCCTGTCCATGCAAGGAGCTCTCTCGCTTCATGTGTGTGACTCAGAGCTGTGTCATGGTTATCACTAACAACAACCAACAAAAAGCCCTACCCTTCAATTTGCCTACAAGTTATACACCAACAGTACACAGAGTTGTCAGGCCTGTTGGTGCCACACTTCATGTATTGACGAACCTGCCCAGCATGCCTGGAGAGCCCACATTATAGCCTTTCACTGTTCTTGAATTATACAACAAAATTGAGGGAAAGGAGCTAACATAATATTCAAGAAATATACATTATCACTACCACCACCTCAGCATTCTCAGGGCATAATGTACATTCAGAGACTTGCCTACAACCCCAATCTGTCAAATGACAGTACAAAATTCCCATTTATGTGCCCATTGACCAGTTGTTAACTGCACAGTTGAGAGAGAGACCAGTCCCTCCACAGCCAGGACATGGTGCAGTGCAGGGGCTAATGGCCTAGCATGCACGAGCGTACACACACACACACTAGCAATGCAGGTAACCACAGACACCCCCCCCCCCGCATACTACACAGAAACAGGAAGATTTTGCCCCATTGCGCTGCCATTTCCAGTCTCCTTTTTTTTCCCTCTCTCTCTCCCTCACCACCACCATCTCCCTTCACTACCACCATTACTGCACTGCTATTCACCTCAGGTGACCTATTGCAGAGCTCCATTTTGTTGTGTACTTGAAGAGCAGCTGCTTATGATGGATATAAGTTAAGCACCCTCTTTTCCTGATTGAGATGGTTTGTATTGTCAACAAGACAAAAAAACTATACACCTAATGTTCAAACCTTCCCTCCTATACTAACAATTCTTCTTTCTTTTTCCCCCTTTCCTTTCTTCCCCTGAGGTTGGAATCCTTCATGCAGCCATTCTACCACTTCAAAACCTAATGAACTATATTCTTTCTTTCTATCAGTGTCATTTTATAATTGCCAGTGCAGCAATTTCACTCCATTGCCTAGTAATTTGTTTTTGCAGGAAGGGCACATGGAATAGCCATCAAGGAGTGAAAGTGGACTGAAGGGTAAATTCATCATGTCTCCTGCACCACCAGAGGTCGCATAAGTGTCATACTCACATCTGAAAGGGTTCCACATTTTGGGGGGATTTTCTTGCCAAAATCACATACCCTCAAAGTTACTTCCTACAAAGCTACTTATGACAATTATAGAACATAATACTTGGACAACATTGAAGTGTGAGTGTGTCAGGCATGCCAATATGTCATGAAAGAGGAGATTGGAGAGGTCCATTGCTTATTAACAAACACAGTCGGTGACTGAATGTTTTCAGCAGGAAGGATGGGGTATCAGAGATATTGTGTGCATGGTTGAAACGGAAGGAAGATGTAGCCGCGACCACTGATAATTAAGACGTGTGTTGACGCACATGGTTCAGATTTCCTGTGTCTCTCTTGTTCCTCCTAGGTGGCCAATACACAGAGGTGGTAATGTAAGACCCTCATCCCCAAATGAGAGGGAAAATATGCACCATAGATGTATATGCAGTCAGGGAAATGTTACGAACCACAACTGCTCCATTTATAGCATTAAATTGGCATGTAAACTATGGGGGGAGGGGAGCTTCAGAGTGATATGATAATTTCAATGTGTTATAGTGTTATATTCAGGGTGCACTGTTGCACTGTTTTCTGGGGGGGGGGGGGGGGGGGGGGGGAGAGACAGGGATGAATCTGGATTTTGTGGGAGGAATTTCTCTCACATTCCTTAGTGAATTATGAATACTGCAATTTCCATAGTAACTAATATACTTGTTCTATTCCTTTTGCATAGAAAAAGAAACTTACCAGATGCCATTGTCCTTTGTGATTGGTTGGATCTATCAGCATGCAAATTGCTACTGTGTCTAGAAGGAATCTGATTTTTTACCTACAAATCATTTTTCTGCGGTGATTTCATCACCTATACCCACCAACTTGACCTCTGGAGGGATCCTCACGTCAGATGTGGTGGCCCAAAGTAGACCTCACATCCATCTCAAAGTGAAAGTGATGCAGAGGTTGGCAAAGTTCAGACAAGAGAACATCTTTGGTAATGGCTACTTTGGATTACTGCAAATAAGGACATTCTTGGCACTCCATCTGATAAGCATATATATATACACGTCAATTAACACTTGTAGGAATTTACAAGGACAATTCTAAAAGAACTTCTAAAAACAACACACAACAGAGAACAGACATCCCATGGAGGGAGAAAAGTGTGTTTGTTAGTTAACCTTTGAATGGTAGCTTGGATTTGTAATGTTCAAATACAAGTTTTACACACTGATACATTGTTGTTATGAGTTGGAATCATTGATGGTCCAATCTTGTTAACTTCCCCTGCTCAGACATGCATGCAATTCCACTCTCTGCTTGGAGTTTAGCAGTTTAATAAAGAAGCTATTACTTTTTATTTTATTAACGCAAGAAATAAGTTTCCAATGGACAATCGAGGACAGAATTACCACTATCAATGTTTGAGTAGGAGATCACCTTCTTTATGCAAGTAGCACTGGAAGGAAGTAAAGTTAAAGTGAACTCCAGCTGAGGTTACAAGTGCAGTTATGAACTCTCTATGAATTACAAAATATAGCATTAGCAGAGTATACACAGCATTGACTGGGTTATGTTTGAAGAGAGAGATAGAGAGAGAGATATGAACAAAATTTGAAATTTTGAGAAATTTTTTTTTTAATTAAAAAACAACATATACTACAGAAGAGAACTTTTCCAAACTCTTTTTCGTGTGGTTAATTTGAGTTCACTTATTGCATGTTTATTTACTCTCACTAGTGGTAGAGATGGTACTGACTGAGTAGACCTATGTGCTAGTATTATATACTAGGGTAGAAAATAGTATTGCACTATGCACCATGTTTTGAAGTTTTGCATCAGGACTTGCTATCAGAATTATTTTAAACTGTTTTTAAAGCACTAAATAATTATTGTCCTTGGTGGTACACACAAGTCCCTTTAAAATTAAATCAAATTATTATCCATTTGTATAAACAACACCATGGTTTTCAATATTTGCACCAAATATGCTTCCAACAGGTTTAGAATGGTAGTGCAATTTTGCTCCAGAATTTCAGATCAATGGGACCATCTGTTTGGCCATGTGTGACAAATGCACACACAGATGGACAAAGGAAAAAAGGGTTATATTCATGGGGCCCAAAGTGAACAATCAAACTATTTAAAATCATCAGTAGTTTTACAATGTACATATATATTTTATATATGTATATAAGATGGTGTCTCTGTTTGTGGAACGTGATTCAATGTTCTAGGATTTGATCAAAAGTTGGACAAAAATTTGTGGAGATATTCAGGGGAAGTGTCACCCCTGGTGGCGAAAAGAAAGGAAGAAGAAAAAAAAGCACCTGAAAACAATGGCAAAATGGTTTAAGGCAGAGGTTTCCCAAGTTGATGGTCAGTGGTTCGATATAAAAGTAAAAGTCGGTGGTTCAATTCGATCTCTCACTGTTTTTTAGTCTGATTTTTTGTCTGGTTTGATTCCCGACTGGGCACGTTTTCTCTCTTCCCCCTCCATTCTCCCCCCCCCCCAGCCCAGGCCCTTTTATACTCTTCTGAGTTCAAATTAGTTTCATGAGTATTTTCTATGAATCAATTTTTATGAAACATAGGTCCACAACAGACTTCAATATATATTCCGATTATTTCTGCATATCATTTTCCCCCTCAAATGTTTATTCCTGGTCAAAACCTACACTCCATCCGGATTGCCTGATCAAGACTATGACCAATTATGCCCAGTAAGAGGCGTGCAGCACTGGGCCAGTCTACATGCCATGGTGGACAGCAGAGGACCAAGAAAGCCAAACTAACTGAATGGGAGCTGACTTCCTCATATAATTGGAAAGGGATCATCCAAGTGCATGCCTAAGCCAGGGAGAACAATTTCTGGCCTCCTTCCTTCAGTATTCCATTTTATTATTTTTTTTTAATGCATTCATAAAAATGGTGTCAATTGTAAGTTGTGTCCAACTGTTACTAAATTTACTACCTTAAGATTTACATTATGTAATTATCTGTTACCTGAAATGTCTGTTCATCATTTAACTTATACTATTGAAGTAAGGAAGAATGTTTTTTTGGCCTCTTTCCTCTGGTTTGGCATCCACTAAAAATGCATCTTCTTAAAAGTGGTGTCAGTAGTAAGTTGGCCCCAAAAAAAAAATTTTTTTTTTTATTTATTGAAATCATTTCCTCAAGATATGCATTTTGTAATTACCTACCACCTGAGAAGTCTCTTTGATCTCCATGGTAGTGCAAATAATCTCGCATTCCTGACACCAATCAACCTAGGAATGATCTTACCCTGAGACTGTACCAGTATGTATTAGTGTATATTTCAATTTATAATTCTATTTTTAATTTCATACCCCCAGTGTGAGATATGAGGAGGCTTAGGTTACGCTCTGCCTTTACTTGGCATAGAATACCTAACCACGATTGAACGTATTTTACACATTTTGCAATAGTAGATACATGGGACACAGTTATATTTCATGCAACAATCAAATGTTATGTAGAAAAGTAACGTTTTATATATTGACCTCAAGGATGATACTAGGGCAAATCTAAAACTTATGTTACCTTCTCAAAGAGATGAAGGAAACAAAATTAATTTACACAATAAAAGTATTGTAAAAGTACCTTACCAAATTCAATAAAAGTAAAAGAAACAACTGGTGCCCAACTGAGTTCATATTATTTCACATGCCCACACACACACATACACAGAATCGGTGGATGTGGTAACATGTGCTGTGATGAGAATAGTCAATGCGTATAGCTACAGCTGGGGTGGTAGCAAAAATAAGTCAAGAATCTAAAGAATGTATAATTATGTCTACTCAAAGATGAATACTATGTATTCATTCAATGCATCCATTAAGTTGCTCTGCCCATCCACAAGAGGGGAGGGAGTGCACCTAGTTAATGTGGTAATGGACACTTATTGCCTGTACTTTTTAGTCTAGGACACAGTCACAATGCAGACCAGTTTCCATTCCACAGTTTTTAATAAATTCTTCGCAAGGGTGGGGTGAAATACTTGGTAGAAAAGACAGTGTACCATCTACATATATTATGCAGGACATGTACATTGGAATTAGTTAGACACTGGAGGAAATTTTATGTACACTGTAATGTACTAAACTCAAATTACTCACTCCAATGTAATAACAGATCACTTTATAATACAAAATACAGTTTACCTCTTTCGTCTGGAGTAACAGCCTTGGACAAGATTGCTTTCAGTGTTGGTACCATTAGAACTTCAGAACTTTGACCAATTCCAACTAAAATATTATAAAATATAAGCAAACATGTTATTTAGGCAAAAAAAAATACACGATATGAACTAGCAATGGAAACACACTGTTTTGAAAAGATGTCACTGAAGCCAATTAGACAGCTCTACCAACACTGCCTCCACAGGCACAGGTAAAAACTAAAAATTACAGGTTTTTGTTTGTTTGTAGTTTTCCGTTTCTATATGCATGAAACTGCTCTTAAATCCATTGTTTAATATGATTTGATGCCATGTGCTTCTACAGTGAGAGATGTTTACAACGAGGAAGATTATACATGTTCCTTTGTAAAAGTTCCGAAGCAGTTTGCAAAAAAAGAAGAGGTAAATATTTTTTAGCTAATTATAAAAGTGCTACATTTAACTTTTTTTTTTTTCTTCTCTTTGGTTGTTGTTGTTTTTTTCCTCACGAATATTTCACGCTAGGTGATGTGCTGAATATAAATTAGTTGGTCCTCTTTTCCACACTGTAGCTGCTTAGATTTATGTGCTGTGAGCCTGTGACAGGACCATGCCATGATTGGTTCTATGGAGGTGGTGCACATTCTTCACATATGCATAATTATCCATGCATGCATAATTGCTTATTTGTACATAATTTCTCATGTATGCATAATTACTCTTGCATATTAGCATAATTTATTATGTATATTTGCATAATTGTGTTGTGAACCTCACAGGATGCCAGAGTATCCCAACAACACTCAGACAACTCTCAAACAGTACAAGGAGGACATTTAAAATCTAAAATAATGTACTAATCAGTGTCCATTAATCATATCATGCATGTTTGAATAAGTTGATTAGTGTCAGTGATCGTACCGTGTTTGTGTGACTACCGAGCTAATTGGTTATGTATTATGCACAGATATCACATCACTCAGTCACCCAAATTACTGAGCTGAAGACTGGCAGTCTGTTTTTAAATGAGCCAGATGTGAAGCCCAGCAAGTTAGCACCCAGGTGAAACCAGGAGTACCTTCCACATTAATATTCTAGCATCCTATCCTGTTAAACCTAATATTAGGTATAGTCTCTGGGACAGATCCATACCATATTGAGTCCATTGTCATTCAAGATTTTGGTGTTCAATTAAGAATCAACTTTAATCATTAATAAAAACATCAATGACATTCACTTTAATGATATCATCCATTAAATCATCATTGGTTTATTGCTAGTATGGTAGATGAACACATGCTCTATGCCTGCTGAGGATGTGTAAACCAAACTATTAGTGTTCACCATTTTTTTTTTTTTTTGCCATGCCAAAAAATAACAATAGAGTATGGGTTATAATGTTTTAAAATGGAACCCGGAAAAAAAAAATTTTTTTTTTCTGTAGTGTATTTTCAATTTTAAAAAACTCTCCAGTAGCTTTTACTGCTCACGTAAGGTTTCTGCTAATGTTACTTCCACAACGAACAACAAAAAAAACTCAATAAAACAAAAACACTAAAAGTGTGTGTTCAATTTAAGTTAATGCTAAACAGTGTGAAAAATAGCACAGATACAATCCCCCCACCCAGTGAGATTCAACTTGAAGGTTTAATCTTTGTATCCACCTCTTCTAATCTCCATTGTAACTCGCATAAGCATTCCTTCCACAATAATTTTAGCATCAAAAGACCACAAAACTTTCCAACAAACATCTTAAACTAGCAGTTTCTTACTTAATTCAGTGAAATAGAATTAACTAGAAAAATAGTACAAGATCAACCAGTGCAATGGAGGTAGAAGTTATGTTGTACACAGTCGTATCATTGACACACTGCTCTCCAATATGCACCTCACTAAAAGTAAGGAAAAATTACATAGCATGCTTCCGGCAACCTTTGCTGCAAGAGAGGTCAGCTGCAATATTATATCGAAAAAATTTTATGAAATAATATCATGGTATTGTAGTAATGTAGTTGATGTAGGAAATGATTTCATTGTTGTTGTTGTTTTGATTATTTAGCATCCAACTCCTCATTGACAGACAATTGTGCAGGTGAGGAGTGTTGCTGAGATATCAAATGGGAAAGGGAAGAAATGAAGTCAAATCTATTATCAACAAATGGAAAAAAGAGAAAAGATTATAGGGTTGTCCCCAGAAAAGTATAGTAGAGCAGTGATTTTAGCCACACCCAAAATCCATTCCTTTATTAATTAATAACATTGTGGTAATTTAATGCAATATTGTATTTTTATGGTTAAATTTTGTTGTTTCCATTACTTTTGTCAAATGAAATAATAATATTTAAGACAAGTAATATTTGGTACTGTAACAGTTATGGTATAACTTCTTTTCGTATTTGGTTTTTGTCTATTATCTTTCCTGCTTCCCTCGTCCTGTTTGTCATTTCCTTCTCTACAACTAGGACCAGTTTCAACCTTCCACTGTGTAGCATGAGGTCCTTCTCTCAAAAAAGAGGCTGTAAATACCCACATTTTGTGCTCTGGGGACAACATATATTAATTAAAGTGAAGAAAATGATCAAGATCCACCTGAGCCATTGAAGATGCTGCTGCAAGGTACCACGCCCATATCAAAACACTTCCTGGATAATGTTCAGTCATACAACTCATCCTTCCAGATGGTGTCCTTTGGTGCTTCAACTGTCACTCCAACATGGTGTATATTTTTAAATAGATAAATAAATAATATATGACAAGTAGACAGCATGAATGTTATAGAAGTTAGACAAGGTGAGCCAAATTTGACTCAGCTGACATTAGATCAATGGGTGAGGAAAATGAAGCATGACCTTTCTTTGACTGAGCTCCTCTTAAGCATTGAATGCTAGATCACAATAGAGAGAAAAATAGTTGGCATCTTAACCAGGCCACAGTGGTACTTTAGGTCTGGTCTCTCTTTGAAGCTATCATTGAGGCAAGTCTTTTATAGCACACAGTGGCTGCTTTTCCTAGGCCTCCAGTGAGCGACAATACAAGGGGGGTAAAGGATCCAAATTCTATCTCTCTCACTCCTTGTTCATATGCTCTCTTCTTGATATTTTCATGTTTCCTGTATGTAGAGGTTAGGTTCTGCTGGCGATTTGACTGTGCATGAGGATTAAAAAAGGCATGATCAAATCTTCCTCCCCAGAAACCACAAGCAGCCACATCTAGTCTAGCACCAGCTTCAGTAAGGCACCATGTAGGTCTTCACCAGAGAGAGGTTGTATGTGTGGCTCAATGCTAACATTGTGACATACTTCAGCCATTAGATTTGCGGTGAGGTCCCTCACTTCATTGTGTCTTAGGGGCAAGATAGAGCATGTTCAACAGAGAACAGGGAACCACAGGAGCAGTTAATAGGAACATTGGCTGGTTGCTAGCCATATCTGAGGGCAAGGGCATCCCTGAATGCACCTTTGTGGAGTGTAAAACCAAACTCTTCCAAGGGAATTGTTGTCAGCCAGCTTTAGGAACCCTTTTCTTGAGCAAGTGCCATTGCATGTTGCAAGGAATTAGGAAGGGACAATTTCAACTCAGAAGCACAGCTATTGAGAGAGTTGCGCTTCAACTTTATGATCCCTGCTTTGGCTAATATCTGAATATTGACAGCAGTAAACTTATCATGCTTTTCCGAATGTAAAATGAGTTCACAAAGTGGAGAGATAACCATTACTGATGCTTGGTATTCCAATGAGGAGAGACTAGTTGGATTGACTAAGCCGAGCCCTCCCAATCTAGCTGGTAGTGCAAGTAATTTCCTTTCAATATCATTAGGTGGGGCTCTGCTACACAAGGAAAGGATAAAATTAAAGCGGATACAGTCTTCTAGAGGCTATAGGAGATCTTCTATATTTGGAGTGGTTCTGCACAGGAAATTGAATTTAAGCACAAGTCCATGGGTGAAGGAAGCATAGCACTCCAACATGGTCGACTTTCAAGGTGCAGGGTCAGGTGTACCATCAAATTGGGTTGTTGCCACCGCTGCCACATGAGGACCCCCAGTCCAGTACTTGCAGTTCTACTTCATTGCTGACCAACAGCAGCAGACAGAACAGAGGCTATCAAATTTCACCAGCCACATGTTCAAAGTGACTCTGATTCTACAGGAGATGTTCCAGGAGTAAGTGTGCATTTCAGTCCAATCTCTGATACATAATTTGTTAACACTATTTCCATTCTAGACACAACAGCTATGTCACCAGCTTCAAGTCTGCCTTGGAGAATGCTCCTGAGGCAGATTTCAGAGTCGTCATGGATGCAAACAAGCGTCCTGCAAGAGAGCACAGCCGTTGCTTCAATGCACCCACCACAAATGAAGTTACTATTATTCTTGCTGCCCTGAACATGCCAAGCATGACATCGTGCTCCACCATCGGGATGCGACGATAAATAGGATTTGTGAAACACATCTCTCCTGTGATGCCCTTCAGTATCCTCTCATCTGTATCCATGGGGAAGATGGCTACCACTTTGACATCATGCAGGCAGACCCAGTCACGAAGCAACCATCCACCACCAGGACAGTTACCTCCAAAAATTCCTATGCTTATCATTTTATGGTCCGTGGTGACAACTTCAATCTCCTCCTTCATAGTCAGACCCTCATTCATCAGTACACCATTGACACGTTTGCCAAGGTGGAGGGGGGAGAGGTCACTGCACATCATCACCCATCAGAAGGAACTGCACAGTGAGCAGTACATGCACTGGAGGGATGGCATTAACAATGATGCTGTTGGGGCACACAACGTAGGACAGCCCTGCATTCTTCCTTCCAGCTTTACGGGGGTGGACCCAGATACATGCACGAGAGGACACAAGATACCATCATCTACGTCCGAAACAATGGCCATCCAGACCTCTTTATCACATTCACTTGCAACCCCACTTGGCCAAAAGTAAAGGCTGAACTGTTGGAAGGTCAGATGCACACGCATCACCACAACTTGCTTGCCAGGGTCTTCCACTTGAAGCTCAAGAAGCTTATGAGTATTATCAAGGAGGCTCCATCTTTAGCGAAGTCATCTCTGACATGTACACCATCGAGTGGCAGAATAGAGGCCTGCCTGCCTGCCTCATGCTCACATCCTTTTAAGACACAATCCAAAGATACACTCTAACCAGCTGGATTCATTCATCTCCGCAGAAACTCCAAATCCTGCTGAAGACCGTCAGCTCTACAACACTGTCAAGACACAGATGGTCCATGTCCCATGTGGCGCTCTCAACCCTGGTGTTCTCTGTATGCATGAAGGGAAATGCACCAAGCATAATCTGCGCAACCTGCTCAAGGAGACACAGACTGGACATGACAGTTACTCACTGTACCAAAGAAGAATGCCAGCTGATGGAGGGTTCACAGCAAAACTGAAGATAGGAAAGCAGGAGGTTGAGATCAACAACAGGTGGATAGCACCTCACCCTCCACTATTTCTAAACCATTCAACACCCACATCGACATGGAGTTCTGTAGTTCTGTGACGGCCATCCAATGCATCTGCAAGTATATCTGCAAGGGCTCTGATGATGCAGATACCAACAGTAGGGATGAGAGATGAGGCAGTACCAGATGGGCAGATATATTAGCAGCAACGAAGCAATTTGGAGAGTGTTTAGCTTTCCCATCTACAAACGCCAGCCACCCTATGGTGTTGACATTCTCTGTTCACCAAGAAAATGGAGAGCATGTTTACTTCACGCCTGCCTCTGCACCCCAGCTGGCCGAGACTCCAATGGACACTACATTGACTGGCTTCTATACGCTCTGTCAGGACAAGTTTGCTTGGACTCTGCTGTATAATCAGGAACCTTCCTACTACACCTGGAATAAAATTTGGAATTACCAAAAGAAGCAAGATGTGAAGAAAAACCCCGCTCTTGGAAAAGTCTACACAACTCATCCCGGTCAGGAAGAATGCTTCTTCCTCCGCATGCTCCTGCATGATGTTAAGGGCCCAACTTCTTTTGACATGCTGCATCCTGTTGCCAGCCATGTTTGCGGGATTTACCGAGAAGCCTTCAACCTCCATGGTCTACTTGAAGATGATGCACACTGGGATGTCACACGCTGATTGAGACTGCCACTTCACAATCATCGCACAGGCTGAGAAACTTCCTTGCTATCATGCTGCAAACATGCAGTGTTTTCAGACCCTGTCCAGCTGTGCATGCATCACAGAGGAGATTTCACTGAGGATATCAAACACCGTGCACAGCTCCAAGTCCCTGGAGTTGAGTTGGCCTTCACAGATGACATGTTTAACATGGTTCTCATCATGATCGAACACAAGGTGATGGAACTGGGCAGAGAGCTGGCCAGCTTTGGCTTGCCCCAAACGGTCCACATTCAAGGTGCTGATGCCCTGTCATGTGAAGTCCTACGTGAAACGACCTACAACATTCCTCAACTGGCCGACTATGTGGCACGCAATGAGCCTAAACTATAGCCCACCAACAGAGTGCTTATGAAACCGTCAATGACAGTGTCACGATGCATAGAGGTGGCATGTTCTTCCTCAATGCTCCTGGCGGAACTGGAAAAACATTTGTCACCGCTCTTCTCCTAGCAAAGGCCAGGCAGCAAAACATGGTGGCCATTGCAGTTGCCTCTTCCGGCATCGCAATTATCCTTCTTCCTGGAGGCCGAACTGCTCATTTGACATTCAAGCTGCCTCTCAACTTGGCCAAAAACGAGACTTCAACTTGTAATATTTCTAAGAACACTGGCTTGGCAAAGATTTCCCAATGTGCAGGCTCATCATATGGGATGAGTGCACTGTGTTGCACAAGGCAGCTTTCATGGCCGTAGATAGGACACTGCGTGATATCACAGGGAAGAACCAAGTGATGGGCAGAATAGTGTTTGTTTTATCAGGAGATTTTCGTCAAACACTCCCAGTGATTCCACGAGGCACTTTGCTGAGGAAATGATAGCATGTATCAAATCGTCCCCTCTGTGGAGAAGTGTAGTTCAGCTAACACTTTCGGCCAACATGCGTGCTCATCTCCTGGGCAATCCGACAGGTGATCAGGTTCCCAAACAACAGCTTCAGCTTGGTCATGGCTTGGTTCAACAAGATAACTATGGTGACGTTGACATTAGTTCAATCAGCCAATGTGTTGCTTCAGACAATGAGCTCATGCAACGTGTCTTACCCAACCATGAGCATCAATAAGGCTCAGGGTCAGACATTGATGGTTGTTGGCCTACATCTTGGCAACCCGTGTTTCTATCATGGTCAGTTATATGTGGGCTGCTTGAGAGTGGGTACTTCCAAGAACCAGTACATCTTCGCTAAAAAAAAAAAGAAAAGATAAGAACATGCGTATCCAGAAGAATTGCGCCAAAAACTGTACTTGAAATATTAAAAAAAAAATTTCAAAAACCCCTCTTTAATGAGTGTCACCTTGACATGGTAAAGGGTCATATGCTGCATATGATTGCAGTAACCAAAAGCACTCGCATATTAATATATGACATGTGCTCCATCTGTCAAACTAATTATATTTTAGTCTGAGAGGATTTTTAAAATTTTTGAAAATGTCCGGGATTTTGGTCATCTTTTTGTTGAAAAATATTTGTTGCTAAAAAGCTGCCCCTTTTTTTCCAACTAGTCCAGTTTAGTAATACTAGTGCAGTGAGGTGGTCTGGAGAAGTTTTTTCTATTGTTTTTCCCCATTACATTATTAATGGTGCTCATTCACACACACAAGTAGATCACTAATAAAATACGATATACACACCCACTCCCCCCCCCAATTGAAGTATCCTCTTTTTGGAATCTGAAAATATAGCAAGCCTAATTTATATATATGTATATATATGAATACTGTAGTTTATAGCAAGATAACAGAAATATTTTTAAAATGGGAATTAAGGAATATTGGTGCCAAACATAATATATTACTTCTTTAACCCTTAGTAATATTCTAACCATAATGTTCAGGTTACTTCTTCACCACTACTAACCACAGTTGATAGTTTAACTGAATATTAAAAAAAACAAAAAAAAAAACTGAGTGGTCATGGCCATTTATTGGAAAAGTAGGAGTCCTCTGGTTGTAAAAACTATTATTGGATACTACAGTCCACCAGGGAGAAGTGTGGAAAAACTGAGAAAAATGAAAAGACAAATTCTTAAATTTAAGTTCACGGTTCATCAACTTGTACACATGCAGTTCTTCACACCTTTTTATTGCCTTAGCCAGAGATTAAAGGCATGCTTGAGAGTCATTTTGGAAGGAATATCAACTGAGAGAGAGAGAGAGTGAGAGATTAAAACATTTCAGATTGTAAATTTTGCTGAGACATACAATAAATTTAGGCTTTCTGGACTTCCAATTTAAAATTTGGGTAACCCAATATAGGATGTGGAGTGTCATGTAAATTCCTTTACTTTTGGTGAGGAGTTTGTGGGTAAAAATTGAGCAGATGAAACAACTGTGTGTACCACACCTTTGATCTCTATCAGTGTTTTTAGAAATGATTACCATTTACCATAATCCTGCCCACTCCATTTCCCTAAATTAAAAAATTTTGATCAGTTTTTATGTTCATTTGTAGTTTTTCAGCACTAATATTATTTGAGAGGACCAACATCGTAGTTATGCATAATTATTCCTTGAAATTGAAGTGCAGGAGATTAAAAAAAAACTCAATCCAGACCAGATAATAGTGGAATGGAATTAATGTAAAAAGAGAAGATTGCATTCACAGAGGACAAATTAGGTCAAATTTACCAACTGAAGTCAAGTTAGCAAACCATCCAAGGCCCATCTGTTGCAGCATCACTTGTAAGAAATCATGGATGTCCAACAAACAAATCTAGAGCAGAGTCAAGAATAGCTATGCACGCATGTCTCAGGGGTCTAAGTGCAAGCAAACACAAGGGTTTGAACGTTTTTGAGCCAAAAATATTTTTACCAAAGCAAAAAATATTTTTACCAAATATCTCACTCCCCACTGAGCCAAAGAAACTACTAGCAGGACTTTAATTTAAAAAAAATTTTTTTATTCCTTTCAGTATAACTTTTGCAGGATATAGTGTTCTATCTTCAAATACACACACACTGGCAGATTACAATTTCTGCAAGTCCATTTTTCATTTTATTTGCTGAAAGTCACAGAATTTCCCCCCACCCCTTTTTTATCTGCCATTTTAAAAACAGAAGATAAAAATGTGTTCAATTACCATTTTAGTGGACCCCTAACTCTATTTTTTGTATGCCCTCTTTAATTCTGTGCCTACTTGCATGGACACTGAGATGTAGGGAACCCACGGCTAATGCAGGCAGGTAAGGACGTAGCACAAATAATAACATAGACAGTGCTGCCTAAAATCATTATAAGTTATAAGTGTGATGATTTGAATTGATATAAAGCTTTTAAACTCATGATCTACCTACATGATTCAGTCTTTTCTGTTTCAATTAATACTTCATATGTCAACCCAGTATGTAGAGTAGTTCGTTCTTAATCCAAAAGTCTCTCCTTGAGCATTCACAAAAATATTCCAGACTTGTGCAAGTAAAATTCATCTCTAAAAGACGTTAACTAAACAAAAAAAAAATTTTTTTAACTATAAAATATTTTCATAAAAAAAAACAAACAAAACACACACACACACATTAGAATACTACCCAGTCTACTAAATACTTTCAAAATAACATCACCAGCTGCACATGCTTACAGGAATACACCTGTGGAGGCTTTTGGTCAACACCATCAGTGTATGTACTTTTACAATTCAAATGTTTACAGATTGAATGGCAAAAAGTACACACAGACACATGCATGAACACTTCAGTGAGAGCAGTGTCCAAGTCAGCAAATGGTCTCCCATAATTACAGGCCTTCACTGTTTCCCCTTCACTTGATCCAAGACAACTACATCTGGGTGATGATTTCTGGAGCTATAAATGCTTCCCAGTGTGAGTGATCCCAAGTTCTTTCACACAACACACATGCTCACATGATACTGAAACATCACATAAAATGAACATGTGTTTGGTCTCCAACCAGATTCTAGCTGGTCCAAAGTAGTGGACTTGGAGCCTACCAAATATTACTCCTGCAGGAGAGAGGAGGGAGGAGGTTAGGGAGTCCATCTATGCCATTACCAACGACTCCTCTGGCATCATTAATCACTGAGAACTGTATCTTCCAACACAATTTTATATTGCCTTGAAGACACATAGATAAAAGAATAATTAATGGCTATATACGTATGACTATACTGAACATCATATGCTGCATCTTCAATGGTGTGAAATTATTTTGTGCTGACATCTCTCTGAGCAGAAGAGAGGAAAAAAACATGGTCCCATTTAGTCCTGCACAGTTCAAAAAGACCACCTAGGTAGCATTTACATATTCCTGCATACAAAGTTAAAGGCAGCAGATAAATAAAGTGCATGATAATGCATTTTTCTTGAAATATTCTGCACTCCCTCCATAGGCCAAGAATATATCATGCATGTCCTATAAGAAGTTGACTTGATTTTATTTATCATTACTTTAATGAGTTACGGACGTTCACTTATACAGACTAAAAGCCATGTGTTTCTATACCAATATCTATTCACATCACAAGAAGAAGAAAAAAGAAGGAAAAAAAGGTATAAAAATTGAAGATGGATTCTTGATTTCTTTTATGGCTATATTTTGGCCTCTAAAGTTGAAATTAAGTGATTAAGGAAGAGAGGGGAACTTTACCTAACATGTAATCGTTGCTCTTATAACTGTCCTGCAAGTGAATGGAAGATCCATCCCATAACCCCATAACTCAGATATTTAAATAGAGGACAGATCAACTGCTAATACTTAAAACTGACTTCTCTGCTTTTTCCAGCACTTTAGTTCCTGGAAAGGACAGAACATGAAGAAATCAAGTAGTAGCAGTTTTGCAAGTGAAATCCCACTCAATCTAATTGGATTCCTTCTATCCTGATTACAACAATCTGTTATTATAGTGAACAGATCAATTGAGAAATGGTATGTGAATTGAATGTCAACAGTTTGTCTGGCTCTGATGAAGAATAGTGGACTATTTGTCAATAATTCCAGTAGTTTTTAATGGCCGTACCTAAGCACCTACTACATGTTTTCAAGTTACATAACTGGGAAGATCTTGGGACATAATCTTTCTATTGCAATTAATAGTGTGAATAATCTTTTGAAGTATATTAATGTTAGAGAAGAATGCTTTTTACTAACTCATGATGTTCAGATGACATAAATCTTCTAAATAACCTCCATGCACATGATTCTGTTGAAAACCATTTAAGGCTAACAACTTGTTCACAGAACCTTTTTATTGCTAAATTCCAATACCGACTTCTTTATAATTATGAACTATACAGTACCATCAACAGGAGCTAGTTATTCAGGAATCTTAGTGTTGTTTCCTTCCCATAGAGTCTTTATTCTGATGCTAGCTGGATGAAGCCACATCATAACAACACAGCATCCACTCACAGACTATGAGCAAGGAAGACCCACTTGAGGGTGAGATAGAAGCAGAGAGAAGGCTCAGAGAGCTCACAAGGAATGCTGACCGAGGCTCTGAGCAGAAGCAGAAATTCACAGATTCCAGGAGGGGACAAGAAAAACCGATCCTAATACATGAAGGTACCAGATCCTTCGAAAAACAGGAAGAAAGATTTATGATTGTGATAAAGAAGACAAGAGCAACTAAGGAGGTGTCGAGGCTGACTCCAACCTCCAATCTGCACAATAGGCGAATATTTCTCAACAATTTCCAGAAACATATGAATGACCCTTCACTGGAAAAATGGACAGCCAAATCAAAGTTGATCTCTTAGCATGAAATATCGCCAGACCATTACAGGATCCGAGTAAGGGATCTGGCTAAGCTACCCTCTGACCTTTACCAATAGTACGATCAGTTTGTGTTTTCCTTGCTAATGTCTCTGGCTCAAGGGCACATCACCTATGGCTGACATAGCTAATCTCAATAGCATGGAAGAAATGGTGTCTACCTTCTCTGATCCCAAGACAGAGTCTTCTCCAGTGTTATGCCTTAAAATCACTCCTCCACCTCGGAAGCCTCAAATCACAGCCATTCAACATATCTACAAGCTTCTTAGGAAAAGCTTGCTTTCCTTTCCCCTTGTGCGTGTGCACATTTCTGGCTGTCTGTCTGTCCACTATCATTTCAATTATAATTATTCAATTGAAGTACAAATTGCAGTAATTGTAATTGAATTATTGAAGTACAAATAACTGTAATTGAATTACATATTCATAACTTGTTATTAAACTGTTTGAGTGGTACACTTACCATACAAACCACACTGCAAAAAACGTCAGTCACTCAAAAATACCCTAAATGAGGTCAGCAAAACTGTGAACCACATGAATCTTTAAAATGCTAAGTATGATTGTACCCTTGGCTTGTGGGAAGACAGCCTTGGATGGCTTCTGGTTCTTTTCTTTTGTTGGTATTTTATAAAACATATATATCACAATAATGAAAGGAGAGTAACTGTGCGGATGATGTAGTTTGTTATGATGCATTACAGTACCATCCAATCAGTCAAGAATGCAAAATAATTACAATAGTAATAGTTTGGAAAGCAAGGATTTACAAAACAGAGGCAGTAAAATTACTCCCAACATCATATGCAATTGTAGAGAGTTTACTGTTCTTGGATGTTTGCTGTTTAGGAACATGACAAGCATAATTGATATGATGCGTAAAGAACATGCTTCATTCACGTTTGTTTCATCCAATTGCATCATTTTCTTATCTCCCAGTCCCAACCACAACTCCCACCATGTGTAGTAAACACAGCATTCTGGTATGCACAAAGTCCACTCAGCCACAACACCCACAGCTTGTGCAACAGCTGGGCAAACCACAAACACATACTGACCTTTGCTGAATCAGCATGATAATGAATGTGGACTCTCATGTACAATGCAAATTACAACAGAAAAAAAAAAGAGGTTCTGCTCAATTTGGAAAGCCTAAAAAGGGAGGAAATTATGGAGCATACTATTCAAAGGTGAGAATAACAAAAGGAACAGAGTAAGGCAATAAATCTTTGTCAGGTTTTAAAAGTGGATAGTTTTCATCAGAACTCACCATGGCTTCCGCTCTTATCTATATATACGTCATGCTTACCTAAGAAGAGTTGCCATGGCTTCTTCACGAATCCTAGAGCAATATTCATGGATAAGGTTGCGAGCATGCTCAGTGTGACGATAGTGATGTCGTGCACGCCACCTGACAGGAGCAGCGGAAGCACAACCACGATCACAAGTCCACGCACAAACTCAACTACTCCCAAATATGACCCGATATACAGCGGAGACCAAGTGAGGGGTTCATTGAGCAAAAAGAGCGTAATCACAGCAGACATTCCCGTGGAGTTGATGATAGTGAACATCATTAGCAGCAAGCTCAGCCACATTTTACAGTGAGGCGACCTCTTCCTGATCAAGATAACCATCCCATCAATAACAGACTTTGGACCTGTGAATACCTCTGTCTTGACCTTGGGTAGGGAAGATTGCTCGTCAGGAGAGAGAGCAAATGTTTCATCATAGGATTCCGGTGTCGCTATGAGAGCATACATGAATGCTGATGTTAGAAAACCAACACACAAGAATACAGGAGTTTCAAAGTCGCAGTCGAGGAGATGTATTGACAGTCCTCCCGATATGAATCCAAATGACACCGCTAGGAACGACAGTGTTTCTATAGAGCCGATTCTCAATGTCAACCATTTCTTCTTTAAGTTGGTACTCACCTCGTTGACGTAAGAATAGGAAAGTGTGTAAATGCCTGCCACGCCTCCAGTAAGACTTCGGAATGCAAAAGCAAGCACAAAAAAGTGCAAGTCAAGATTTGCCTCCACAATGATTGAGGTCAGGATGGCTTGTAACAGCATACCTGCTATGATGGTAACTAAGGCCAGCTTGCGGCCAAGATAATTAGAAAATGGCCCCAGTATGAGCGTGCCAAAGATGGAAAGAACATTGGACACGATCCCAACTGTCATTATCAAGAGACCTGTGTCTGTTTCAACCACATCCCCAGTTCTGTTACTCCACTCGCCGCTATACCCATACTCTGTGTTCATTAAGGTGGCGTTGTTAAGGGCACGTGTGCTGTAGCAAACATGACCATTGAGAGGACAGCCATGGGCCTTGATCTGACTGAAGCGATTGAAGGTGTAGAGTTCAAAGACAATCTTGTGGAAATACACAGCAAACATGGTAAGAAACACAATTGGCTCCACCACTATTATCTTGGACTCATAGCAAGCCATGCACAGACTGAAGCGCTGGAAGCACCATAGTCGATATTTAGAGAAACTTTTCTTCTTCCTTCGAAACTTCTTTTTTGACCTTTTCGTTAGACTTTTTATCATGCCGCTATTTATTGTGTTAGCCTCTGAGTCTGAGAAGGAGCCAGCTGATTGGTAGGTGTGGTGTGGGTTGTCATCCCAGAGACTGGACACTGTGGTACCTGCACCAGGCTGGATGGATCCATAGTGACTCCTCATCATGCTACCTGAGTCCAAATGACCTGCAGTGGACAAATATTCATTAGTAAGTAGTTGAGTGATGGTACATGCAAGTTTGCTAAAATAAGAAAATAGCCTAGGATGGGAATGTAGTGGATAGAAAAAATCATATCACCTACACTTTTTCTATTTTTTTCCATTGGGGATTAAGATTTATTATGTTTGGTATAGCTCCATCTATACTATAAAGTGTGAATAGTCTGTCTGTCTGTCTGTCTGTCTGTCTGTCTGTCTGTCTGTCTGTCTGTCTGTCTGTGCATCCACGATTCAAGCTTGACAGGTTGAAGTTAGACCCAGGAACCCATATATATTTAGAATCAGTGTCACCAGGGGAACGTCATGAGCATGTCTATATGGCCATACCCCTTACTGTATTCAAAAAAGCCAAAAATGGGATTTTTTTCCAGAAAAAAATAATGGAGCCTAAAACTTTCAGACACAACTTGATCTAGCCACACCTCTTCCTCTTAGTGTGTAAGGCTAAAAATGTCAAAATGGTACTTTAAAAAAAAACACTTTGACCTAATCACATGTTCACTTTTGTTTTAAAAGTCTACAACATATATTTTCAAAGCAAACATTTCTATGACTACAGCCCACCACAGGTGGAATGAAAAATCAACCATGGGCAGGGGTTTTTCCATACTATATATATTAAGCAGTAGACTTATTTTTATGTTTCAAATAAGGTTTTTTAATGGCAGAGGAGATTTGATCAAAATTTTTGTACATTAATTTTGGGTGCTGGAATGGATAATAAAGTATGTTGAAACACCAAAAGTGAACCCTCATGAGGGGTAAAATAATTCAAATTTTCCATACAAAGAAGCCTGAAAAACGTGGTGGCCTGGTGGTTAAGGCTAAGGACTCCTAAATTAAGGGTTGGCCATTTGAACCTGGATAGGTGTTTTACTATTCCCCTCCCTTTCTTCTTCCTTTTTTTCCCCCTTTTCTTTTTTCTAAATGCTTATTTTCATACAGTGAATTTTTCTCCCCGTCCCACCACCTCCTTTTTTCTCTCTAATTTTTTTTTTCCATTCTCAACTATCTTAGATAAAGGACTAGGTTTACCTTGACCAAACTTCGGGTGTTGGTGGGGCTTTTTACTACAGGTGGTGGACCTTGATTAACTTTAATTACACCCCACTCCCCAAAATAGGGCTGGAAACAATACCACACTATAGGTAGATGAACTCTATCTACAGCTGCCTTATCTATAAAAGTTACTTTTGTGGTGACTAGGTGGTGAGTGCTCTTCCCAGGTGGAATTTTAGAATTTTCCTTGCCATTATTCTTCCAACTATAAGTGCCTTAATTTTCAAGCTGTATTTAGTGCATACTACCAGGCCTTTAAGGTTATACTGCTACTGTACCTGACTTGGAGAAGTGTATGGTGAATATTAGTTTTAAAATAAAAAACAAAAATATGATAGTCTAAATGTTAATTGCTATTATTCTTTAAACTGTAGCTAATTGTTTCATTTGCTAGGGAGACTTTAGAGTGCTTTACCAGCTGTTGGCGAAAGTGTTGATTATTTATAAAAATTCATATTTTATTACCCAGGCAAAGCATATAATTAATTAACTTAATATTATTGACTCAACTCAAGGTTATTTTTACTATTGTATTTCTACATCTGTCCTACCTCCCTTCCAATTGTTCATGGCAAAGGGTACACAACTAACACCCTTTTTTAAAAATGGTGAATATGAGAGAGAAAAAAAGCTTCAAGACTTACCACCAGGAAGAGTAATGGTGGTACTATCAGACAATTATTTCACCATCATGACATAATTATCATGGAATAATTATCAAGGAATAATTACTGTTACTGCTGAATAGTAACATCAGAATACTTAACAGTGGTGGATCGATCCACTGAAGCCAGAGGAGTTTCATGCCTATTTTTGTGCTTTCTGGGTATGCTTGTTCATTTCATTTTGGCAGGAAGGTGGGGGGAGCACTTGCCAGGGTTCTCATTAGAGTGATTGCTGAGGTTTCCTTTCCTTGAAAATGCTATATTTTTTATGACCTCATAGGTTGGTTATTTCTGATCCTTCAGCTGCACAGTAAAAGTTGGCTGTCTGGTTAGCACTGGTGGTAGGAATTGCTGCAGCTGTTGAATTTGCTACCAGCTTTTGTGCTTTCTGGGATTTGCTCATATATTTTTTAATTTGGGAGAAAGGTGGGGGGAGGAGTAATTGCTGAATTGCACCTCCTCCACCCAGACCCACCACCTATAATGGTGTACTTTGGGGTATTACTTAAGAAGATAATAATAAATTTGATCTAGCATATATATATATATATGTCCAGTATTAAACTAAATCATTAGTGACTAGAAAAGCAGCAAATGTTGCCTTTTTTTTACTATAATATTCATTCCATAACAATGACCAAAGTACAATTTAATAGAACTGACCTGACCTGATCATTGTGATCTTACTAACAATTAAACCTGGGTCATCATTGACACTGTTGTCTTGTAAAATAATTAATAGATGCTACATTTAGAGTTTGCCCAATTATGTTAGCATTGTTTTGAGTACCAGATATAAAGCAGCTTGATTGGTGTTGGCTTTTAAACCAAATTAGGTACAAGAGTTGAACCCAATTCTTCAGATATTGGCAATCCAGGACCTTCCACCTTTTACCCCATAAGTTATTGTATATCTTAAACAGAAGGTACCTCATATTTAGCTAGAACAGATGGTAGTTGAAATGGCAAAAAGGAATTGCCTGCAAGAAAGATTACTTATCCAACCTTCCTCTGCTGTGTCGAAGTGTTCTCTTTTCTTGAAAATTCATCAGTGAAGCAAAGTTCTTGAGGACTATATAGAAACTTCTATTATTTTGCAACATAATTTTAACATAATTAATTTCACGATTTTTCTTCTTATATTATTATTAAAACATTTTTGGAGTAATCACTTGGAATAGAATGGGCTGATAGAAAAAAAATTAATTGAGATAATGCTCTGAAGATTGAAAATAATTGATCAATCATTTAGTTCAGTTTAGATATTGATGACATAGAGATTTGAATGGAGGATATTATGGCCTATACCTAACCAATTGGAGATGCATGACCCACTCCAGGGAAAGTTCCTAACTAACCTAACTTATGAACTTGTGAATGGTTGCATGATAAGTTTGTTAGCAACAAGTGTGGGTAGGCAGAAAAAACAAACAAACAAACAACAACCAACTACACAAATTACTTGATAATCTTAATTACAATTAACATTGTATGCTGTAACTAATCAAGCCTCCAACAGAGATCCAAAGAGCTCAGGTAAGAGAGGGTGACCAAACTGGTGCACTTCAGCAAATATATAAATTGTCTTTTGCTATAAGTTATAGAACAAGCTGTGATTCTTACAAGTGAAGTGAAATGAACAGCGAAGTGAATGGTACTCCATTTCTGAGAAGTTTGCAGCATAACCATGAAGTATCTTATCAAGGTAAAATAACATTATATAACTGGAAAATAAATGATCTATTCTTGAAGAGAAGATAAAACTCAAAACAAAACAAAACAAAAACAAAAAGAAAAAAACAAGAAAAAAAAACAAAAAAACAATTCAGCTGAGATGCATTTGTTACAATTACAATGACTTACCTATCTCCCATCCACTTTCCACCCATAATTTTGAAAAAAAGGGAAAAACAGTACAAACAAACATTAAAAAATAGAAAGAGAGAACTATATCTTAACAGTTCTGGCAAAACAACTAATCTCATTCTTTTCATTATAACTAGAATTATAGGTGATACACTTGAGTCAGTCCTCATCCAGGCACTTCAATCAGAAGCAAATATTCCTTATACTTTCAAAAAGAAGGTCCAACAGTTCATTCATACAACAATAAAAAATTGAAGTCGACCTTCAGAAAGTAAGGAAATGAAAAAAAAAAGGTTTAGAAAGTTATTCTAAAACTCCTCTGCTGGCACCATTTGCATTGATACGCTTGAAGATGGATGGACAAGTAAGTATCTGTGATATCCTCTATTTACTGGTGGTGATATATATATATCATGGTCACAAATACAAAAACTAAATTCAGTCAGAATTAGAGATGAGTTCAAAATAATCACCAAGTTACTGGTTTACAAAGCGCATTGAAATGCACAATAGAAATAATTCATTCATGGAAGTAGATGGAACCAGTTTGGTACATACTTCAGTTCAGAACCAACAACGATTAGCTCATGATTCCCAACCACTAAAATATTATCAATTAATACTTGCATTCATTTTCATCTTGTTGAGATCATCAAGATGTATTTCCTAAAGAAACATAAGTGAAGCCAATAAATTAACGGAATAGTTTTGCAGGTTCAAGCTTAAATAATTATACCATTCTCAGGCTTTGTGCTCATGCTCAATATGCAACCCTATAAAATTGAAATTATGCCCCAAGGTGCACGTGAAATTTAATGAGCCTTTAGTGTAACCAGATATCCAAGACTGTATATGGATTACGCTCAAGGAAATTTTCACCACAATTAAATGATGAAAAAACACTGCTTAAAATAATCATGGTACTTCAATAAGTAAATGTGATGCAATTTCAATCTTATATATTATTCTCACTAACTCCTTGCCAGCCTACATGCCCGTGTAACTGTCAAGAAAAACTTTTGAGCCACAAGTCCTAGGAACACCATTCAAACTTTATTCTACCCCCTAAGTGGTCCTATCCCTGTGGAACGTCATTGAATTTCTTTAACATGTCCAGCTAACAAAAATTGAAGAAACTAAAGTCTTTCCTTTTTGCAAATTTCATTCGAAAATGGATATCTTATCCACCCATGAACCCATCCATGCTCCAGGTTATTAAAATGGCTATACGAAAGCAACAAATAAGTAAATAAAATAAATTAGTACATAGGAAAAAAATGAAGTCCATGTTGTGTGTGAAGCTGAGAATGAAACACTTTTTAACCAGAACATAAAGGTCTGATCTGTCCTACAACCACACCTACTTAATTAAGGAAGTACACGTTGATTCATTCTATTTTTATGATTGTGTGCTGTAGAACCTCAGAGGTAGTAACCCCAGTTATGAACTGGCTGCTGACCAACAGCTAAGTAAAACAATAATACGAAAATGGAAGACAATAAATTATATTCAAAAAAAAAAAAAAAAAAAAAAGAGAGAGAGAGAGAAAGAAATTACAATTTAGAAATGTTCCCCACCTGTTTATAGATAGTTGACCAGAAAATGTTAAATCACCATCACCACCAATAAATAAATTTTAAACAGGTAATAATACTTATAAAAATAAAATCATATATAAAGAAATAAAATCATTAATTAATTAATTATAAAATAGGAATAAGCTTAAAAATACTACAGGTAACACTGTTTAGAGTGCATAATTACACCCTTTCAGGGGTGTCAAGAAATTATGTCAAGGTGTTATAAACACTGGAGACCCCTTGTGCACCTATTCCTACAAACGAAAACAAAACAAGACAATATTGTCCAATGGTGATTGGGTCATTGTAGTAGGAAAAAATTTCACTTAAATAGAATCTAAAAAATTTAGGAAAATCAAATCACCAAAAAAGGCAAATGTGTACTTCTTTTTTAGGCTCATGGGGGAGCAGGAGTTCAGGCAAGTGCTCCCTCCACCTCTCTCCCAAACAAGAAAAAAACAAACAAGCAAATCCAACAAAGCACTAAAGCAGGCAAAAAAAATCCATAGCCACAGCACTTCCTAATACCACTACTAAACTACTAACCAGACAGTCAACTTTACAAAATACTCCTTTATCAGTGGTGGATCCAGGGGGGGGGGGGGGGGGGGGTGGGGAAGGGAAGGGCAATGGGTAAGTGCCCACCCCCCCCCCCCCCCCCACTTCAAGTCAAAATAAAAACCGACAAGCAAACCCCTAAAGCACGGAAATAGTCACACAAAAAAAGTCCACACCTACAGCAATTCCTACCACCACTACTAACCCAACAGCCAACTTTTCTTGTGCAGCTGAAAACTCAGAAATTACTTATGGTCTGAGGTCATAAATCATGTCATTTTCAAAGGGAGGAACGGTGCCATTTCAATAACTGGGTGTTTGTTGTTGAGCCTTTACCATGAACACAAGGACATACACAAGGACATACACAAGGACATACACAAGGACATACACAAGGACATACACAAGGATAGACAGACATAGAAATACAATAGTTAAAAATAATGATCAGGTATTTCAAGCCTGAGTCACCAACAACAAACAAACCTATCTGAGCATTAGAAGAAATGGGGGGGGGGGGGGGGGGGGGGGATACCAGTGAGGAAACTGCCCCCCCCCCACACACACAAATTAGACCAACAGTTTGACAATATTAGGAAAAAAATAAAACCTATCTCAACAACATCAATAATTGAAACTAAGTAAACAGGAGATGTTCACACTTGCAGAGGGAGCACAGTTGTAGAAATAATTTATCCAACAAATGCAATCACTGCCATGCTGAAGATCTAACTTGAAACTCTTCCAATGCCCTCTCCATAATGTTTAAGATATTAGTTGGACAACCATTGCCTTGATTATTGCAAGAGAAGCTGCAAATGGGCCTCTGGTTTATAATATTTATAGTATCATAGTTAGTTGTATCATTTTTGTGTCTTCAGCTAGTCACACTGGCCTAGCAAGTCTTTGGAAAAGATGCAAACCAGAAACATCTGTCAGACATTGGGCTTGTGAACATCAATCAAATAACTATCTTTCTGCACTCCATTGGTACATCAGTTTTTCCTCAGTATCTTCCAAGCTGTCCTTGGTGTAGCTAAGAATTGCCATGGTGAATTCATCATGATTAGCTGTGGGCTACAGCTTTATGTACCTGCTATAAGCTATTTAGCTGATAAAAGGTCCAAGCAGCTAAATGTTAAATCAGATAAATTAATAAAAGGTAGTTATACTCCTAGCTAAACACAACAGGTAGGGATATTAATTATATATTTTTGCACTTGAAGCTACCTTGCTGCATACTAGGAAATCCAGTCCTTGGCAGAGTTAATAACTGCTTAATGCTGCTCGAAGTTGGGCGCTGTGATTTGGTGGCCATCCTGCCAGTCTCGGCACCCTCAGCTTCGGTTTGGTCTTCCTTTCTATGGACTCCACACTGTTATCCTGTGCTAATCATGAAGCTGGTGCGATGTACTGACTGGTACTGACTGGTCGCTGGTTCAATGAGAATGTTGGAAGGGGTCACACAATGTCATCGAAATGATTGAATTCGTGTTCAGAAAAATTAAAATTCTGACCTTATGATTGTCATGAAAAGTTTTCATTAATTAGTGGAAACCACAGTTTCTTAGGATAGCAATCACTTCAATATTTCATTTTTGACAAAGAAATGCAGAAAAAATAATAATAAAGAAAGAAAAAGCAGACCGAGAAAAAAAAAAAAAAAAAAAAAATTGTCTTGATGTCCACTTGATGTTGATTAGTATTGATTTAATGTTGACTTCATGACTTAACAATAATGACTTAATATTGACTACTTGACAAAACTCTATGAACTTTATAAACCTTAATGTATAATGCAATACATAATTAAAGGGAGAAAATAAGCAACAAAAAAAAACAAACCAACAACCATGACCAGGAATCTGAACTGGAGACCTTCTGCTTGGAAGGATCAAAAAAAAAAAAAAAAAAAAAAAAAAAAAAAAAAAAAAAAAAACAACACAGAACAAATAACAAACAATAAGAAGAGGTAAAGATCCATTTAAAAACAACTAATAATAAAGGATTGGGGGGGGGGGGGGGAGACTACACTAAATCATAAAGTTGTCTGTTGTTGTTTTTTTACAAGAAAAAATAATTCATTTTTAAGAGAAAAATAAGCATAATTATTGAGAGGGCAGTAATTATACTTATTTTTCTCTTAAAAATGAGCATCTGCAAAGCATGGATAGGCAGGGGGTATTCCAACATGAGCATCTTACACAGTTTGTCTGTCCCTCTGTTTGTATGTACCTGCTGACTCAACTCCTTCCAAACCACTAGCGGGATATTTATAACACTTTCAGGGATTTGGGGGGGGGGGGGGGGGGAACGAGTGTGGGGTGAATTACACAGTTGGGGCCATGCTGTAGCAAGCCTTCCCCCCAAATAAATGGAAAAAAAAAAAAAAAAAGACAAAAGAATCCCAACAAAAATGCCAAACACAAAATATAAATACAAACACAAGATATGAATATATCAAAACACACATCTGTGTAAGTCAGAGAATAATTGTTGTTTGTAAGTCAGAGAATAATTGTTGTTGCTTGTCTGTCTTTCTCCAGTCTGCCAAGATGTCTAACCTGAAGAGAGTATACATATACTGTGTACGTCAGAGAATAATCATTGTTGCTAGTCTTTGTCTTTCTCCGTCTGCCAAGATGTCTTATGTCACGTTGGTGATGTCATCCAGACCATGAGCTCTGATTGCTTCCACAGATTGATAACTACACATCCTGAAGAAGAAAAAAGGGGGAGGGAGGGAGGGGGGAGGGGGAACAAGCAAAAACAGAAAACAATTTAAATATCAAAATTTTTAATTCCTCGTTTCGAAAATATAAAAGATCACCTTTAACCAAATGATGAAAGCTGTGAAACCAAAAACAAACCAGTACATGGACATACACAGAATATTTCAATGTGTCACACTTTTATAAGCACTAAATAACTTTACAATATCTGCACCCTCAACCTCCAACATGGAAGCCAATTGTATTCTGATTGGCTCTTACAATATCACCACAACCTTGGCATAATGAGGCATAACTGCCCCGCAGAGAGGCAAACTGCATTCAGGAGATTGATATATTCAGGTGTATCTGGACTGAGAGATAGAAAGGATTCCAAGTAGTTTCACAGGATGATGTAATAACTTCTCTGTCTTGCTACCTTGCACCACTTAAAGGTAGGTTATCAGCATGAGGTAACAATGGAGGACTTACAGTGACCACTAGTGAGGTACGAAATCTTTGCCACTAAATGAAAGCAACAGGTTGGTTTCGTCAAAAAATCATGAATGATTTAGCCAGTGAATTCACAATGTCAAACATAGGTACACAGAGCTTCTTCCCTGCACAATGTTGCTACAAAGCCCTCAACATCAGCACTAGTGAGGCTTCATGCTAGTGCAACACAGAGAATATAAGACTATCACTTTTACAGTGATCCACAACTGGCATCGAGAGTTCATAGTGGCAATAGTGGGATACAGAGTCAGGGGGAAATCCCTTACCACCATAATGGAGGTGGAACAACAAACACTTAAGCTTTCTTTGAATGTTATAAATAAAATTGGTAGCCATTTAGTCACTCTATGGGAATAGAAACTTTCTTCATGTTTCCTTCTCTACTGGAACCTTCAGTGTTAGGATCGGATCTGAAGTATCAAGCAAATAGTCTATACCTTACCAGTTATCCCATACTTGACCAGTTAGTCTATACTTTACCAGTTAGTCTATACTTTATCAGCCAGTCCATACTTTACCAGCCAGTCCATACTTTATCAGTCAGTCCATACTTTACCAGTCATTTCATACTTTACCAGTTAGTACTTACCTTACCAGTCAGTTCTTACCTTAACAATTGTCCCCTTAACATCGTTTTAAAGAGTGCAAAGTCAATGCACACGTTCAATGGTTCTGATTGGCCCCACGTTGAATATAACAGTTGAACAAAATTCCATCATTGCATTTCATCTGTACAATTGCACACACTCTCTGTAGTCTATTATGGTGCACGTTCATATTGTAGCTACAACAGAGATCCAATGGTGCCACACATGATGGGCAACAAGGGGTTGCTCTGTGTGTGGTGCCACACATGATGGGCAACAAGGTGTTGCTCTGTGTGTGTCATAGAGTGTGTTGATCTTCCTATAACATGCACATACGACTTACAATAGACACTTCACAGGGCGCAGCATACAGTCCCAGTCTGTCATGATGGACTGAACAGTCACTATCCCAGTCCTCCTGTAAGCACACAGAGGCACACACACAGGCACACACACACACAGGCACACACACAACATTAGCACTAATACAAGTTATATGCTATTAACTACAAACAACAATTTAGTGGCTCAACTGTCCCTCCCTCCCCCCACCCCTCCTCCCTCACCCACACCACAGATGAATACAGAATTCACTTTCTATGGTGGAGGGGAGAAGCTAATGATATGGGACAATTTCATGTATGATTTTATGGTGTACCTCTTCTTAAAAAGCATGTGCTTAACATTACTTGTGAGTTTCTGGCAACTTAATGCATGTATGTTTGAATTAATATAAGTACGTATGTGCTGTGTGTTGAGCCTCAAAGTGCAGCACAAAAGCACTATACTAATGGAAACATACAAGCATTAAGTCAGTATTGTGAGTGTATGGTAGTCATTAGGAGCTAAACCACAATCACATCCAGGGTCATCTGACAGAGTATAGCTGAGAGTTCATGTACGTGCACTTTTAACTACTTAGAGATGATTATTAGAGACCATTTTTTTCTTCATCATGTAGAAGAACCAGCAGTTAGATAAATAGATGCCAGACTCAAACATGGGAGTGGGGTGGGGTGGAGTGGGGTGGGGTGGAGTGGGGTGGAGTGGGGTGGGGTGGAGTGGGGTGGGGTGGGGTGGGGTGGAGTGGGGTGGGGTGGGAGAGAATTCCTGTGTGCCCTGACCTGTTATGTTTGTACAGTATAGTATGAACGAGAACGATGAACACTCACTTGACAATCTGAGGACTCATAGAGCTCATCTGCTACATGTGAGCTGGAGCAGTAGCCGGATGCCGTCATGCTTATCTTGCTGCCAAATCCACTGGCAGAAGAGGAGTCATAGTACCTCATGGACACCATGTCAAACCCAACCCCATGCTCCAGCTCGGCTGCCTCCCTTCGGTATTGTAAAGCTGATTCTGTTGGTGAGTCTGTATGCTCCAGTCTTATTGACATGCTGGAGGGGGCCTAAAGACATACAAGATGGTCGTTACACACACGCAACCCACCCACCTTGGCACGGGCAAGTGACAGCAGAAATATGACCACACCCATTCAAGTGACTTGTAACGAATGCAGTTGATCTATGAATGATCTGATTAACCTTTGAACCGTGTCAGCAGCCTCAATTATTGAATGAAAACTCCCGAGGTATGTGAGTGAACTACGACCCTGGTGATTAACTCTGACCTTGCACACAAATTCTTGCAACTTATTTGTGTATCATTCACAATCCATGCACACACGCACACTAGACACAAACACCCACTAGACACACAGAAATAAACATCGAAATATACATCAATACATACACAATATGCACACAGTCACCAACACACACACACACACACACACACACACACACACACACACCAATACATACACACATGCACACACAGTAACCACCATATACACACACCACACTACACAAACTACACACAAATGTTACCATCTCTATTTCAGTGTCGGAGTCTTGAGAATGGCCATATGCAGGTGTAATCATCTCACTGCGACTCAAGGTGGAGCGTCCATCGGAACTCGCACTCCTCAACTCTGCCACGCCCCCACCTACTCTAGCCACACCCCCATTTCCTCTGGCTGCACGCAAAGTCCCAGTGTGTTCAGGCCCATCAGTGTACTCTGGTATGATGGATAGCCTCTGGTCAATGGAGCCCCTTGTGTGGTGGTTTGCATTATACATCAAGCCACTGGCATGCTCCGTTGTTCCTTCAGAGTCGTCTGAATTCTCTGTCTCACTTCTGGTAGCATACTGTCCACTTAATCTGTGAACATGCATAGCCAGAGACTGGCCATTGACCCCATGCACCCCTCCTCCTCCAGCCCTTAGCTCTCCTGCCCCGTGGATTTGAAATCCGGTAGTCTTCCTGAGTTTCTGGCGAAGGCAAGTGAAGTACTTGTGGAAGTTCTGTCTCTCCCGGATGACATAAATGAGGTAAGAAGCAATGCCAAGGAGGGATACAACGAGAGAGAAGAAAGCAGAAAGAGTGAGATTCCTGATGACGGAAATGTAGAGGCTGGTTATGACCAGGAAGGGAACATCCTGCAAGATATAGTGACAATAATGTTGTTAGCAATTAGCATGCCTACAAGTTACAGCATTAACACCAAAGCATCTGTGCTCAATTCAAATGAGATTTGATCGAATCAGATAACACTTTCGCTCATCCACACGCAATTTGATTAAGAGGATATTATTGTTTCATGTTAAATCACAAGGTCTGATGCAGAGGCGATTAAAATATGTCTATAAATCTAGAACACAATGTTTACTCAGCATATGTTAATGTATATGAATAGATCACAAATGAAGTATTTGCTCAGATTTAAGACTTCATATGTGTGAAGTGTTACAATTCTTTTTTTTTTCCACTGCTGTCAACATTTGATGAATAGACTTGGGCTCACCTGCACACTGAGGATGAGCAGTTGGCCATGAAGCTGTGCAATCTTCTTCTTCTCCATCCAATACCTCTTCACCTTCGGTATGTTATCTGCAGGGAGAGAGTGAGGCAATACAGAAGGTAGATGAGCAATGGCACACCTGTGTACCTGCCCCACTGCAGCACACAGGATGAGCCATTACACTCTCTCTCCCTCTCACGTCAACTCACTGGACAGTCTCTGCAGCACCACACACTGATAGATTCGTGATATAGACCCAGCGATGAAACTGAGGAGCAAGAAAACCACGCCCAGGATCCACACACACATGGGGCAACAGCCAGGCAGGGCTGCATGCGAGCAGAACATGTCGTGGAAGTATTGGTCCTGGCTTATCCCCAGCACCAACCAGGTGTTCGCCAATAGACCTAGTAGAAACCACAAAAATGCACGGACCTGTCTCACAACAGCACCGGTCACGTAGAATCTGTTAGATTTGTAGCGTCTGTGTTCCACAAAGCGAGTGGCCAGAACGAGAGATAAGCACATGATACAGAGAGTGACGGCAAGGACCCCCACCAGGGAGCTCCAGTAGAGGTCAAATCCCTGCACCACCTCCCGGCACATGCTGGAGGAAAACTGGTCACTAAGTTGCGGGAGAGAACTGCAGGAGCCAACATGGCAGGTGAGGGACTGCGTCATGTTGGTAAGGTAAGCCGAGAGTTGAGTACTAATTCTAGCAGCACTCAATGTTACTAGGTGAAGATGGGGGGGGGGGGGGGGGGGGGGGAGAAGAAAGAAGAAGGCACAGATAGGAGGAGGGGGGAAGAAGGGCGGAAACGGAGTAAAAATAAAGGAGAGGTAAGAAGATAACAGATATAAGAAATGAATTGGAGCAACGGTGACAAATTAGGTATGGATGCTTTATAATCCAATACAATAAAACTGGAGCTATCCAAGGATGGAATCCCACAAGCTGTGTCGTACATAAATACTTATCTTGTATAGGATGCATGTGGTTCACAGTTTTGCTGATTTCATTTACGGTATTTTATAGCGTGATTTAAAAAAATATTATTATTACAGTGTGGTTTGTAGCCTAAGTGTACTCTCAAACAATTAGAACTAGTTAGGAATGTGTAATTCAATTACAAATAGTTATTTGTACTTTAAGTAAGTAATAGCAATTGAAATTAGAGTAGACAGACATATTGTAATGTGCACACACACACACACACACACACACACACACACACACGCTTTCTCTATTGGCTTATAAAATCTAAATGCCACATAAAGGAACTTACAACTTAAACGTGCTGTTCGTCTAGTTTGCAACCTGATGGCCTCTTCTAGTCTGCCTCCCTCTGCTAGCAGCAGAGAGCTTCGGTTCTCCACTAAGTGGGAACGCAGGAAGCCAGCACTAGTTTGCAGGGAAGGAAGGAAAGTGGAGTTGAGGTAGTGAGTGAGGTTGGAGAGGGAGGCAGCGGCTGAAGCCAGGGAAGACTCAAGGTTAGTGATAGGCTGGAGCTCTTCAGAGTCAGAGTCAGCCAATAATTGCTGTGTGTGTGTGTGTGTGTGTGTGTGTGTGTGTGTGTGTGTGTGTGTGTGTGTGTGTGTGTGTGTGTGTGTGTGTGTGTGTGTTAAAGGGGCAGTGAGACATAAGGTAGTAGAGTGAGAAAATAAATGAGGAGAGGTGAGTAAAGGAAGAGAAGAGACATGAGGGAAAAGTGAGAAAAGAAAGCAAAAGGATGAGGAAGAAAATGGTAAAGGGTAGCGACATGAACTAGAATTTAGTTAATTGAGGAGAAAAAAAGATTTGACAAAATAGGAAAGTATGGAGATAGAGGAGATGGAATAGAATAGGTAGAAATGGAGGTGTAGTAATAAATGAAAGGGTGGGGAAAGCAATGGTGGGAAATAGCCGCTGGTTAGATTTAAAAAGGATGTGAGTGAGACATGGAATAGGAGATGGTAATTCCTATTAATTTATTATTTATTTATATTCATTTATTATTATTTATATTAATATATTATTATACTATTGATAACATCTTCCAGTATTGTCAGCCCACACAACACACTCGGTACTTACCATGGCACTTATCTTCCTGCCCACTTCTTCCAGGCCCACAAAACTGTCCTGGAAGAGCCCATAGGAGAGGCTGAGCGAAGTGAAGTCTTCCCATTGCACATGGATGGAGGCTGTCTCCCCCAGCAGCTCTAGCTGTTTGTGAGCTCGAGGAGAAGGGGCAAGGAAGGGCTTAATGGAGAGTGACAGATCACGCAAGTCTGTTGCATACTGCACCCAGAACACGAATAATCAGTAAAATGGACAAAACAGAATCATCATAATAATAGTTATAAAATCTTAGAAAGCTATTTAATCAGAAATATACTAAGAGTTATGTTTTCACAGTAAGTAAATATGAAATAGAGAACATTACACACATAAAATGAAATTAAAGAATTAATTCTTGCTTCAAATATCAAGTAATATTTCTCAGTTTTGTATGTAGATACATGGGCATGCAGGTGGGTATGCAGGTGGCATGTAGGAATGGAGGCATGGTCTCCATAGACAGCCAAAACATTGGACGAGGATAACTTTGGCCAAGGAAGACTTTTGGATAGGTCATGCCGACCTTAGAGGTTATCAGAGGTACTTGGAAGAAGATGGGCCAGAAAAGATCATTTTCAGTAACATATATCAGTTATATGTTTCAAACCAAAAAAAAAGGACTCTAATTAGTTTTATGTTATAAGTAGCAGAGGTACCCAGCTTTGCCTGGGCAAAGAGATATTGAATTTTTATAAATAACCAATATTTTTAGCCAACAGCTGTGAAGCACTCTTGAATCTCTCGCTACAAATGAAACAATCAGCTAAGTTTAACGAAAACCGGCAATGAAAATTTATATAAACATTTTAAATTTCTTTAAAAAAATTTTTTTTTTTCAACTGGTATTTGCCTTCCACTTCTCAAGTGCCCCACAGTGACAGCACATGTGGTATTGTTTACAGCCCTATTGTGGAGGGTGGGGTGAAATTAAAGTTAATTAAGATCCACCACCTGGAGCAAAAAGCCCCACTAACCCTGAAAGTTTGGGCTAGTCCTTTATATAAGATATATGCAAATATAAAAATAAAGAAAAAGAAAAAATGGAGAGAAAAAAGGGGGTGATGGGAACGGGGAGAAGAAGTCACTGTATGAAAACAGTCATTTGGAAAAGAAAGAAGAAAAAAAGAGGGGGGGGAGGGGAAGTAAAAAGCCTGTCCAAATTCGAACTGCCAACCTTTGGTTTAGAAATCCTCTGCCCTAACCACTACGCCACCTCGTTTTTTTAGGCTTTTTTTGTACGGAAAATTTAAATTCTTTTTCCCCTCACAAGGTTTCACTTTTGGTAATCTTTAATACCTATTCCAGCACCTAAACAAAAAATTTCATCAAAATCCCTTCACCCATTAAAGAGCTTTATTCAAACATAAAAACATGTCTACTGCTTTATATATATATATATATATATATATATATATATATATATTCCCTGTGATTAAGCTAAATGGGCTTCAATAAGATACCCTGGTGTGTGTGTGTGTGTGTGTGTGTGTGTGTGTGTGTGTGTGTGTGTGTGTGTGTGTGTGTGTGTGTGTGTGTGTGTGTGTGTGTGTGTGTGTGTGTGTGTGTGTGTGTGTGTGTGTGTAGCACTGTTAATCACACATGTTCCGAGTCTGCTCTAAAGTCAAGCACAGAGATGGGACAAATGTGGGGTACAAACATTCCAATCCACTTCAACTGTGATGCCATAATGTAATGTATTTAATTTAACCTCCTGTAAATAATATAGTCCAAACCAATACCAGTTAGTTATCTCTCTTGTTCCAAATATATTAATGAAAGAAATACTTAGGGATGATTGATAGAGTATAAACTTTCTGGCTTCAACTGCAAGTCCCACATAACCAAACCAGGACCCCTGCAATATGCTCCAGTCCAGGTTCCTAGAGAGAGAGAATTTGGTAGCCAATCAGCTTTGGAAGTAGTCAATGAGTATATTGACTACACAAATGTAAGAGGATCCTACCAAGTCTTGGCTTTCATCTTCTTCCCCCATCCCACCTACCAAGAAAAGGAGGGGGGGGGGGGGGGGGGGGGGGATAGTAAAACTCACTACATGTGTTGAAGGGAGTTTGAAGTATTCCTCCAAATTAAAGATCTGCTCGAGTTGCAGTGCCTTGTACAGGGACTGGTTATAGCGACAATTATCCAACACACTCTCAAAGGTCAGAGGATAGGAGACATTTCCTAACACAGCCTGACCCAGCAAGTATGTGTTCTCCCACGTCCTGTTGTCATCAACAATAAACCTCACGACTTCAGAAAGGTTCCCATTGGGTTGGCAGCTCTGCCCTATGCCCCCAGCCACAACCAAGGCTACACTGTAGCAGAGTGCAGAGGTCACACACACCCCAGTCAACACGAAAGCCAGCCTGCAGAGGGCGAGAGAACATGTTTATGATGTTGCTGCCTTCAAAATTGGTCAACCTCACAGCAAAAAACATGCAAACATCATCTCACTTCTTCATTGCAGTGCCGGCCCTATGCGCCCCCTCCATGTTGTAGGAGTCATGGCTGTGCACGTACATGCTGTGGATATTGACCAAGCCCCTAAAGATGTACGCAACCAGACATACCCCCACAATCAGGATCACCAGTGCAAAGATGAATGTGAAGGCCGAACGGAAATCATTCCAATTTTTCAGATAGCTGCGAGCACAACAAATAGTGATTACAGAACCAGTAGAAATTGAAAAAAAAAGAGTACTAGACAATTGATAGTAAATGTCTTCTGTTAAAATGTTGAAAAGCATCATGCATACACGACGTGGAGTTCAGAATAGATGGTTATAGTTTGTCTTGTAGTTTTGCAGGTTCCTGGTCAATCATCTTCCCCCCCCCCCCCCCACACACATCTTCTTTACTGATTTCTTGGACCGCCTCACTTCTAAAAATAGCTTCCTTTATTGATCAAATGAAATCCTACTTGGCCCCAGCAGTTTCTGACAGGAAGATTCAAGTGCATGGCCAACTAGAAATGGCTAGAACATACAGTGGCAATGACAAACAAGAAATAATAAAGAAATATAATAATTTCACTTAATTTCCAACTATAGAACTAGAGGAGGGCACACTTACCATTAGGGGCTAAGGTCATGCCAAGACAATTGGAACTTTTATCAACATGCTCCCAATACCGACACATGGAATGATTCAAGCTTTAAAATGGCAGCCAAAAGGCTTAAAATTTACGGCTGTGTTTTTGGGTACATATACAGTGCTAATATTTTCATGAAATGACTCCAAGTTAGCCTTGATTTCTTCATTAATGTGGGGAAAAAATGGCGTGAAAAACAGTGTGTGAGAAGAAAACAAGTGAGTTCATTCAAGGATTTGCTATCATCCATCTATCCACTGGTGTTCTTTCCCATGCAAAAATTAAATATCTAAATCAAACCATCTCGTAATAGAAGCAATCAACATTAATATATTACATATGTATGTATGTTCACATGATTCTATTATTTGTAATGACACTTTTAATACATGCAGTTTCAATAACGATAAAAAAAAATTGTTAAAAAAAATTAGAAGAAAAAAGGGACGTGTACAGTTACCACTTGGGAGGAATGTAAGAAATAGTAAACAAAAAAACAACAAAAATATAAGTGCACAGTCTCTAATCACTATCATACCAGAGAGAAAATATGGACGCTTCAAGTATCAACAATTATTATATGGAATTTTTTTTAATTAAATAAAAAGTAAAAAAAATTTTAAAAATAAGTAAATTAAAAATTTAATAAAACATGAAGAATTATTAACCTTTGGAATATTGAATAAATAAATAATTTTTAAAATGTGACAGTGTTTACGTAGATCACAAATAAAAGAGACTTAATCTGTTCAAATATGACAGATGCATTAATTATTGTACCGCACAATGTCAGTATAGAATTGGCTAGCTGATCACAATTGGTAAGGATTCATCTAATAGTGGGTTGGGTACATTCTTGTTCTCTTCAACATAATTTTTTCTTTAGTAATAATTCCACTGTCATATATTAAATAGTTCTATCCTGTTTCGTAGGATTATCATCAACCTTGTTCAACACACCTCACCAAGTGTGATACTGAGGGCATGTGTGTCGTCCATGCACACTGTTATCAATCAACATCAACCTGGTGAAATGCTTACCCACCTAGCTATTTACCCACCCAGCTATGTACCCTCGTAGCTTAGTGGCCAGTGTGTACTCCTGGCTACAACAAACACCTCCATTGCATGTCTGGCCTATAGGGACTCACCGAGGTCCCAGGAACACAGTGAGTCTGCTCCCAGAGGTGGGCATGCCCAGAGAGAGGGAGGAGCCGAGAACGTTGACCTCATTCACAAAGGAAGTCAAGTTGGGCAGCAGCAAACTGTTCCTTCTCAGAAAAGCGTCAGAAATGTCGCTGGCTCGCTGAGTCAGATTATGACACTGCACAAGATTAAACACATGATTTATAGCTTTAGACTGAGGGAAGGAATCCCACTAATACGCACCACATCAGACATGCTATGGAATAGCTAAATTATATGATGGTGACATCCTTGGCTTTCATCCAGGCTAAATCAAGCTTAGCAGTATGATAAAACCATCATCATACATTGTATTAGACCACATCAATAGAACTCACTGCTGGTCACCACCACACCCACATGTGTACAAGTTGCTGCTATCCCAACACAACAATATATGGTGCAGGGGAAAGGGAAGAAAAATTGCCACAAAATTTCAAACTGCCTTCACTTTATAACCACTTGAGGTCTAAAATCACTAAAATATATTTGAAAAAAATTTTTTTAATTGTTTTTAAAGGAAAACTAAACAGTTTGCATGCTGCCTACCACTGTGCCACTCAATGCATTCCCTTCAAATGTGCAATGTTCTATTTTCAGTGGTGACCATATGAATTTCCAGTATATTTGAAGCATCCAATGAAATGATTTTCAGAAGATTAATGCCATCATGCTCTTGAACACACAGCACCATAGAGCACAGAAAGAGAGAGCTACTTCACATGTTCTAAATTCATATAAAATGGGAAGAATATAAAAGTTATCAGAGCCGATAACAATTTCTCCCTCTTAATATAACTTTTTTTTCAAAGAAATTTTCAATTGAGTGACGAAGTCGTGCCTTGGTGTTGATACTAAAGTTTAGTGGACTATTTACACACATGTATGCACACCCAATGAGCCTTGTATACAACAACAAACACATTAATTAGTTTGCCATGTTGTTGTTGTTATGTTGCAGTAGTTGTTGCAAGCTCACCATGGTTTCCAGGTAGTTGTCATACACACGCTCCTCATCCACACGACCGGAAAACACGACATCGTTCAACAGCTGCACCACACGCTTCAGATTAGTTGTGTGGACATCAAACCTTCCACCCCAGTTCACTATGTTATCATTCAACACAGGGTCGTAGGACACCCCCAACCCTTCATCCAACAACTCCACACATTCATTGGTCAGCTCCACAGATGTGTCATTAGTCAGCAAATGTTTGGAGCAACCATCCTTCACTTGTTGCAGTGAAGTGTTGAGGGAGGAGAGGAAAATGCGGAGGAGGGAAGAGGTGATGGGGGTGGGGCTAGGGGAGAGATCATGGACGTGTTTCTCCAACTTCTCCACATGATAGAGAAAATTATCATGCAAACTAAGATAGTCAGAAACCTACATGAGATAAATCACATAGTCATGTATTCCACTGCACTATTGTCAACCACTGCAGCAAATAGGGACTAGAGATAAGTACCAATGGAATGCATTAATAGCTCTAGTAACAATACGATAACATGTACAAATAAATAAAAACAACAAGCAGAATGCACTAATAGATTGAGCAACAATGTGATATGTTGAAGTAAATATAAATAAAATGCACTAATGACCATTGACCAACTTGTAGTCTGAATCAGGTTATGAAAATAAGGGGAAGGAGGTGGGGGGGGGGGGGGGTGGATCCCGTGCAACGACAAGTCACAAGTTGGACTAATAATTGGACAATGCCTGATGACATAAAATTATATTGATAAATGCAAATTTATGTACTTGATAATTAATATTACATCTTTCAGCTCTGCAGAGAGTGGAACTGATGTCACTTGTAACCACGAGCCCTGACAGGGCCTTAACTGCAGGACATACTTACTCTCACTATTCCCCATAATCAATGAATAAATGAAGTAAAATGGCGTAATTGTGTCTGTCAGGTGTATGTCAGATGACTAACACCACAATACAACACAAGTTATGTGAGATCAGCTTACGTTCAAATAGAATGTCTGCAGAGTGTGGTTAAAAAGTGTTTCCAGTTCAGACCGAACTTTATTGGAGATGGATCTGCAGAGGATAATCCAACAAGATGTCATCATCCAGCACTTACACTTGGTAAATCCACAGTGTGTACATATATACAGTTCAGGGGGCTGACACCAAGGTATGTACATACAGTTCAGGGGGCTGATACCAAGATATGTACATACAGTTCAGGGGGGTGACACCAAACTTTCTTTGGAACATCATTCATACATACTGAGAGAACCAGACTGGCACAATGCCATAGATGCTCTGTCTCCACAGAACAATGCTTAATATCGGCTCTCTAAATTCACTTCCTCATTATAAGTGTTACTCCTCCATTTCCTTAGACTAAAAAAAGACATTTTCCACTTCTTTTTTTTTACCCTTCAAATTTTTGGTATTTTTACTTTAAAAAAACAAACACACACAAAACACACGCCCTCTATGATCCTTTATGCATTGCCACACCACTAACTCATTTAGAGACTCTACGCAATACAATAGTTTATCTGATATTAATTGGTAATGGGTCACACAACTTGTGGTTGGTTATATTGGTATGGTCTCACTTATAACACATCAATCCAATACAGCGTATTTGTTTTTTTGTTCGTTTTTAATCAGAAAATTTTTTTAATAAAAAACAAGGAAACAAATAAATAAAATAAATATACTGAATTGATCGTGAAAACTCAAAGGAAATAAGTGTGCACCCACAAGTCAAAAACCCTTTACCATTTCAAATTAAACATCCCAACAACTAACTTACTGATTTTAAAAAATACAATGATTGGTGTATATCACTATAACTGGTAAAGAAACTTCTAGTCTGTGGTCTCTATGGGAACAGTGCCAGTGTCATTCATTTTTTTGAATAGGTCGATCTAACACTATCGTTCATTTTTAGATATATTACAAATATAAAAATTTTTTTTCTTTTTTCAACAAATAAGTTGGAACATTTGGAATGACTTATTATATCTTGGGCAAGTGTACTAATACCTGAATATTCTAGCAGGTGTGCATTCTTTATATTGCTATGTAATCTGACAAAGCAATCTGTCTGTCTCTCTCTGTGTCTCTTTCTGTGTGTGTGTGTGTGTGTGTGCGTGTGCGTGTGTGTGTGTGTGTGTGCGCACGTGTGTGTGTGTGTGTGTTGTGTGTGCATGTGTGCATTTGAAACTATTTATCTATTTATGTACATTGTACATGCTATGCAAACGAAAATGTCATTTCAAAGCAAAAAAATTAATTAGGATTGACTTTTGAAACCATAGGAGTAAATTAGACCACACCCCTGTAGATAAGTTAGATGGCCGGTTCATATGAAAGGCACCAATCAAAATAACTAATGATGAGATTTCAAATTGGTAAAGGATCATATAAAATGTGGTGGTCTACTTTTGTAAATATATCTGTCCACAGGTCTTGTTTCAAGATCAATGTAGTATTTTATACAATTATATTGCTTGGATATTGTAATGTAGAGAAGGTGGGTGGTGCTGGTGTCTGTCTATCATTGTCCAACTGCAGTGTGTGCAGTGTGTGCTGTGTGTAGTTGTTCATCTTCCCTCATCCCAGTATATTCTTTCTCGACTGTGCACTCAGCCATGACATCTGGGGTAGTGTCACTACTTCAGACTGCTCATAGACATTCTAACAGTCTTGCAGACACTGTCTCATCCAACAGGGATAGAGGACCAAGGCATACCGTAGCACTATAGAGCTTGCAAATACGATCAAAACAAATGGTAGCACTAGGAATACACAGTTAATAAACTAACATTCACTCTGGATATTTCCAACTTTAGTGAAGGGTTTAGTCACATAGTGTGTGTGTGTGGGGGGGGGGGGGGGGGGGGGTGCTTTGATGACCACATCAGCTATAGTTGAATATTGATCTCAACAAAGCTACCGATAGAGCCTTTAGCTGAGATTTCTTTAATGTTTCATTAATAAATAGTATTTAGTCATGCCATTAAAAAATTGGGTCACTCTAAGGGGAAGGGGCAGTTCCATCATACTGGTATATAATAGGCCCACAATGCACACACCTTGAGGCCACACCTACTAATCAGCAGCAGTAGTTCAGCATATGTGTACAGACATGCACTTACTTCAGCTCGACGTTAAAGAAGTCGTCCAACATGTCCTCGTATCTCCCCAGGACCACTTGCTCTGTTTCCTGCACTGCATCATTCCTGATCTTCTCCACCTGGTCTAGCACTGAAGACACGGCCACGCCCCCCTGACTCACTCCCCGGCTGATGGACATGTTGCCGGAGATGAGGACAGTGATGAACACACACAGGGCGACCAGGAGGAGGAAGATGGCCACTGCCAAGGACCAGGCCAGGCACTGGGCTCCTCCAGACTCATTCCTACAGACGTAGCAGAAACACACAAGACATAGTTGCTAATCCAGTCTGTCCACAACCCACACCCACTACCCTGCACCCTCTGGCTGCACTAATACTCTGCAGCTGTTCCAAACTATAGAGCAAGTTGACTGCTAGACATATATTGCAAGCCACACAATGATAAGGTGTAATAGTTACATTGTAATTAATATCACTCAATTTTTTTTCTTCTTTCATACTATTAATTTAAGTCACTCTAGATTTAAAATTCTCTGTCACTCAATCATTTACATACTATCATTCAAATAATAATTATGATTACAATAATTATTATGGCTGTGTTGATAAAATCATAAAATAAGTTCCATATAGAAAACTTGCTCCACATTGTGGTTGTTGTTTTTGTTGCATCACTCACACCTTACCTAACAAAAATTGGATTGGAGGAGGGAGGGGCATGTAATTAGCAGGCTAATGAGACGGACATCATATCAACCAAAACTGAAACCACACCCCTCACCTCAGCATGCAGCCTTCTCATGTTGGGAGACCAAGGTAGTTATATAGAGAGAGGGATTAACCTACAAACTTAACATTGAAGTCATTTTCAAAGCCAACCCCCAATAACCTGCTCTGACCCGTGGAGTGACAGTGTTGAAAGTGGTACATCCCCCCCCCCCCCCCCCCAGTCAGTCAGCCCACAGCCACGGCCCCGACAAAGAGAGCCTGCTGGAGCTGCCCTACCATGCAAGCTGTAGGTGTGACCACCTCTCACATTCCAGCTCTGTTCCTGACAGGAAGCACATAAACTTGCCAATCACACGCAGGTGTGTAGCCAGCTATGTACAGCCCAACTCCTCCCACCTCCTGTAAACCCACACCATTGACAGTGTGTGCGTGCAGATGAGCAGCAAAATGAACGCTGTGGCCCCACACTCTCCACAGCACAGTAGAGAGATATGCTGACATAAGCACCACTGCAATACATACACATGCAAGTATACAGATGTGTGTATGTGTTTGTTTGTCCAATTAATAGCTCAAGTGTCTCTGTTACACCTGATGTTTCTACTGAACAACAGCTTAGAAGTCTCAATGGTGTACCACTAACACCCCACTGGCCACTCATGTCTGAACCCCGACATCTTGGTCTGTGATTCCAACTTCCACAGCTGATATAGACTGGACTGTTCTGTCCTTTATGATGAGCAGATAAATAAGCACTGACTCAGCTGATACAGTCAGGAATTTGGTGAAAGCCTGGAGGGAGGGACGCCTGGAGGGAGGGACACCTGAGGGAGGGATGCCTGGAGGGAGAAATATGGAGGGAGGGATGCCTGGAGGGAGGGACGCCTGAGGGAGGGATGCCTGGAAGGAGGGACGCCTGAGGGAGGGACGCCTGAGGGAGGGACACCTGAGGGAGGGACGCCTGGAGGGAGACATATGGAGGGAGGGACGCCTGGAGGGAGGGACGCCTGAGGGAGACATATGGAGGGAGGGAGCCTGAGGGAGGGACACCTGAGGGGACGCCTGGAGGGAGGGAAACCTGGAGGGAGGGATGCCTGGAGGGAGGGATGCCTGAGGGAGACACATGGAGGGAGGGAGCCTGAGGGAGGGACACCTGAGGGAGGGACGCCTGGAGGGAGGGAAACCTGGAGGGAGGGAAACCTGGAGGGAGGGACGCCTGAGGGAGGGAAGCCTGGAAGGAGGGACGCCTGAGGGAGGGAAGCCTAAGAAGAAGGCAAATATTATTACAGTGCAGGGTTTACAAGTTCTATGAAAATGTTCTTGTTGATGCAGTAACTGTGTAGGATATTTATCTAATCTATACAAATAAAAGTTTGTGTGTGTGTGTGTGTGTGTGTGTGTGTGTGTGTGTGTGTGTGTGTGTGTGTGTGTGTGTGTGTGTGTGTGTGTGTGTGTGTCCAATCATCACGGCCAAATGGTTGAAAAATTTTAAAGAAATTTTGCAGGCATGATTCTTGGGTACCTGGCAAGGTTTTTCACTCCAAAGAATCTTGAATGCGGCACCCCTGGTGAGGAAAATTGGAATTCAAATTTTCTATTTAAAAAAGGCATAAAAACCATGGCTCTGAGATTGAAGCACAGGTCTGTCAATTTAAAAATCAGCAGTTCAAACATGGACTAGGCAATTTTTTCCTCTCCTTTTTTGCCCCCTTTATTTCCTTCTTTCCTTCCATCATGTTCCCCCCCCCCCCCTTTCCTCCTCCCTGTTTCCCCCCCCTTCCTCCTCCCTGATTCCCCCCCCCCCTTCCTCCTCCCTGTTTTCCCCCCCACCTTTCCTTTTTCCCCCCTTTAAATTCTGATATGCTCAAATGTTAAAAAAAAAAATCATTTGAAAAATTGGTAGGTGAAATCCAGACATGCACGCAGAGAATTTCTTTGTTATTAAGTGGATTAGGGACCTGAGTAGATTGCTAGTTGTAAATTATGACTCAAGTAGATTTGTTATTTATTGAGTTGATTTTTTAATGGCCTGAGTAGGAGGAAGCATACTTGCACACACATGTAATTATAATTAGGTAATGATCATTAAATTATTTATTATTGTGTCCTAGTTTCATTGGAGGGAAGCTAACATATTTAAAGGAGGCTGATTCTGGAAAATGTGGAGAAGCCTTGAGCAGTGTTGCCGGAAGTAAAAATTTCCCATAAGAAATATTTTTTTGGAAACAAATGGTGAGGGGAAAATTTTGATTGGGAAATTGAAAAAGCCTGAAAGCAAGTAGTGAATTTTCAGGAGTCAGGGATTCCAGACAAAGTTGAATCAGAGCCAGCTGCTCATGCAGATGAAGAGGGGATTGAAATCAGGACAGCTCCATTCCAATTGCCACTGTTCTGGCAAACTACGCCTGAAGAGAGAATACCTGTGTCCTGTCTATGAATCAGTGTCACCAGGGGAACATTTCAAGTATGTCAATATGACCACACTCCTTTCTGTATTAAAAAAGGCCAAAAATGATACTTTCTCTAGAAAAAAGATTGGAGCTACAGGCCTAAAACTTGGAATGCACACACAACTTAACTCTGGGATCAATATGGGGTGGGGCCCACCTGGCCACACCTCTTCTTCTTGGGGTGTAAGGCTAAATTGCAAAAAATGGTATTTCTAAAAAAATACTTGTACCTACGTAGCTATATCCACGAATCCATATATTTGGAATCAATGTCATCAGGAGAACAGTTTAAGAAAGTCTATAAGGTCCACCCTTTCTATGCTCGTGTCAGGCTAAAAAAAGAGCCAAAGTTTTGGTACTTTGTCAGAGCCACCTGGACTTCACCCAGGGACTCTGCCTCTGCCTCAGTCTTGGCAACCTGTGAAAGAAGATAATGATGTTTACTGTCAAGAAATGATTAAGAACAAATAGCCGGTGGCACCAGAACAGTGGCCCAGCTGGCCTAGAAGGGAGAGTCTATAAAAGACCCAACTAACTTGTAGTAAGAGCTCTCTTGATAGTCTCCAAATTATAAGTGTGTGAATTGTGGCATTGTGCATATTATATTGTGCAAAGATTTGAAGAATGTTGTTATTGCTGGTACAGAGAGTCTCTGACCAGTATATGATACCTATTCTATTTTAAGGGAGACTCAGTGAGTGGACCTACCGTTGGCTAATAATAACAACGGTAGGTAGCCTTAGTTAGTACTATAAGAACGGGTGATTAACTAGGGAGCGGGACAGCTAGCCTAGTTGTCAGAATAAGGACTGAGACTGAAGCTAGGCCATAGCTCGCTCACATACTTTGACCAAACAAACCCTTCGAGCTACAGACCTAAATCTTGTTATGTATACACAAAACTTGACTCTGGGAATAACATGGGCAGGGTATCACCTGGCCACACCTCTCCCTCTGTGCATATCAGGCCAAAAAAAGAAGTTTTTACGTATGATTGCATGTATGTGTGTATCCACTTTATCACTAAATCATCATTCAGGGTAAACACGTCCCACAGCAAGGATGGTTGTTGTTCTTTAGGCAAAACAAATGTTCAAACATTTGGATCACAAAATCCAAAACTTGGCAAAATGGGATTCCATGATATGAAATGTTGTTATAAAAAAACCCTAAATCACAAACCAACGTTTCACCTAATCAGATATGTGCCAACTACACTTACTATTTTTACAAGCAATAGATTAATTGGGCCATCAGTTCTTAAAGCCAGCTGATTGTTCAACCACAAAATACTAATATAATTTTTATCCTATCAAATACAACCAAAAATTATTTATGTATTGGCCATCTCCACAAGTTAAGTTATGCACACCACAAACTAAATGCAGAGCATCAAAACATATATACCACTTTCAATGCTCATTCCCAAGAGGCGGGGAAAAGCCACATAATAAATCCCTACATAGTATAACAAGAAATTTAGACAATTTTGTACTATATCAGGAAAAACCGCCTGATGGAAGAGTTTTCCCCAAGTGTATATATATATATATATATAGGTACCTGCACTGTTCATCTGTTTCTGGTTCATCTGGTCGATAGAAACACTCCCAGAATATCCACAGAGTTACCATTACCAGAGGAATTGTCACAGACACAAATAATACAAAACCTGCAGTAATAACGTCCACAATAAACAACCAAAAAAATTGTGACAATTAGTCAAGAAAATAAATAATTATGTCATGTAAGTTTTGCACTCTAATACATTGATTAAAATTCAAGATATTGATATATCCCGCTAATTTTGATGTGGCTCCATGTACCAACATTTTAATTAATTAATAAATGCTTTGGAAATATTATTGTTGCTAGAAATAGTTGATTGAAGTCAAAATAAAACTAACAGAATATCTTCACCTTTATACAAAACTCCCAAAATGCGATTATGATGCTAAATCTTGATTGGTACTGGAAATCTAGAACACTTGGTGCTATGTAGGACACTTAACAGAAATGCTTACATAAAAGTATAAGAACACAATGCAAACACGAGCGCACGCTTGATCTCTTCCATTGTGGCAAGACTCAAATCAGTGGAATTCAGAACAGGGAGGCTTTGATGCAGCGTTTTGAGTCTAAAGCCCTGTTCACACTGCACAATAAAACCGGTATTACCCGTGTCTAGAACGGGTTCCACGTGTCCACACTACACCCAGTTCCACCTGAAACCTTCAGAAAGGTAGGTTTCAAGCGGCTCAGATTTATTAAATATACCTGTGGCTTTATTGCTGATGTTTGCTATTAGGAGTTTAGCTACTAACAACTCTCCCCCCCCCCCCCCTCTCAATCCTCCCTTTGTGCCATGATATTGCGGAGACAAAGGGAACAACGGAGCACATCAGAAAATAAAATACCCTGTTTCTATATGTGGTAGAGGAAAACCAATTAATCTGCCCAGCCAATTAGTCAGCCCACGCAGGTGATGTGGAGCGGGTTCAGCATTATGCTAGTGTGGACGCAAGAAACGTTTGGAACCTGGTGTTGTAGGAGAGAAGTACAAATCCATTTGTGGTGTGGACAGGGCTTAATGCTAGAGATTATTTGTGTCAAGCAAGAAAGAGATTCGTTTTTCTGAATATGCTGACCTCAATGATGTTCTATACCAGTGGTATCAACTCTGTACCATGCAGAATATGTATCCAGAAGGTAGTCTGCTAACTGAAAAGGCTGTGACAATTGCAGAGCATCTTGGTCACACAAATTTCAAGGCTTCTAATGGCTGGCTTCATCGGTGGAAATTGAGAAACAACACGAAACAGAGAAATATTTGTGGTGAATCTGGAAATGTTAGAAGTGATACTGATGATTCTTGGAAGGAAAGGTTACCTGAGTTATGTCAAGGTTTCAAAGCAGAGGACATTTGGAATGTTGATGAAACAGGGTGTTTCTGCAGAGCACTCCCTGATAAAAGGATTGGGGCAGGAGAAGACAGAGTGCAAAGGTGGCAAGAAAAGCAAGCAAAGGGTGACCATCACTTTCATTGTTAATGGTGCAGGGGATCTGAATCTCTTCCTATTGTAATTTGGCACTCCAAAAATCCTCATTGCTTCAACAGTGTCAGTAGAGAGTCTTTTCCAGATTATTTATTATAACCAATCCAAGTCATGGGTGACTGTGGAGATTCTGCCTGCACAACATCCTTGGATCCCTGAATCGTGAGGTGAAGGAAGATTTGTTGTATTGTTCATGGACAATGCAGGATGCCATCCCACTGACGTAGTTGGGAAATACAGCAGCATCAAAGTTGTGTTTCTACCACCCAATACAACTTCAAAGCTATAACCCCTGGACTTGGGAATAATCCAGAATTTCAAACTGTATTACCGCAAGTTGCTCATGTGCTTTGTTTTAGCCAAGATTGAGGAATGCACAACAGCTTCAGATGTTGTCAAATCACACACCATTCTCCATGCTATCAGGTAGATTGCTCTGACTTGGAACACAGTCAAACCAGATGTGAAGGAAAAGTGTTTTAGAAAGGCAGGTATTTTAAAACACAACTTGCAAGTTGTTAGTCGGGTGGTTTGTACTGAGGACCCATTTCTGGGACTTGAAGGTGATGAAGAGATGTCAGAAGATGAACAAGTTAACTTTTTGATTAGCCACCTGCTAAAGTAGCCTTAGTTGATGACTGTGCTGATTTAAGTGATGACAAATGGGAAGAAAACATTCTAGCTGATGTTTGTCCATCCAGTACTAAGTTCTCGCACATTGAAGATAAAAGTGATACAGTGATGTGGAATTAGAATGTGATGAAGAATTGGCAGATTTTTCACATACTACTTCTACATTTCGGTACTTACATGAGGCTATTACATGTCTTGAAGATGTCCATCACTTCTTGGCGTATAAAGCACATACCGGCGAAGCAACAGAAGCCATGTCTTTAATGAGCACACTGACAACGCTACACTAGGCAAACCTCACTGATGCAAATTTTTTTTGCTACATGCTGTACTTGTATTATCTATGCATTGATGACAGTGATTATTGTGGTATTCCATTTTCCTGTGCATAAACTACAAACCCCTGAAATGAGGACACCCCATTTATCAGGACAATTTTAAATCCCCCTAGGTGTCCGGAATAAAGGGGTTCCACTGTATACATCACATGATCTGGGGAGGGGACAGTATCCCCAAGGATTGGCTGGTAATAGCAGGTCCTCAGGGTAAATAGCTCAAGCAGCACACTGGGACATCAGTGAGCACCCAAGGTCTGCAGTGAGCCGGGTCACCACCTCATAATGGCTTCACCTTGGTCTGCTTGCAGTGAGCAGACTCACCCCAAATGTCTCCACAAGACACAGAAGCCAAGCAGAACCAGATAAGACAGAGACAAACTCTCCTCTAGTACTGCAAACAAATGCTCTGTGCACGGAGTGGAGGAAGCAGTGGAAGTTCCATGGCTGAATCTTTGGTATCAACTCTTCAGTATTGCCATGTGCAACAGTGGAATGCACTAAGCCACCTGTGTATCAGATTATATTACCAAATGTCCTCATATGCAGGATATGAAAATTTACAGAATTGCACTAAGAACAATTATGTAATCAGATAGGAATACAAGGCATAAAATAAGTGGTGAGCTATAGGGCCAGCTACTGTGCTTCCCAGTAAAGAGCTAGATGTACCATTAAAACTACCTGATGCAAACATGTGATTTTTTTGGGGGTATGTAAATATGCATGAGAGCCTGCTCAGAAAGTTTTCCTTAAATAGCAGGGACAGCAATTCCTGATTAAGTCAGCCTACCAAAAAATAGGTGGGCCATAAAGTTTTATTTTTGAAGGTGAATATATGGTGACCAAGTATGCATCCACATCCACACATGTGCAGCTCAAAGTTTACCACATTTTTTCCAATGAGATTTCACTTCACTCACCAATTAATAGTAGACACACACACACACACACACACACACACACACACACACACACACACACACACACACACACACACACACACACACACACACACACAAAATATAGTAAAAATTAAACTATCATTTCTAAATCTGTGTGCCTTGTGTTTGATAAGCTAAATAAAGCACTCCTAGTCCCTATAACCTGAAACAGAACAATGTATTTCGCCCAATACTATATAGCACGGCTACAGCACATGTTGAACTAGCGCACACATAGTTGTGCTTGTCCAAGCAGACCCAGCCATGGGGAGGGACATTTACACACTACCACTCCACCTACTCCTCCACTAATGAGCTGAGTGATACTAAGGAATATGCGCTAATACAGAGATAAACTGAAGCTACTTGCCAACACTGCCTTCTGTATAGTCAGTCAGTCTTGTTATTTCCATGGTTCGTGGGAGTATGGCTACATACATACCTGAATGAGACCCTCAAGCCAACACTGCACCTACCCACCCATCCATCCTCACGGCTGCCGAGTCATCATCACACCAACTAGTGCACTCCACAGACTAGCCTCCATGACCACTGACACTAGTGATGCAACTCTGCGTCAGTATCAACACTGAGTTGCACACCGGAGTATATATTATATCATATATTTTGGTTCGTATGTATGCATGTCTGTGTGTGTGTGTGGGGGGGGGGGGAGGGGGGATCTTGCTGTACAACCTCCTCGCGGCGCTCCTTGGACACTTGACCTAAGCTATGCTAAAAGTACGACCTCGCGGCGATCCCTGGACACTTGGTTATATGCTAAAAGTACGACATCGCTGTATTCCCTGGACACCTGACTATAGCTTTGCTAAAGGTACAACCTCCTCGCTGCGATCCCTGGACACTTGGCTATAGCTGTACTAAAAATACGACACAGTATAGTTGGAGTAGCGTCCCATCCTGTACCTTATACATCAGTAGATGTTCAGAACACCTCAGCTTCTAAAACTGACACAGTTAAGTATACATTTCACAAGAACCCTTCAACCCTTTCTTCTGACTCCTGTGGATTCTTCCACACCAAGTCCAGAACCAGAATTAGTTGTCGGAATGTTCATTCACCAGATCTTTGAGTGATCTGAGTGCTCAACTGCATTCCGTTATAGACACTATGAAGTCCAGGAACATGGATGTTCCCATTTTGTCTGAGTCCCGTTGGCCTGGTGGTGGAGCAACAAACATCTGTGGCACTACCATCCTGCACTCTGGCATCCTCTCCTCCCACACCCATGGTGTGGCAATCCTCCTCCATCCTCGGGCTAAGGTTGCTTGGGACGCTGCTGGGAGCATCTTTCAGCCTGTGTCTGAACGTATCCTCCAAATCTGTCTTAAATGCCATTTGTCCTACATGTCTGTCCTGTCTATTTATGCTCCCACTAATCCTCCCAATTCCACTTCTGAATCTGCTGGTCCCTCTGATGCCTTCTATGATCAACTACAATTGACACTTTCTTCTGTCCCTTCTTCTCATCTGTTGGTCACAATGGATGACTTCAATGCTCGAGTGGGTTCTGACTGCTCCTCCTGGAACTCAGTCATGGGTCCTCACGGCATTAGAGAATGCAATGAGAATGGTGAACGATTGCTGGACTAATGTGCTAGCATCATATGCTTGTATCCAACACATGGTTTCAACATAAGCTATTTCATCAGCTATTTGGTTCAGAAATTCTGACTGTTCCGGACTTGGTCACATGATTGAATATGTACTCATCAACAAACGCTTTCGCACTAGTGTCCTGGACACTCGTGTGTACCGATCGACTCTTCATGAGTCTGACCACAAACTTGTGTCTACTTTGCATTTCAAGATCAAGGCCAAGCGTAGACAGTCAAAGTTCCTGCGTTACCAAACCACCAACCTCCCCTCCTCTTACAAAGCTAGCTATCAATCTGTCTTAGCTGAAACCTTTGACAAGTCTGATCAGACCTCTACCATAAACTCTGTATGGGACACTTTCAAATCCTCCATCCAGAAAGCCTGCAAATCCCTACTTCCTGCACCCAAAATCAGTGATCCTGACTGGATCACTGATGAAGTACGCAACCTCTCCAGGAAAAAACAAGAAGCTTGAGTTCATTTGAAGAAAGCACCAACAAATGACATCTCTCGTCTCAAGACTAAGTACAACCACCTCAAGAAACTCACCAAAGTTACAGCTGAGAAAGTTCGTAATTCTTGGTGGAGTGTTCGTGCAACTGAAGCAGAACGCCAGGCTTTCGTAGCTGAGCAGCAAGGCAGAGGAGGCTCTTTGATAAGAGACTTATGTCTCTTAAAGGAGAAGTTCTCTAAGCCTGTCACTTCCGCGCAATGGTTGCCAAGGATGGTATCACCCTGCAGAGTGATGGGGATAAACTGAACCGCTGGGTAGAGCATTTTAAAGAAGTGATGAACTGCCAGGTTGATAGCGATGTTGTTCCCTATGACGATCTCCCCATAGCCTCTCTGTCATTTGTTGCATCAGACACTTCGATGTCTGGTGAAGATATGTCTGCTCCCCTCTCAGAAGAGGAGATTATAACAGCCATCTCTGAGTTGAGATCTGGAAAGGCCCCTGGCCTGGATGGAATATCCTTGGAGATGCTCAGTCTTGGTGGAGATGAGACAATTCGCTGGTTGAAATCAATCTTTGACATGATCTGGGAAACCGAGTCAGTCCCCAGGGACTGGCAAAGTCAAATTCTCGTGCCATTGCACAAGAAGGTAAGCCAAGCCATCTGCAACAACTACCGTGGCATTGCTCTTCCCAGCATACCAGGTAAGGTGTTCGCTAAAGCCATCCTGAACCAGTTCAACCCCAGAGCAGAACAGCTCCTTCACCAAAGCCAGTGTGGTTTCAGTCATGGCAGGGGCTGTGCTGACCAACTCTTCTCCCTGCAAGTACTGATAGAGAAAGCACGTGAGTTCCACCAACCTCTCTATGCCTGCTTCATTGATTTGAAGAAGGCATATGATTCGGTACACCGCGACTCTCTCTGGCACATCCTAAAGCAGACTTACCATCTGCCAGAGAAGTTGCTTACCATCATCCATGTTCTACAGGAGGACTGCACCGTAGCAGTCAGGGCCTACAGGAAGACATCCGACATGTTTCTGTTACTTGTGGTGTTCGTCAAGGCTGTGTGTTGGCACCCATACTATTCAACTTTTATTTTGACACTGCCATTCACATGACCTTCGATGTCCACAGTCAGGAGGAGAGAGGGATCAAGGTAGCCTACCTACTTGATGCTGCTGTCGTGGGGAACAGACAGATCCTGAAACTCGAGACCCTGGTGATTGACCTAGAGTATGCTGACAACATGGCCCTCTTGGTGGACAACTGGGCAGACCTCACCACCATGCTGGACAGCCTCTCTACCACCTGTAAAAAGTTGGGCCTAACCATCAGCTGCAAGAAGACAAAGACTCTTGCAGTGCTCACAAATCCAGGTGCCCAGAGTCATGCACCCGTTCAGCTGGTCCCAGGAGGAGAGCCTATCGAAGTGATATCCCACTTTCAGTATCTGGGCAGCACTGTCCAGAATGACTGTGGAATGGGTACTAAGGTCAGTTCCCAGATTTGCAAGGTCTCATCTGCATTCCAGTCACTGTCTTGCATTTTGTGGTATCAGCGGAAGATCCAGATCAGCACCATGGCTCGCATCCTTAACAGTGTCATCTTTCAAACTTTGCTGTATGGTCTAGAGAGCACTGTCCTCCTAGAGCCCCATGTTCGCCGCCTTGAATCCTTTGTGATCTGATGCCTTCACATCATCTTGGGTGTCTCAGCCAGGGAGAAGAAGCGCCATACCACCATGCGCAAGATAGCACAGCAGCAGAGGATATCATCCATCCTCTCACAGCGTCGTCTTCGTTTTCTTGGGCACCTTTCAAGGATGCCCATAGACTGGCTACGTAGGCAGCTTTTAGCCTGTGCCACTGCTGGTGGCAAGGGTGCTATTGGAGGACAGAAGCGATGGTGGAATGTCGTTGTGGCCAGTGACCTTAAACCGTGCAACCTGTCTTGAATCTGGAGAGAGCAAGCCCAAGAGTGTAACTCTTGGCGCACCACCATCCAACGCAGTGTACAGCATCTCGATGCAGAAGCTGAAAACAATGAGAAGAGTCGTCAAGATGAGAAGAAGCGTTGTTGCGAGAGGTGACTCATTGACTCAGAGACTGCTCTGCACTTCAACCACCTTGGTTACTTCTTCCAGGCCCTGACCAAGGCAGGTCTGACCAACCATCAGCGCCAACGTCATTCTGCAATTACTAGCATTCAGTGCCAGTACTGCCTCCACGCGTTCAACCAGCAGGTCACAATCACCAACATTTCTGCTCAGCCAATTCAGATTCAACCTGATTGGCCTGCATCTCCGTACCCTCAAGGTGTCATCAGTGCACAGCAGCAAATGGATGGATGGTGTGTGTGTGTGTGTGTGTGTGTGTGTGTGTGTGTGTGTGTGCGCGCGCGCATGCATGCATGTATGTATGTATGTATGTATGTATGTATGTATGTATGTATGTATGTATGTATGTATGTATGTACGTACGTACGTACGTACGTACGTATGTATGTATGTATGTATGTATGTATGTATGTATGTATGTATGTATGTATGATGTATGTATGTACTATACGTACGTACGCACGCACACGTGTGTCTAGGCCTACAACTTGGTGGGGAGTAAAAAATTAGCCATGAATATCTTTGCTCACAAATCAATTGGAAGATTGGTTGCAGAAACTATGTGGACTTCAGCTACATGTGAAACGGTGCATTTAACTTATTGACACCTTGGCAGAGAACTTCCAAGGACAATGGCCAACTTTGAAATATCAAAGAGCCCAGGCCAGTAAGTGCTGCCATAAGCTACAATGATACTTGTCCAAGGGCAGTCAATTTCCTTGTATGATACCATGCAGAAGGGGTGGGAGTTTCCCATGGGCAAAATGGTTATTAAAAAAAAAAGGGGGGGGGGGGGGGGGGGGGGGAGGAGAAAGAATACATTCTTCTGATTTCAACTGTCCACCTCAAGCTTACACATCAAACTCACTCCCACATTGGCTGTTGGTCTGAGGACAATCAATGGCTGTAGAAGTATTCTCAGATACACCAAGGTGCTGAGAGTTTAATATGGTCAAATAAGTAACCTCATCCAGTTTAGGTGTAAATTGAAATCCCCCCCCCCCCCCCCCCCCCCCCACCAATGTCTTGATATCTGCCTGTGTATGCAGAAATCTGTCTCCAGAGACCACCACAGTATGCACAGCATCACACATGACCATGAGCAAGCAGCCTCAGAGCTTCCCTTGGACTTCCTGCCTTCCCCTGCCTTCCCCTGCCTTCCCCTTCAACAACAGAGGTGGTTGCCCTTCAACAGCTGTAGTAGCTGCCTTCAACAGCTGAGGTAGTTGCCCTTCAACAGCTGAGGTAGCTGCCCTCCAACAGCTGAGGTAGCTGCCTTCCAACAGCTGAGGTAGCTGCCCTCCAACAGCTGAGGTAGCTGCCCTTCAACAGCTGAGGTAGCTGCCCTTCAACAGCTGAGGTAGCTGCCCTTTAACAGCTGAGGTAGCTATGCAATGCAGACCATTATATACTCTGTACACTTTTGAACTGCATGCAGCTATACACTCCTCTCTCACGAATTTTCACACACTGCACTGACAGACAAATGCTCTAGTAATTATGATTAAAAATAATCAGATAAGGGACTGCATTAATTAGAATAGCCCCTCCCCATTATTATGATATTAGGTATCACTAATTGTGACTCACCGCTGAGGTACAGAGCATTCTGGGAATACTTTATCCACTCGGAAACAAAGGGAGAGATCTTCAGGGCAGAGCTATTGTATCTATTCAATCAAAAGATACCACAAAACACATTCACTGTTATCTGAGTTTTATGCATCAATATTGAAACATTCAAACACACACCGCTCACCCACACCCGCTCACCCACACCCGATCACCCACACAGTAACACAGCAGCTGTTCAAAGCTGCTTTTCTAAGCTGAAGGCAGTGCTCAGGATTGACATATTTTATTCCTTTTTTCCTGTTATAGGCATATTCATGGTGATTGAATTGCCATTTGGTAACCCAGGATGCTAAGTTTCACAGCATTTTAAAAAATAATTGGCATCAGGTTTTTCAAGTGGGTCATCCATAAGAAATTTGACCTAGTATTAGCATCTTTTGATCTTTTCAGGCATCAAAAAATATATATTTGGCATCAGAGAAAAATTTTGGCATGGTATTGACACCTTGAGCTAAAAGCATGAACTGATTGTAAGTTATAGTAGAAAAGATAAACTTTAAGTGACAGTTGACTCCCTTTGATCAAGAGTAGATTCAGGAGCATGAATAAGATAGCATGCACTGTAAGGTGAGAGGAAGGTAAGTTTCATTCCAGTGATAGCTTAGGGTCTCCAGACTTCAATATTAGCAATTCTGCTATTCTTGATCTATTGAACTATTTCATAAATTATTATAATTTATAGATACTCTACTATAGGTGCTTTTTAAGTCGGCCACCTGCAGTAACAATCGTGTTCAGTTTGCTTAATGTATCATATAGGGATTGTTGACACTGATCTCATTAATCTAACAAACATGATACAATTAATGAACATGCCAAGTTTCTGTCCCAAATCATATCCATTGAAAAATCCACACCCATAGCCACCCGATCTGAACAAAACCTTCGTGAGGACGTGCAGTGAGGTGTCCCAATAAATCACTGACAGTTTTGTGAAGATCCCTCCAGCGGTTTGGGAGGAGTCAGAGTCCGCATAAACAGACAGACAGACAAACGAATTGTGAATTATAGTAAGATAATTATTAAAAAAAAGAAAAAGAAAAGAATAAAATTATATTAAAAAAAAAAACAACAACACCAAATAGCTAGCTAGCAGATGATGCCAGATTAAAGAAAGAAAGAAAAAAATAATAAAATAAAAATAAAAAATGGCATTTGAGAAAGGCATGAACATCGAGAATTTCTATTTGGTATTGTCCCAAAAATATGGTATTTGCTGGCATTTATAAGAAATTTCTGAAAGAAAGTTTGTTGTTTTTGTCGACTATTTTCTTGGCATTGTATCATTGCATTGCACACTAGCATACCTCTCTGTGGATGAAGAGAGGACAGGAAGAGAGCACTCCTAACTACAGATAACCCACGACTCATTGAGATGATGAAAAAGAGAAAGTTGAGATTTGTCATTTGTAATCAAATTACAAAGCGGTAATGTAAATGCAAAATAAATAGGAAATTCCTGAAATGAAGTAATTAATGATGTGATAAAAAGATTATTTTCCATGAGCTATGACCAGCACATTATTACTTGTGGCACACAGATCTAGGGCCACTTGAAATGGTGGGGAGCCATACATCCACATGTTTTGGTCAAGAATGGATTTTTAACTAATTGTTTACTTTTTAGAAACACCAACATTTTTTGTTACAACTAGTTGGTTACAACCAAGTGCTTTAGTGTAGGAGACTCTGTGATTACAACTAAGTACTTTTACTATATAGAAACCCAAAATTATAAATCTGACCACAACTTTAACCCCCACCTTGTGTTTGAAGCAATTATTTTGCCTGATCTGAAACACTGTTTTATAAATATTATAGTAATTACTTGCCACAGGTCATAGGGTGAGACCACTCTTGCTGTTTTAAAAATCCTCCCAACAACATATTCTTTAAGTTTTTCTACTATTTGGTATCATTATTTTGTTCATTGAATATGCTTTCAAGTGATAGTTCGTTTCCATGAAACCATTCCTAGACCAATAGAAAGCAGGAAAAAAATTGAGTGAAGTGGTCTTTTAGGGATGATGGAAGTCTCTGCATTATATGGGAAATTTGCACTTCTCTTGGGTTACATTAGCGATGACCATTTCCAACTTCGATACCTATCAGTTTGAGTAACAAAGAGGTGTTAATTGAATGATGGAAAGGTTGTTGCTCTTGATGTGATAAAAAATAATAATAGTAATTTAATAAATTTAAAAAAATTTTTTTTTTAAATCATATTCCACTAGCTATAACCAGCAACATTATCATTGCTGCAATGAATTCAAGATATCCATCCCTGAAGATATTAGCCAAGTTTAATTCTGCAATATAATTGGTGATAAACAATTCCAAGACAACATCAGCACTTGAAATTGTGGAACATGTAAATGCCACCCATTATGTGTCAAAAAAAACACCAAAATGCTATGTTATGGGGTTTGGTAGGTCAGGTTAAGTTTGGCTAGGCAAAAATCTGGCATTAATCTGGCATTTTCTAATTGGTCATTAGGCATTCCAGCCATCAAAATATTTGGCACCACAGTGGTGTTAAATGCAGGTGGTGGAAACGGTCACTTTTCACATTACTCACGTGAAGACTACACAGATAAATAGAATGAGGACGAACATGCTGAATGCTCCACTCAGGATCCATACAAATTTAACTAAAAAAGGGCACGTGTCGCAAGCAGTTTGAGATCATCAAAGAAATATTTAGACTTAGGAATGGCGAAATCCATTAATAATGCTATTTAGTGCTATAATGGTATTTTACAAGCCTGACATTAGTAAATAATGTTTGGCATACATCATTAGCATTAGTAGGGGAAGGAGCATAAATATTAAGGGAGTGTGGTTGACAAAGTAAACCCTAGTTGTATCATAGGTTCTCATGGCGTAGGAGGTATGGCTAAATAAACACAGCTGAAGCATTAAACTCAACGTGTGGCGCGAGTTGGACAGGGTCTATAGAAAGTTTCCCATAAGAATGCAACCTGATCAAATTATGACACAGGTTAAAAGTATATATACATACACATGGTACAGGTCGGTCAGTGCAGAATTTGCCTTCTGTCCTAACAAGTGTTAAGACCCGTGCACCTTGTGCCACGGGTAAAAATAATTTCTTTACTCAGTATTAGCAAGAATATAATCCTTGGATATTACTTAAAATTGTTGAAAATATTGTAATAAAAATGCATAGTATTGGTATCTACCAGGTTCTGCCAACACTGATCAGAGTTTTACCATGTACTTGGAGAAATGGTATAAAACTCAAGATATCTCAATATTGGTCCTCATAATGTTAATTAAAGTAGTTTCTTTTTTTAAATTGGTATCTTAAGTGATTTTCAAATATTTTACTATAATTCACAATTTCTGTCTGTCTGTCTGTCTGTCTGCCTGTCTGTCTGTCTGTCTGTCTGTGAGGACTCTAACTCCTTCCAAACCACTGGAGGGATCTTCACAAAACCTCACTGCACGTCCTCGGGAAAGTTTCATTTAGATCGGGTGGTTATGGGTGTGGTTTGGTGACATGGAACATTAAAACTATCACTGAAATCTGGTATGTATATTAATTGTACCATGATTGTTTGATTAATGAGATTAGCATCAATAATCCCAACAGGTTACATAAAGTAAACTAAACATGTATATTACTGCAGGTGACCAACTTAAAATCCGCCCATGGGCGGGTTTTCTGCTAGTACGGTTAAAACCTAAAAATCCTATTTTTATTAATCACATCAAAAACAACAACAAAAAAAAACATCCCCAGTGAGTTCATAATCATCAGTCACCACCAGTCATTGAAAGAAATTCAATGAGTGAGTCTGTGTTACAAAAACTATATCAAGAGATAATATATCCGCAGCTTTGGTTTGGCAAGTGAGCTTAGTTCATTTCATTCCAAAGCACACACATCCAGTAACCTTATGAATCTGATTGTTGGCAAAACATAATCAAACATAGACCTTCGCTAATATAACAGTGGATAATCACATACCCTTATTCAGTTTTGAATCTTTTTCAACAGTATATTCTATTTACTGAATTAGGAAACGGTTTTTGCTATTTATTTGAATTTTTTTTCTTCTCATGATAAAATTATTATGAGATGACTTAATGATTATCATTATGAATGAGAGAAATCAAAAAATATTATTTATAAGCTAATTTTTAGCGAATGATAGAGGTATCCATCCATGAAGTAAAATTTTATCAGGTACTTACACACTCCGGCATTGAAAGCAAGCTTGATGTGTCTTTAAATGAATATCAGCTGAAGCTATTGTGGAAGCAGCTAGGAAGCAACTTACATGAGTTCAGAGATTGGGTGTAAATCAGTAGCAGTATAAACATATCCCAAGTCATCTATGGGCTCATTGTGCACACAATGTAATGGAGATAAAATAAAATTAAATGGTTTTGATTGGAACAAATAACAACAAACAATACAACACCTGTTAAACCATAGTGGCTATAGTCTGTGTAATCTAACTGAAATGAATCAGCCATTTTCAATTACACAAACAGGAAAACAGGAAATGTCAACAAAGCTATTTGCCCCCACATCCCAAATCTAATAACAGGTGGACTCAGCTCTATAACTCACACTTCACTTATCTCTTTCCTTATCACATCATATGGCAGCTCCTGGTCGAATATATTTTCTCTTGTACTCCGAGCACCAAGTAGAAGAGGACCCAGGATACCGCCAATACTTTGTCCGGTCCTGTAGGAGTTCTCTGAACGCAATTTTTCGGTGCAGTTACCATAGACGCAGAGAAAACAACTGCAGCACAAGAGAATGGTTGGAACAAGTCTTGAAATGGTTCTCCAAGCTGAATAGCGCACAAGCACCATCTCGCCTCCTCCGGGAGTTCCACTGGGACCTGGGTTAAAGCACCCTTAGAGCTGAGGGTGGACCACCGAATCCTTACATGGGATTATTAAACAAGCCAGCTACATCAGGGTAAAACATAAACCACTCCAGGACAACCCCATAATACTTGAACTGGTTGAAGTAAGGATCGTCATTTAGGGTGCTCTTCTTGGGCGGGACACCCACAAATTTTTTTTATTATTAAACTAATATTTATTTGTATAGCTCAAGGTACAGGATGAATGAAGCAAACTCAGGCTGTCCAATTGTTGGGCACTTCAACGCTAGAGTGGTCCCTAATGGTAGGGATCATCTACTGTTAAAAAATGCAAAAGCTGCTAAACACCCACGCCCAATTAGGCCTACGGGTTGGCATACTATTCACAATAGTATTGCAGACTTACAATAACTTAGCTGTAAATTATTTGATCCATATTTGTACAAGCTCCCACTTCCTTCTCTCCCCCCCTTTTCTGTGAACAGTTGTTTCTCATTTGACCATACATAGCAGGTCTATTCCTGATTCATATGGTTATTGGTAATTTTTAAACTGGCTTTTCTCAGAGAACAACAATAGTGATTGTGCCACCAACACAGCCACCCATCCACTGTATAAAAATTGTACTTCACTAACCCCAAACTAAAATTTTTTAATTCTTTAAAAATCACTGTCAAAATGAATTCACCACCCTCCCCTCCCCTCCCCTCCCCTCCCCCAATGATTACTGCTGTCTGGACTGCGACTACTTGCTTTTCCTAAATCTAATTCTTGTTATCCCTTTCAACTTTTCATTTCGCTCATTGCTAGATTTCATTTCTTTTGATGGCTCAGTGACTTTAAAATTGAAGGAATGTGCACAAACCACACACACAAACCACACACACACACACACACACACACACACACACACACACACACACACACACACACACACACACACACACACACACACACACACACACACACACACACACACACACACACTCTCTCTGATATTTTTGTTCATCTGTTTTTCTTGTTTGTTTGTTTGTTTGCTATTCTGTTTGTTTGTTTGTTTGCTATTCTGTTTGTTTGTTTGTTTGTTTGCTATTCTGTTTGTTTGTTTGTTTGTTTGTTCAGTAACTACCCCCATGATTGGACCTAAAAGGCTAAATTTTTCAAGGTTTAATGGGGGTCATTATAACGGAAGTTTGGTGAAGATCGGTTTGTTCACTAACTCTTCCCAGAAAATTGGGCCTAAAGGACTCAAATTTTCATGGTGGGGGTAGGAATAAAACCCTGCACATGGGGCTATTCCCCCTCCCCCCCTAAATTTCCTGGTTTCGGTCATAACTCTATGCCTGAGTAAACCACCTCACTTACTACGAACCACAATTGCGTAACCACACATAGGTCAGCATAACTGTATCCAAACCACTTCCAGCTCTTTTTCTTTATTACTTCTTAAGACCCCATAAGCCCATAATTTACGATTCTTCCAGAGGACTGTTAAAGTGAGGCAGTGTTCTTTGGAGCAGAAAATCAATGTGTACATAGCTCTTGAAAGAGCAGACTTTTCAGATTCACCTGAATTGGTACAGGTAGAGTGATCGTCATCTCACATTGCTTGCTCATACTTGCTGTGGTGAGAAACATCATCAGTAAACAGTCTTTTTAGGAATACTTAAATCAGTAATTTGTGTGTATGCAGACAACATCCTGTGAATGATTAGCTGCCTCAATAAACCTAGGAACCTTTGCCTCCTCATAAATATGAAATTTCTATCCAACTCCAACCTGCTTACTCTAATTCAACTGTGTGGGCTCTTGTTGGCAACTTCATGCTGTACTTGATAGGATAGCAACTCACATTGTCCTGCTAAACTGGATATTCCAGATCCAGTTCACTCGCTTTTTCTTCCTCAAACATAGGTTCCATCGCTTTGTAAACTATCCTATCAAGAGTTTTTGTCAATGTATAAATTTGTAACAGTAGTTTCTTACATGAAACACAAAAGACTCTGAACATAGTATATCCTTGGTGACAATATGGTGTCACATATCAGCAGCCTGGTTGATATAATGAAAACGCAATATTCCTAATGATTTCAGGTCCAAATAGCACTCAGCCTTGATAATTAAGGAACTATTTGTCACCTGATGCCAAAAAAAAAAAAAAAAAAAAAAAAAAAAAAAGAAAAGAAAAGAAAAGAAAAAAAGAAGGCTATCACCAAGTCTAGTGTGATGGATAGGGGAGTGAAACTGAACCGGCTGACATGGCACAGTTGCAATAGTTTATCATGCAAATCCTTGTTATCTTTATGACTAAACAACATCACAAAAAAAAAATACTAAAAAGACCACATACTTATAGTCACATTGTGAAGTTTGTATGCTTGCAGATTAAGTGCAAATCACAAATAATTTTTTAACATTTATAAGATGGGGAATACTGGTCAGCTAGCATTTGAGGCTCATGGTGATCTTATATGCCCAAGAGAAGGTCAAAAAATGGTTTCTAGTCAACCAGTTTTGAAGATAAATTTGTATTGTGGTCAGTGTTGGTCATATTGGAATAGACCCCTAGCGGCTATTCGCCCTGCATTTAAAATGTCTACCTGTGCTTTATAACTCAATTCTAAAGTCAAAATATCTGCCTCTTCAATTGCAAACAGGACCCTATTACTGGGACTGGACTAATTATACTAAGAGGTTTATGTTGTCTCTGTCCATAAGATGGGTGCTATGCTAAAATATCCTTCAGGAGGGGGGGGGGGGGGGGTTGTTGTCTCATCGTAGAACCTAACACAATTCAAAGGTGTTTGTTGGTCTCCTGGGGTACAAATACACTATTACACAACCATTCAGGCAGGGATATAACACTATTAATTATATAAATGATTGTAATAATAACAATAAATACAAAAACAGAACAAGATATACTAACAAAACATACATATCAATAAAAATTGTTTAAAAAAAGTAATATTAATATTGATCTTACTATAATAGGGAGCTTTGGCTGTTAGGGCATTCCAACACTCTAAACCTAAAAATAAGGTAAAGATCAACAGAGTCAAAAAAATGAAACAAAGGAATGCTATCAACATGAGGGAGATCAGTAGGGCAGTTAGTGAGAGTAGAGTAAATCCCACAGAACCCCCCACCCCCCTCCAGTTTATGAACTAAACTTCAATGAATCATCATGGCTCTGGAGTGGTGGGAGGAAGGTGGGGTGTGTTGCTGTCCACTGGAGCCAGCCTGGTCACAGTTGTTGAGTGCAGCAGGCATATTGGTGTGGGCGGTGCCATGCCAAACCACTGGAGCTGTGTGAAGGCTGAAATTGACTAGGTGGGAAGATTTGAATGCTCCAGGTGCCTCGAAAGAAGGCAAATTGTTTCCATTCGTCATCAATGAATTGATCAAGCCTGGTGCCAATGGTTTTGCCTGAAGCATCGAATGTTACAGAAGTAGCTTACTTGATATTCTGGTGGACAAGGAGTGTGGCATCACTGAGTGCTCATTTCGCATTCTGTCCAACATTGGAGAGACCAAACAGCATCCACAGGAATTTAAACAGGCCAAAAGGGGTGATAACCACCATCTTGTAAATGTTTTCAGGAGCCACTAGAATCTGGTGGTAACTCCATTGAAGGTCGATCTTGAAGAAGACAGTGCAGCCTTCCATCCAGATTAACTTTGAAACCTGGATATGAGGAATAAAGTGATGTTATTGGTTGTAGAGGTATTGAGCTACCTGTAATCATCACATGGCCTCCATGCACCATCTGGTTTTCTCACCATGTGGAGGGGAGGGGAGCTGTGTAAGGACTGGATGATCTTCGATAGATAACTTTTGATACTACATCCTTGAAGGCCTTCTTGGCATCTGTAAGTTGGTATTGGGAGAGATGTTAGGCATGTGTGTTGGGAGAGATGTTAGGCATGTGTGTTGGGAGAGGGCCAGCTGTTCAGACGTAGTAAAAAATGTTATACTTGTTGATGGGTTATCAAAAGTTGGGCAATGATGCTGGGGAAGTCTGAAAAAAATGGATGACCACTAGTAGTGATCCTGGATGTCAACATGTAGCCCTGTATAGTTTTTGTGATGGGTCTGTCCAGCTGCTCCACCTGCATAGGGGGGAATGGCATAAATGATATTCCATTGAAAGTCACTAATCAGATGCAATAAAGAAAGGAAGTTGAGGCTGTGATGGATTTGATACATTAGTTTGTCTGAATGAAGAACTTGCACATCAAAAACCTAGGTCAAGGCAGATTTTCCAAGTACCATAGACCGCAATGTGGGAGCCTCCAGCTGCTATGAGTAGGGTAGTTTGAGTTCGAACCTATTGATGCTGGAGGGGTGCCAGGAAGGTAGCACCACAGCCAATTAAAAAAAAAACATGTGCCAGAATGCCTAATGGTGAGGTAGAGGAGTGGTATAGCTGTATCTTCTCCGTTATCAAACACATGAATGGAGTGGTTTAACAGTATTTGCCTGTCACTGGATTAGTTTACTTTTGAGAGCTCTTGTTAAGATGGCAGGGAATGGGAGCTACTGGCAGCTGAAGGAGTTATTTCCTGTCATCTTGAACTTTCATGAAGCTCTGAACTCTTGTATCTTGTTACCAAAGTGTGTATGACTCACCATATACACATTGGTGCACTCCTGGGTGGTCATGGCCACATTGTCAGCTGCCTTCCACATGCCTCAAGGATGTTCTCTGGTAGTGAAAGAATTCCTCTGAGGTAGAATTGGATAAAAGTGGGCACATATGCATCAGAAGCAGAGTAGGTGTCATGCTTTGATCCAGAGTGGTGAATGAGGCCAGCTTTTTGTGAGGCCAAGCTGCATGATGAAGGCAGCCTTGATCTAACTGTACTTGTCACCCTATGTGGTATTTTCTACAGTGAACTTCATAAATTTAACAATGTCAGCTACAAGAACAGAGAGGAGGTAGGTAAACTTGGTGTCATCTGTAATGGTGGGGCTGCTGAGGGTAAACTGGGCTACTACTTCATGAAACCACATGGTGGGGTTTGACTTATAGAAATGTAGCACTTTGAATGCTACTGAGTTGGTCTCTACCATCTTAACTTCTCCTCAAGCAAAAAAGAATTGGAGAACAAGTCATACTGGTTTATGATCAGTGGAGATGTGTTTCAGCACCAGGTTTTTCAAAATTGCACTGTTTGGGTAAAAATTTCTTTGAAAGTGGTTGTTCAGCTCTAGAATGCTGTGGGTGTCCTTGCATGTCTTTGCTGTTCTAACTTTCAACCTCTTTTATCTCACTATAATTCACAATCTGTCTGTCTGTCTGTCTGTCTGTCTGTCTGTCTGTCTGTCTGTCTGTCTGTCTGTCTGTCTGTCTGTCTGTCTGTCTGTCTGTCTGTCTGTCTGTCTGTCTGTCTGTCTGTCTGTCTGTCTGTCTGTCTGTCTGTCTGTCTGTCTGTCTGTTTGCCATCCTGTGTTCACAATTTAAACCTCTGGAGGGATCTTTGTGAAACATTCCGGGATTAATTATGGCACTTCACTGCACGTCCTTGTGAAAATTTTATTCAGAGTTTGTTTATGGGTGTGGTTTTGTCAATTGGTATGGTTTAGTGACATGGTAGATTCTAACCAATGATCTGGTACAATGAAATTGCACTTGATCATTAGTTAGAGTTACCATGTATCCAAACCACACCTATTTTTATTTTCCTCTGTGGGTGTGGTGTATAGTTTCTTTATTAACCACACCAACTGGAAGTTGTTTTCACTGCCAAAAATGAATGTTAATTTCACAGAAGTGTTCATTAATTGCATTGTGTTGGTTTGATCAATGAGATTAGTGTTCCTAATCCAAAATGTTAATTAAGCAAACTGAACATGTTTGTTACTGCAGGAGGCTGGAGGCTGATCAAAAACCGCCAATAGGATGTGTTTTTTACTGATAACTTGTTTTTGCGGAGTTGAAATATTACTTTTTTGTTGATCTTGTTGTTCTTGTTGTAGAACTTCCTCCGACAACCAGTGCTAAGGTCCCTGGTTCAACTCCTGGTCATGGTTGGGGGGGGGGGGGGGGGGTTTCCCCTTTTTCTTTTCCCCGCCCCTTTTTAAAATTATTTAAAAGAAAAATTTTTTAACCTGCAATGAAATCAAAACATTAAATTGTAAGTGAGCAGGTTTTGTCCGGCCTTGTTTAGTTATAATAATAGGTAAAGATCAACAGAGACAAAAATCAAAGATATGTTTACAACATAAGGGAGATCAGTAGGGCACTTAATGAGAGTATGAGTAAATCCCACACTGTGTGTTTGTGTGTGTATCCGTCCATGCATAAACTGGAGAACAAGTGGATTGAATGAGTTCAATCTTTAAGGGGGTGGGGACTACTATAGACCACAAGAACATCTTTCTATGTCCCACCTCACCATACCTCTTCCTGTGGACATCAGGCAAAAAAATGTCAAAAATGGAGATTAGGAGCTGTTGCTTGTGGGTTCAAGCTTTACTAGGTTCAAGTTGCTCTTATTTTTACCTTTCTTACCTTTTTTCCCCCCTTCCCCCTTCCTTTCTTTTCCCTTCCCTTTCCTTTTAATTTCTTTTCCTTAGTTAGTACACAGTGCAGTAGTAGTTATTTCTTAACTTGGCTTGCAGCTGCTACTTTTTAGATTGTTTGTTCATTATATTATCAAACCGCCTCACAAACTGGCAAAAAGAGTAACTTAAAAGAACATGGCACTTGGTTCACATGATAAAAAGGTTATTCTGGCACTTTTATTTGTGCCTATCACGAAATTTTATAATAACATGCACTTGACTAAAATATATATAACCAGAGTATCTTTCTTTTCTGTTCATTTGTATCACAGTCTGTCTGAACTAAAACTGATGAAGCAAGTTAGTTGCATACAATTGCCTTCTTTCAGGAAGTGTGACTACAGTCCACCTAAGGTGGTCCTGGCAAAGCATCCAGGCCTAGGAAGGATGTGATTGCCTACTGGTATATATCTTAGTATAGTTCATGTAGAGTGTGCCTGTCTGTCCACACATCTGCCCTCAGATGCCTGGACCAATCATCTTGAAAATTTCAGGGTGTACTCACGGGCTCACTGGCCTGGTTTGGGGAGAGTTTGGCTAGGTCCAGGGCATAAGGCCATTAAATAAACTTACCTATTCATGGATAACCATAAACTTGTAATTTGAAGTTGTAATCTTATTTCATCCAAAAGGACATTACCAGCCGATGTTGTTTACAAATCACACTTTAATCTGATCAAACACAAAAATATTATAACTCTGGTGATTTAAAAGGACTCTAATTATTAGAGGTGCATCCATAGGTCTGTCTTCCTATTACTGCCCAGCCCTCTCAATTCATAATTGGCAAGGGATTTCATAATATTCTCTTTGGAATTGATAGATAACAGAAATGGGGCAATGCCCCACAAATCTCACTTATATAAATATTAAGCAAAATGAACAAGTTTGTAGCTACAGGAGGCCGAAGGCCAACCAAAAAACCAGCCCTAGGCTTTTTTTCCTACTGGGATATAGGGAGAGAACTGATATTTGTGCAGAACTGGGCTAGATGGGGATGAAACTCTGGATGAGCACTTGGAGTGGGTGGGCTATGGTTTTAAAATTATAACATATGGTTTATTTTACCTTTTTTTAAATTATTTATCAGATCCTTATTTAAATTTTGTTTTATTTTTTCACCTCTTCCCCCTCCCCCCCCCCCCCCCCCCCCACCTCCCTTCCCCCCACTTCATTTTTTCACCCACCCTTTTCTTCTCTTCCCTTTTCCACTGCAATGGGGCATTATCGAATGGAGATGAAGGGTGACTACTATCATGGTACATGACAACACCCTTTCTTTCTTTTCCTTTTTTGTGTGGAAATACCTGATAAAAAAGGGGCTTATGGGGTCTATCCTGATCACACCTCTACCTGGTTCTTGCATATAATGTATGTGTATTTGCGTATACAATTTTACCACTAAAGCACCAGACTAAATGAAACCTGCTCTTTAATGTAGATACATCCTATATAAGGGATGATTTTTTTTAGCCAAAAATAATTTTAGGTCACCTGGCCACACCACTTTCTGTAGACATGTATGGCTAAAATGCCAAAAATGGTACTCAGGACAAAACCTTGGACATAGAGACATAAAACTAGCCATCCTGGGAGCAACATGGTCTGGATCCCACCTGGCCATGATTCTTCCTCTCGGTGTGTCAGGCTAAAATTGACAAGAATGTTATTTAGGCAAAACCCTCGGATTGGTCTGGCTGAGTCACATTGGTCATACCTTTTCCGGTGTGCATGTCAAATTATATCATTCGAAGACCTAGTATGTCTACTAGTTAATTTATGTAAGCAATAACACCCACCCAATGGGAGAAATTCTGATGTTATTTCCTGGGGACTTTCAATAAATTATGCCAGTTATGAATAATTGCACAGATCCAAAACTGTTAGTACTTTCATCAAGAAATTGCACTTGTGATGCATATAACTGTGCTGACTGTCTACCAAGGGATGTGAGCTCTAAATGAAGATAAGCTAGTTGCTTTTGATGCTGTTTCCGACATGCTGACAACAGGATCCCAGTGTAAGATAGATAGATTCATCCAAATTCTGGCTAACTTGAGGAAAACTTGGAACAGCTCCAAAAAAAAATTGTACCCTAACTTTGCCACTGACTGACAAAAGCAGGAATGGTTTATAGGAACACCACCATCTCTTCTCTCACTGAGAAGGTGAACCACCTGAATGAATTGATGGCTTATGAAAAAATTTTCCTGTGAGGGGCAAGTCTACGTTCCATCTAGAATACCTACCAATATTTTCAAACTCAAGATTGTATCTCCCATTATGGTCCTGCAGTGACTGGAGCCACCAGACTACACACTGAAGACGCTGGCTGTGTTGAGATTCAGCCTCCACCCCAGAATCATGAGGCCACTACTTCTTGTGCCCCCTATAAAGTTAAGATTGACAAGCTCCTACCCCCCTCCCCCCCTCCCTCCCCCAATTTCCTTGCTGCATGTTTATCCACAGAGTGAACAAGTTGCCAATGCAAACCTTTATTAAAGTGTTTGGCATGGACTTGACCAAGTTTACTTGTCCATGGTACGTTGTACACACTGCATTCAGAATGGAATGTACAGACAAGCTTATAATATTGGCACCCAACAATAAAACAAAAAATCTATATATTCTAAGCTCTTCAGCAATTCAATAAAAATGATCTTAATTTTTTTAAATGATTGCATTAGTTCTGCATTTTTGTAATTGATAATAATTTTTAAAAAAATCAAAATAAATACGAATATAAATGCCTTTTGAAATTGGTTCATGGTTTGTTAGTCGTTCCTTCATTGGTGAGTAAAAGGGCAATGTCACTAGGTTCTAAATCAAGTTCTGGAGCTGGGGATGTGATAACGTATCTTTGCGAAGAACCTTCTTTCATTTTGCGAAATATACCCATACAAATATTGCCATCATTCAATACTTGAGAGTTGTAATAGTCCTTGAATTTTCCATTATAGAACCCATTTGAAATTGGAAGGGCAACTGCTTGACATGTAGAATCTGTTCCTGATACGTGAATAAGAGACTCCACCAGGTGCAATACCCCAGGAATGTGGAATACTGAGCTTGTGACTGAATCAAACATTGAAACAGAGAAAGCCTCTCCACAAGCAAAAGGCTGAGCCTTGTAGATTCTCTCATCCGGTTCGTCCTCATCTCCAAAGTCGAGAAATTGGACATTTGATTCTTGCCGGAGATCTGTGATGATACGAACTGTTTTGTTGCATTGATTAATTTTTTTTGCATTTTGGATGCTGAGGCAACAGAGTATGGCTTCCTTATCATTGATGCCATGTTCCTGGGTACAAGTGCCAGAAGGAACTGTCAGTATTACACACACGCTACACTCAGATACCCTTGCAGCTTCGAGATTTGACCAGTGCATAGGATTCCCATTCACTACGTGTACCTTAGGAATGCTCCGAATAATGCTCCACTCCTTTTCTATATAGGATCTGTTACTTATGATCACCACTGGCTTGATGTCTTCATATGGTAAGTGTATATTCCTCAAAGGGTTCAGGAAGCTATCCAAGCCAATGAGAGGCGAATCTTTGTCAGCGAACAAACAGAGGATGATATGATCCTGGATCTCCACTTCAAGGGGATTAGAAGTGCTATCAAGGAATGCATTGTCAGGGTTTAAGATGGCCTTATCCAGTCTGTTAGGTTCACTCGCATATTTTTGGAGCCTGCCTTTTCTAGGACTCCCAAAAGAAGAAACGACCATCAAATCTCCATTGGATACACTGTCGGCTATCATTTTCTTTGGTGCAATATCAGAAGTAAGACTAGAACTAACCTCATCTATTTTGATAGTGATATCACTGAGAATGGTAGGGTATTTCTTTGTGGTCTCATGCATATTGTGATGGTGGAAACCTGAAAATGTAAATAGCGAGGACATTCCTATGCCATGCCTTATGTAGCCAGGATCATAGTCTTTAACTACTTTCACCTGCTCCTGGTTTTGAGCTATGAAATAACCTTTAGTGTGGGAAATATCTGAGTAGGAGGTGTTGCAAGGGTTAACATACAACTTCCCAGCATCTTCAACAGCTATCAATACCAGGTTTAATTCATTATAGCATGTAAGAGCAGCTTGGTGGAATGTTTTCCCCTCAAAATATTCAGAAAATGTTGACGAGTAGAGCTCATTGGAAGCACCTGTGATATAGGGTTTCTTCCATAAGGAGGGATCATCTTTCTTAAACGATATAAGATGTTTTTCAAAATCTGAAGTATAGAAAAGGTTAGCAATGAGTGTAGAAAACCCTGGACAAAGGCAACTCTGAGCAAGTAGACCCAGTTTCATCTCATTTAAACAGAGTGCAATATCATTCTGCTTATTCCAGCCTGTGATGGTGTAAACTTGATATTTACTGAAGCTGTGAATGAGCTGGATAATAACTCGTACAGATGTAGTGGTGTTCTTCACAGATACCAGCCTAAGGAGGTTTGCATTATCTTCCTCTGTGGGGTAACTGGTGTGCTTATTGGCAAGGATAAAAATTGCACGAGATGTGGCAATCTCAGCCTTTTTCAAGTCAGAGCCATTTAGCACCGAACCTTTGAGATACTGCACTCTGGTGTAATAAAGAGAAAGAACATTCCTCAGAGCAGGATCTGGTTTTTCAGGATGCAAAAAGAGAACGTGTGTCTTATGGTCACCTCTGTCTGGGTGCAGAAAGTCCTTTAAGAAGTCTTCTGCTGTCACCTCTGTAATATGGCCACACACAATTACATGCTCAGAAACACGGGTGGTGTTGAAGCTAGAATACTGTGTACGTTCATAGTAATTTGACATCACCTCAACTATTTTGGGCAAAATGGCAGCAAAAAATGCAAGCCCTGCAATGATAAAGAAAGTGATAAAAATACGTCCCAGGTCAGTCACTGCATGAATGTCTCCATAGCCTACAGTAGACACTGTAGCCATTATCAGGTAAGCATACTCAAGTAAGGAATGGCTTTGTCCATTACCAAATCCTTGCCAAGGATCTCCCTGAGTCTCAAAAAGATGGATGATACCTGATGATGTTAGCCACAAGACCAAAAAGTTGACCAGTAGAGATATTATATCGATGGAGTTGGAGTTGACAAAAGGCATAAAATGCAGGACACTTGTGATCTGAGTCAGCCACACAAACCTCAAAAAACGCAGACCAATCCAGTCCATTCCAAGGAAGGCAGAGACATAGATGTGGGGAATTGTGAAAACATCAACCAATGTGTGGAGTTCAAACCAATAAAGGACAACATTTGTGCTTGCAAGAAACCTGACAATAGCAAAGAAGAACAACTCCAATACCACCACCATCTCTATAATCTTCTCTGGCTCTTCACAAATTTTGAAACACTCTCCAGCAGTAGAAGGGTGGTAAGAGCGATGCACACCTAGAAGGAGGTAAACAATATTGCACAGCAGATTCACAGAGACAAATATCTTGCTGGGAATGCTGTCTCTTAGCAGCAGCCACCGAAAGAAAGATCGAATGGATTTGTAGCTGGCATAAAGTCGTTCCATCGTTGGCCCCCTTTCCCTGCTAGTTTCCTTTCGTCTTTTTGCAGCTAGCCATTGAGCTGCAAAGGCAGCAGAACTAAGACCAAGGCAAATGAGGTAGATGCTAACAGAAGTGGCAATATAGATCCACCAAGTTTCGAGGGGACGGATGCCACAAGGATCAGAGTCATTCATAGCTGATCCATTCCCTGCTGATTCATCCAGCGGTGATTCAACCGTTGCCATTAAACCACCCTCGATGCACAAAATTAATAATTTAGTTTTAGTGTCTTGCGACGGAGAGAGTGCGGTATTTATTGGTAGACAAATTAGTGCTCCCACAACTGACGTCACTATTCTCAGAAAGAGAGAGAGGGAGAGAGAACAGTTGTTCATTTATGAGTTGACCGCCACTCTCAACAAATTTTGTTTTGTATCTCTCTCCCCATGTTATTGGAGCTATATCTGTCAATGCTGAGTTTCAGAAGATAATTCTCAGAGAAGCAATAGTTCATCCTTTACTGCTGTAGCTACTGCATTGCCTACAATTGATTAATTAAATATGTAACTAATTTTATGCATACACTTATTCTGTATAAGTATGTATATTAATGTCTTGTTGGAAAGCATATCTCATAGGTTCATCTGTTGACTTTCTGTGCAACCCTTTCTGAAAAGATAAAATAAGTTCAATCAATCAAAAATGAAGATAGCATAAAGTTGGAACTGAACTTCATCCATGGAAGCCAGTGACTATCTAAGTAACTGTTGCATGTAGCTATATATTTTTTAATGCATGTAAAAATTGTTTTTGATGTGTCCCTAATAGCTATCATAATGAGTCTATTGTTGTTCATTTTGAAATTGAATTCAAAATGTAAGGCAGTTTAAAATAATTTGAAGTGCACAACAAACAAATTCAATTTTAATTTAGAGGAGAAGTGCTCTTAAAATCCTACATAAAAATAATACGTATGTCAGAATAGCCTCAATGACATTCACAACTGAACCTGAATCCTGATATTAAAAATACTGCAGTACTCTTTTATATAGTAGAAAGGTGTCTTTCCCTTTTATGAATGCATGCTGGCATGGCAAGCTAACTTGCCTCAATTTATTTAACACAATCTGCAAGAGCAAAATCACAAGGGAAAGAGCATTCAATACCCCACAGTGTCAATGTGAGACATTTCTCCTTCTTTCTCCATCTGCATGCACCTGATATACAAGACACCACACCATGAACAGGTCCTGCAATCAATGGGCATCCCCCCACTCCCAAGAAAATTGTGATGTCCTGTCCTGAGCAAATTATTGGATCAGACCTTCCCTTCATTTCTTACCCTTTCCCATTGGTTTTCTTTCAATGTGATACCACCTGAATTTTATAACATAAAATTGTTTACTACAGAGTTGTTGTCAAGAGATATTTCAAGGTATTTCTCAATTGCTATTACAACTGAAACTGATGTCTCAGCTGATGCTAAAGCTGCTGGAATTGTTAAAGAAATCTGACTAAGTTTCAATGCATCAAGAAAGACACCTCGTTTATCTCTGAACAGCTCTTAAACAAGCTTCCACTGTTTCTACATTACTGTGCTTTAGGGTAATCTAAACATTTCCAGTTGATTACAAGGGCACCTATATCCAACTTTTAACTCTGAGTAGGTGGTGTTAATTGTTTTGAGTTTAGGAAAGGTCAACTTTTAGGAAAGAGAGCAGCACTGGGCCTCCAGAATCCACCCAGTTCTCAGAAAAACTAAACCCCAGATTCTTTTAAATGCATTAGTATTTATCAGTAGTCTGACTAATAGAGCAGCTGCATTTTTATTATTATTTTTTTTAAAGGGAGGAAATATCATATTTTGTAAGTTGTGTTGCCTGAGTACATTGTAAATATATTTTTAATTACAGAAAAAAGAGAAAAAGTTCAGCACTAAGCACTTTTAGAACTGTACTATCTTAGCATTGCGGAGATGCACTACTCCCTAATTAAGTGTCCCTTTCTGACTGTAAAAATGGTAAGGACCTTGGAATTTTTTTTTCAAAGGGCAAAAGTAAAGAAAAGAAAAAGATTCGAATGGTTTTGTCTTTACCTTTGTGAAAGTTTTCAAGAATGAATAGGTGGTTGTCTGTTGTTGGTGGCAAGATCATTTATGGTGGAAGGAAATATCAAATATTGCAGGAGTTCATGTGTTGCTTGCACAGTATATACAGTGCACTCATTTAGCTTCAGTGATAACTACCATTAACTACATAATAGAAGAAAAATAAAACTTTAGAACTAGAAAATATAAGCATTGTTGCAACTATTCCCTGTATGTCTCCACACTGCAAAATTGTTGGCTGCTGCCCATGTAGAACAGCCAGTGCCTCTGGTCACCAGCTGGTGTTCACAAAAAAAAGCAGTCCTTGCCTTGCTGGCTTGTGCTGCACTACAAAATATAGGGCTACATTTTTTCATAAAAACAAACAACTTATTTATTAATTTTTGGTGGTGCAGCAGCACATGGTCACAGCTACAGAGTGAAGTGGTACAAACTATTTGTCAACACCTATACCTCAGTAGTGATAAATGCTCCAAACTGGCACCTGACCATGTTAATAAGTTAAAGCAACTTCTGTGCAATTAGCCATGATTGTGGTCACTTAATATGGGATTGTACAAAGAAGTATCTTGATTCTTGTGCAAGCCTAACTTTCTTCTTTTCTTTTTTTTTTCTTTTTAACACAATAATGTTTATATTAAGAACAATTTTTAGAGAAGCAAGTGAGCTAATTTAAAAAGCTGGGATTAAATTGGATTTGTTATCTTATGGGGAACTTATAAACATGAAAAAATGAAGAAAAAAGCGTATGCTTTCACTCACATATACCATCACAAACGTCGAACCACACCTGTGCACACACCACACCATGGCAGTGCATACACCACACCACACCTGTGCACACACTACAACACACCTGTGCACGCAACACACCCTACATCACACCTGTGCACACACTACATCACACCTGTGCACACACCACACCACACCTGTGCACACACCACACCACACCTGGGCACACATTACACCACACCTGTGCACATACCACACCACATCTGTGCACACACTACACCACACCTGTGCACACACCACACCTGTGCACACACCACACCACACCTGTGCACACACCACACCACACCTGTGCACACACTACGATAAGGCAACACACTGAAACATACAATTATAAGTGAATGAAAGCTGCATGACTGGCACAAACTCTAGTTGTCTAGAAGCTACTGAATATTACTGGTCACGCACGCACAAGAACAAAAATAGCACAGTATTAGTTGTTTTGAACATGGGATTCCAGTAATGATTGTCACATTCTACTCTTGGCTTGAATATATAATCAATAATGAAATAATTAGAAACAAAAATAAAGTGACAAAAAATAATAGTAATAATTAAAAAAAATAAAAAAATTTAAAAAATAAATAAATAAAAAATATATATATAAGGGGGGGAAAGTGAAGAGAAAGTTAAAAGTGAGTGAAGAATTGAACACTAACATAACATGCCTAGAAAGGAGAAGAAGGAATAAGTTCAGACTCCGGGACCTGCCAGTTGTACCGTCTGCCAGTCTCGTACAGTTTCCTGAGCATGTGGGACACCTGGCTCTTTGTCTCCAACTCCTGGTACTTTCGATAGAGGAGCAATGCTGAGCGTGCATCTTCGCAACTGTCATGAGCTCCAGTCTGAATGTGCATATCCAGGAAGAACCAAGCCAGGAATTTGAGAGAGACATAGCGTTGCTTGGGCAGATGGAACAGCTTCACTGTGTCAATGACTTGATTCGGAGGCACCTACAGCAAGACCAATGACATCACACAAGGAAATGGTGCACGCCAATCTGAAATATGAGAGGCGGTGTGTCCATGCCCCCACAAAAAAAAGAAAAAAGTTCAGGACTACCTCCCACAGTTAATGGACTGACAGAGGAGTGGGTAATCTGTGCAGGTGGAACAGGACATACATTACAAGCCAATCACATACCAATACAAAGAAAATGTGTTATGTCCACTCAATTATACCATCAAACACACACCCTGACTTAATTTTTTTTTTTTTTTTTGCTCTCAATGGCACAATAGAAGAATATAAGTGCTGTCATCACTCACATTCTAATTTAAGAGAGAAACAGAACTCTAAATGGGTAAAGATAAGGAGGAAAATAAAACAAATAAGCCCATCAATTCACAGGAATGTGAGAATAACAGCAAATGGGTCCAGAGAGCATGAGCAGAAGCTGATAAGATCATGAGCACAAGCTGAGAGCATGGCTGAACAGATACCGAGACAGAGGTGGTTTTATTTAGAAGAAGAATAGTGTGGTGGGCTAGGGAAAGTCTACAACAGAAAACAAAATATATCAAGCATTCCAAGAAGCAGCAGATAAGTTGACCAAAACCTGCTGGTTTGCTCATCCAATAAGAGAAGGGTAATCCCTCAACCCATAGAGAAGGGATGTGGTGAAGTTGCCTGGCCAGGGAGAGAAGCCTTCAACAAGTGGAGGGTAAATATATAGCAGGGAGGGTGTTTTTTAGACAAGGTCAAGTTGATTCTAAATATTGCTCATTAATAAGGTCATCTAATCTAATATTGTAAATTGTAAACTCACCCAATCAGGCTTCTTCAACTGAAAACACACTCATTACTAAACACAGACCTTACATGTACATTCATGCACATACATTCTCACACACATACATTCTCACACACATACACGCACGCATGCACACACACACACACACACACACACACACACACACACACACACACACACACACACACACACACACACACACACACACACACACACACACACACACACACACACACACACACACACACACACACACACACACACACACACACACACACACACACACACACACACACACACACACACACACACATTTTGTCCTGTCCTGTCTTAACCAGTACCAGTTCATGGTCACACAAGCCTTCAGAAGGGTTAGCATGCCTTGTGTGTTGGCCATCCAGTGACCTCAATCTCTCTGAAAGTTTGCACAACCATTTCTTGCATGGTTGGCACTGGGCAGCTCCTCTCTATTCCCTCACAGATTCTCTCTCTCTCTCTCATATATTAAAAATCTTCATTGATTTTGCGTGACATGATGTTACAAATAATCAATGAGGGGCTGACATAAGGTATAGTGTCAAAGTGATGTACAAAAATCACTGCACACTGGGCAAAGATACCTAGTCGAGCCACTATAAAGAGGAAGTGAATGAATACAATAAATGACTAAGGACAGTATACACAATCAAAGTAAATGTTTATTAGATAAATAAATCAATTAATTAATTAATTTATAAAAAAATCATAATAATAATGAATAAAAAAGTAAATAAATTTTTAAAATTTTTAAAATAAATAAATAAAATAAATGAGTAAAGACAGTTTAATAATTTGAGTAAATGCTTATTTGTATAGGAGGTAACAAAGTTAACAGTTTCTATGTTATCTCTCTATTCCTGGTACACCATATCTTAAACGATTCTTGGATGGCAGTATTGGAAATCCTAACGAGTAGAGTTTTGAGGTCTTTCTTAGAGCAATCTAGATGCTTTTGCATCTGGAGAAAACCTTGCAAATGGATCACTCCTCTAGAGCCAACCTCAAGGGTGATGAGCAATGCATCATGATTGCAGTTCTCACACAGGTCAATATACTTTTTTCTTTTTCTTTTGGCAGACTGTTTAAAGAGAGTGTCGAAGCAGATGGTAAGCTCAACTATCACTGTTCTTTTTGAAAGCTTATCCCACCAGATAATGTCTGGTCTGAGGTCTGTGCAGGGAAGATGGCTTGGTAGTGTGTAAGTCTGTGATGACAGATCTGCTATCATGTTCTGTGATGCTTTCAAGTTGACATTGATGAAGGAAGCAATTTCTTTTAGAACTTCATCATATCTTTGATAGTATCTCCGATAGTGTAGGGCAGTCTCACAGTTATTTAATACATGGAGTAGTGTCTGTCTTTGATGTCCACGCAATGGGCACGATGGATTTGGCTTCTTTTTCCAGAGATGGAGGTTGGAGTTATGGGGAAGAGTGTGAAATCTCTCTCTCTCTCTCTCTCTCTCTCTCTCTCTCTCTCTCTCTCTCTCTCTCTCTCTCTCTCTAAAACCCTTGGAGCACACTCCACACAAAACTTCTCTACCCACCACTGATGTCGTGCTGCCTGTTACACACGAAGTCCAACCATCTGCCACACCTCAAGTAATACAAAAGGAGCAATTTTGACCCCATGATCACAATATCTGATGCATCTGTACAGTTTTCCGCATAGCAATAATATAATAAGGAGAAAAAATTCTCAAAAATGTCAGTCAGTTCAAACACAATGATCCATTGTTGACCAAGCAAACGACTCCAACCGGTTAACTTCAATTCCCTACAGTAATCAAATAAAGGAGACAGAAATAAATTTTGTCTCTTTTAACATCTGATATAGTTGTTCTTAATGACAAGAGCAGTTGGAGTGTGGCTAAGAGTCTTCTCTGTGGAGCAGCTAGTCTCTTCTTCAAGTAGATGTCATCCTTCCTCAGGAAAAGACTAAAAGTAAGAAAATGAAGAGAAGCTTGATGCCTCCTGTCTGGTGTGACCCTTCTGACCAATCTCATTAGCCACTAGTCCACTTGCGTGTAGCTTGGTTGACTGTTGTAAATTAGAAGAGAATGTGACCACATGAACTGATAGACTTCCTTGCTCATTACAATATATGCTTAATACATGTCCAACTATCACATATTTAACAAAAGAAACTCTCTCTCTACAACTGGTGGGCAAAATTCCTTAAATATGGATCCCAGTCTGCCCAGAACATAAGGACTTTACAACACTCCAATTAATCAACACAATGAATGCAATTAATCACCACAAATGCTTCTTGTCCATTTGATTCTGCTAGGGCCAGCCTAGCACTCTCCATATTGTGCAAACGATACTTAAGGTCAGTCTTACCAGGCATGGAGGGCCAAGGGTGCTTCGTCAATGCACGCCTGTCTGCACAAGACTTACCTAATTGCAATTTGAAGCACATGGTCTATAATATATGTCCACACTGAAGTCTTGAATTGCTATTCAACACTTGGTGAGGCAACTATTACTAAGTTTCATAGTATGAAGGATTATACCACAGAGCTCTGTGGTCCGCTGGATAATGTCATCCCAGGAGATACAATCTGAAAATGATTCAGTGTTGGTACACTAGACACACACTCTTTCTTATGGGTTGAGTAGCATATTTCCTCTATAAATACTTTGGTAAAGTTATTTTCTCAATAAATTCTCGATGTGTCTGTCGTTGCTGTCTCCAGCCTGACTTAGCACAGCCCTAACACCTCACTCCTCCACAGGATGCATCTGTCTGCAGGATCACTAGCTGTGAGAGTAGTCAGGAGAATTTCTTCTAGAGGTTTGCACCCTCTGAATTGTGACATCTGTCCCACTGTGGCAAAGTCAACTTTCTTGTTATAATCAGAGAGGGCTGCTTCAGTTGAACAGAACACCTGAATGAACTGACCACTCATAAGCTGCCCCCAAGCCCTTGCTTCAGTGTGGTTATGGAGGAACAAGAACTGCAGGTGTGCTGTAGAGTTTGCCTCAGTAGATCCTGAAGAATTTATCAGCAAATCCATTCTCTGGTCAGTATAGACTGTGGATGTTGCCTCATCATCATTTGCCAACAGGATTGTATGATTTGTGTCCTCCTCTCTGGTGGCCAATGTAATCTTTGTGTGACCATTGCTGGCTCCATCTGTGCTATTCTCTTGGGATGATAAGGTATCCTAGCCTTCTAGAGCTCATGTAGCATGCTCTGGTGCAGGTGTTCACCAACACCACACCTTACATGTATATGTCCACTGCCTTCACTTCACTAGCTGCTAGCACACCTGGGCAAACTGACTGAAGGAAGGCAAACTGACTGAAGGAAGGTAGAAACTAATATTCCCACAAGAACAGAGATATCATCATTTTTGAATTCACACTATCAGCTTGAGGGCTACAAAACTAACATCTGCAAGTCTCTCTACAAGTGGGGAAGGTTTCATGTGTAGGGATCTCAGCCGGCTCACATACAATGTCTACTTACCAGTCAGTGGTTGCATAGTGTATCCGACTACCACCTCACCTGTACAATCCTTTACCCACTACTTTAACCCTATTATTATTTCACCATTCCCATGTATTCTGATATATACTAGAGCAGCAAAATAAAAACAACATCATAACTTCATGTCACTATCCCCAAACAACTGGAATAGAAATCAAGTGTACTCCAGTGTTGACTATCACATTATGAATCATTCTCTGCAGACCCTAAAGGATTCATAATTCATCCCTTACATGCAACACACTATAGCTACACTAACTAATGCATATGTACATTTCATAACAATTATCCTTAATAATGGGAAAAACATTAATACATTCCAGTAATGTATTTGAACCTAACAACAATTATCACCACATTCAAGGGGAGGTCTATAGTATTTACATAGAGAATACCAAACACAATATTGCCTACCACTTCACAGAAAGCAATAACACACCCATTGAGAAACAGAATATTTTGATCCTTACCAGTATGTTAATGACTCTGAAATCTTTGTTGAGTCCATGGCCCACAAACTTGACACCACTCTCCAAGAGGTAAAGAAGCTTGAGGTAGCTGGCCTTGAGCGTGGTTAGGTGTTTGGAACTCATGGAGGCATCCAAATCACCAGGACGGATACCTGAGAACTTGGTCAAGTAGTCGACCACCTGCATACAAACAAAGAGACATCCCATGTGTGTGGCTGGACCAACACCTCAAATTTAGTCCATACAACACATCATATACGTCTGAAAAAATTATTTTATGACTTCTATTTGATTTGTTAAGGGTGAAGTACTTTGAGGATGAGATGACTTGAAAGGTTTCCAGTTATAACTTTTGAAGCTTCAGTGTAGAAGTAAAGAAATGCACACAATAGTGCTCTTGGTGATATAACATTTTGGATTACACTAAGCAATTCCCCCATGTATAAATGGCTTCAACATTTTCTATCTACTGATTTGATATTTCTACAGAATCAGTGGGGCTTAATGCAGTATTGATGGCCACCAGGATTATCTTAACAGGCGGTTCTCCAGATCATGCATGAGAAGACCAGCAAGAGTAATATGGCACAACAAATGATGACACACTTTTCCCGTGCACCTATTCGTAGAATTCTCTTAAATGGAGATATAGAGACAGGGCTAGGGCAAAAGTAAGTTATAGAAATGGCCAAGATTTTAATGAAGTTATTTATGGAACATTAAACTTTAATGAATTTGTGTTCCATTCATATAATCCATTTAGAGATTGCTGCCTAAATGAATGTGATTGCATGGGTGTGAGTGTATATGCATGTTGCTATGCAATACAACTGCCATTCGTGTCAATTGGGACAAAATTTTTTTTTTGTGATATCAGTAGCCTAAACACAGGTGCCCGCAAAGACAAGGGGCAGAAACAAATTGACTTATTCATCTATACGGAAGGTAATCAAATATAAGTAAAAATGCAAGTCTCTGTGTTTGAGACTTTCTGTAGACTATTTAAAAAAAAAAAATTATCTATACTGGAAAATAAACAACTACAGCTGTGTGTTAAAATACCAGAATCTGCAGCTCTGCACTATAAACAGTATATGCACGTTTCATGCCAGAGCATGCTTAAGGACCTTCTCCAAATTTATGGGATCAACTACTTGCAGTTGATGTAAGGTTGTTAATGATTTAAAAATGATTTTTTCCCGTAACTTGAAACCAAATCTAAAATTTTTGTGTGAACACGAACATATGTATCTAGCTGCATAGGAAACATAAAAGTTGTCATAACAACAACTAGAACAAAAAACAACTGCCCACTAGATTCCCTTGCAGTTGTCATACCAATGCATTAGTAAGTTAATACATTCAATTAGATCAATAAGACAAATTTAGTAAATCAAACAAACAGCATAAAGTAGTGACATCTGTAAGCACATACATACATACCTGCTCAGAGGTGGAGATGTAGTCGTCTATGAATGGGCTTCCTTCCATGGGGCCTTTCCTGCAGTAATGAGAGATGTATGGGGGCATGAAAGTTCTCTCACAAATAGTCTCGAAATAGCACCTCCTTTTTCTATTTAATGTCATACAGCTTATTTGGTCATTTTAGTGTCCTCTCCTAATCACAATTCACCTGTGCTGATATTGTGTATGTTGAGGTGCAGGGTGATGCTCAAGCATTGGTTTGGTTGCCATAGTTCATACATGATGAAGCTACATGAAACTGCATTTAACAGCTGGAATAAATCCAGTTGTTGATTAGGTCCCCAACCAGCAGCTGGATGTTCACTAGCTGCATGTTTACTTGTGGGAGGGGGGATGGAACATTTCCAGGTAAAGATCTGCAGGAAGTTTTTCCATTCTCACATTTTGGGAAACGTACAGCCATTGGTGTTTTCAAGGGGCTGACCCTGAAGGAAGTACACCTCTGCCTCATTACTTGTAGGTAGTGGTGATGTGTCAACAAGTCTTGTCAGGGCACCCAGACTATTGGGCAAGTTTTAGCAGACCCCCCAGGTGTCTTCTGCATTAGTGGGCCCAAAATGTTTGAATGCTTATCATTAAGTTTGTTTCCAGGCAACAGCAACAAGTGCAACCTGCTTCTTTGATTCACTGGGTGGCCAGGGCTAGGGCTAGGGCCTGTGTGACCTTACCCATCTCCTGACCATATTCGAACACTAGGCACCAGACCAAGCACTATCTTCATAACAAGTCATGATTCAATCTTCCATTTGGACTGAAGCCAATTGCAGACAATAGGAAGTAGCACATGCATAAACGTTTGAAATAAAACAACCATGACAATATTGCAGCTGCAACATAGCCCACTCTATTTACTCAGCTCAGCACTTAGATGCAGCTGCTTCTGTGTGTGTGTGTGTGTGTGTGTGTGTGTGTGTGTGTGTGTGTGTGTGTGTGTGTGTGTGTGTGTTCGCGTGTGTGTGTGTGTGTGTGTGTGTGTGTGTGCGCGCGCGCGCGCGTGTGTGTGTGTGTGTGTGTGAATATGTAATTGGCTACAGCAGAGTGCTAATTGCTCACAATAACTGAAGACAAAGTAAATTCTCCTTAAAGTTAAGTGTTCATTAGTTGTAATCACTAGCTATGGTTGATTGCTACCACTCCAGGACCTTGTCACCATTGGTAAACCCTGCACTAAGCTTTTGTAGTTGGTTTGATAGAGATGTATGACTATCAACAACAACAAAAAGTATACAGACCTTAATACCTTACTCAATACAAAGCAATCACCTCTTTCAAAAAAGTTTCAAATATTTATGCTTGTACCCTCAGACTAAAATGAGTTCTACACAAACTAGAGCAAACAACATAACATACTAAGCCAAGACTGTCAGCCAGACTTTACATTGTTTCTGTAGATCTATGTTGTATGCATTAGGATCAAGGGTTAACAAACTACCTATCACGTTATATCGTTCAGAGCATGAAACACACACACACGCACGCACACACGCACGCGCGCGCGCACACACACACACACACACACACACACACACACACACACACACACACACACACACACACACACACACACACACACACACACACACACACACACACACACACACACACACACACACACACACACACACACACACACACACACACTGTCACATTCCATACACATCCACATCTCTCAGCCCATGCTGATAATCTCTGTTGCCCATGAAGCCATTCCAACCAGCAGTGGATCAAAGATATTAATTCAGTTATTTAATTATCTCAACTAGGAAAATAAATAATTAAACACTAACATATACAACATCTGCTGAAGATGCAGGCAATGGAAGTGCCCTGGTTGTATCCAATCAGCCAGCTTTCCCCCCCCCCCCCCCCTCCCCTCCCCCAACACACGCACACAGACAAACATACTGTGATACATGTGCTAGTATTACTCTGACTAGCCAGAAACTCCAATTGGGTTGTTTTCATTCTTATTGGCAAGCAAACTGGCACTCATCCAACAACCTCAATGTGCTGGCTGGTAAGGTGATATGAATGACCCAATTATCCTAATATGCATCACTATGCTAGCCTAAACACATGGTAAACAAAAGTCACTTTCATAGTCTTGAACATGACCATAAGATATGAAAACAAAAGTTTCTGAAGATCATACTCAATAAAATATGACACACCGAACATTCTGATGCCAGTCTTGGCATATGTCTGTCAACTCTGGCTGGCTACTACATATCTAACCTTTTGTACCACTTTGTTCTTTACTTGACCTGTGCAGTTGTGAAGGATAATTTTTTTAAATTTTTTTTTAAATTAAAGTAATTTACATCCTCTAATGGAAGGTTTTACCACACCTCTAATTAGGACACACCCTTTAATGGAAGGTTTTACCACATCCCTAATTAGAACACACCTCTAATGGAAGGATTCCCAATACCTCTAATTGCGACACACACCCTTTAATAAAAGGTTTCCCCACACCCCTAATTAGAACATACCCTCTGATAACAGTGATCCTTGCCACAGAGAACTGGCTTGGCTTCAAGGTGGTGTGTGTCCCATCACTCCTCACCTCCGCCTCCTCCTGGTTGAGCGTCACAAACTCAGCATCCACCCCCACAAGGTCACCCGCAGAGGGCAGCTCGGAGAAGGCGAGGGGGGAGGAGGAGGAGGGGGACAAGACTAAGTGGGAGGGATGTGTCTCTGTCAGCAGCACCAGGGGGTCCAGCTGGCAGGACACTGCAAGGATGGTGGATATCATCACCATATATGGGCATAAACCGTGGTACTGTACGCAGAGCACATGAGTAAATTAGTGACTGTGAGTATGGTTTAGCTCATGTATAACTCATAGTGCACCAAAATAAATGCTATTCCTCCATTATTAGAAATATTGAGACAACATTGGTTCAGAATTGCATCCCAGCTGCTCTCTAATGCATGCACTCACTTACATGAGTCTAATGGAAAATTACACAGAACATGTACAGCACATGCACATGTTCACATATACATAACTTTACATCTACATGTAAACTTAATGGCATTCACATTAATTATTTGATTTGACAATTTATTTAATCTAATCTGATATTGATATGTACACGGCAATAAAGTGTAATCTGTCACAACCAAAATGGAGAGGCAATGATGCATGCAAGTTCTCCCTCCCTCCCCCCCCCCCCTCCCTCATACTTACACGCATGCACACACAGAGACTACATAGTTACCACCAGTGTTGAACTCCTTGATATAATCCTTTCTAGTATAGATGAGCACCGCAGGAGTCAGCCACTCCATCTGGAACAACCCCACCTCTTGCTGCACATGCCCACACACACACACACACACACACACACACACACACACACACACACACACACACACACACACACACACACACACACACACACACACACACACACACACACACACACACACACACACACACACACACACACACACACACACACACACGATAACACAGAAAATAGAACATTAAATGGGAGCATCATGAATAAAAAATATTTCAGATAATTGTTTACTACATGACAAACATGGTACCTCTTTTGTAGGAGTGATGTGGAAGTCGTTGAACAGGTACCACTGAGATTTGGTCTTGCCCTGACACACAAGTTAAATGTAAATGAGAAAACACTTGAGATAATTGTACGATTCATAATCACACCACACAATTTTGAATATTGATCCTTATGAAGAATGAATGTACATACACACACATATATCAGAGTAGTTGTTTTTTTTAATTTTTTTAAATGTGCATCAATATGTAAAATTGATAATCCTTCACACAAATGCAGGAATAAAATCGGAAACACGAAAATAGGAAAAAATAAATTTTAGCATAGTGTTGCCTTAGTGCCTCAGAGCACCGATTCCTGACTGTTTGAACACTTAACAAATAATTGACCCTAGGGAAGGGGCGTGGCACACAGACAGCTCTCACCTCCTTCCTGAGGTGGTAGGACGAGCCCACCTTCACATGAGCCACCAGGTTCCCTTGGGGCTCCATCCATGGCTCCTTCACATGACAAACAACCATGGAGAGCTCATACTCCCCATACACCTCCTCCACACCTCCAACTGCCTCACTGTCACCTCTCACACCCTCTCCCCCTCCATCGCCAGCATCACCACTCACACTCCCCCCACCACTTCCTGCGGCTGTTGTAATAGTCCCTCCTGCAACTTCCTCCTGATGATCACTTCCAACTCCATCACTCCCGATGGAGTCAGAAGCATCTCTCTGGCTACAGGAGAAGTCTGGGGCAGATGAGATAGCATGGAGAGGAGCAATCTTTCTTGCATCATCAGCACTATCTCTCCCTGCCAGAACACCCACAGGAGGGGAGGAGCTATCGGGACATGTACTTCTTCTCTTTGGAGGTTGCGTGTCATCCTCCACACCACTTGTGCCATGCCCACCATTGCTCTGTCTGTCTTCCTCCTGGCTGACCTGCAGGACATTGTCTCCACTGATGCCCAGGCTGAGGGCCAGAGGCAGCCATCTCTGGGAGCTGTGGACTCCACCACTGCTGTGAGCCTTCCTCTCCCTCCGCTGCTGGAACTGCCAGAACTCTCTGTCCGTCTCTGACTCCACCTGGCAGTTCAGCGTCAGCACTTGTGGGAGGGAGCACAGAGACTTCTCATGAGTCTGCAAGATGTACAGTAGTCCAGGGGAGAGAGGAGAGGAGGGAGAAGGGTGGGGGTGAAACATGAAGCACATCAATGTGACCACATGTACACCACATGGCATTTCACAATCAGATGAAATGAAAATTCAGATCAACCTCTTGATACTACTAGAGGATTATTTGTTCCATTTAATGCACACTATGAAGTTAATGCACACTGTGAAGGAATGTAGTGGGTGGGTGAGGACTCGCTCACCGTAGCCTTGTATTTGGCGCACTGCTCACACCAGGAGTGCATGTGCTGCTGTCTGCAGATGCTCTGCTGCAGCAATGACGCAAACGACACTCTCTGTTCCACCACACCTCTTGTCTTGGTCCCACCACGACTTCCGCAGTGGTCTAGTGTGTGTGTGTGTGGTGGTAAGGGAAAGTGAAGCCAAAGAAGCCTACATGTGCTCTATTTCAGCATCAACAGTGTCACAGGAAGCAAATGCAAGATAAATTAATTATTCACAGATAGATAAGTTTCAACATCCTCTGATAACCCCCCCCCCCTCCCCCAGAAGTCGCAGAATTAGACCAACTGGCTTCTATTCACAAACAAATAAAAGGTTAAGTTGGTTTACCTGGTCATACCTAACTCAACTTGCAATGTTCAGCAAATTGTGAACGCATTCCTAACATTTCCTCTGAGCCTTCTTATGGATGAATTAGAAGGGCAATGTGTGAGGACACATTTTATATAATCACTTCGTTTATAATAATTAAAATTTCGTATGCACCTTCAAAATGACTACTACACTGGAATGCTTTGAATTTATCAAAAACTATACATTACTTAAACTCAGTAACCCTCACTGGGTCTATACTCAATAGGTACTTCCATAAGTTAAAATTTATCTTAAGGTGGACTTCAGGTCAAAAGAAAAAAAAGGGGGGAAAAAATCATTATTAAATTTTTAAAATAGATGTTCTATGTATCAGTTAGTTATTTCCAAAAATATAAAAGGCATTGGACCACACCCTCCTCCCCCCCCCCCCCCCCCCCATCAATTTTTTTTCTTAACTGATTTCAATTTAAAAGAAATGATGCCAAGAATGTTGAAGTATCTTTACATATGGGAGTAATGATTTTTAAAATAAGAAAAAACATGATTTTGAGATATAAATCTTCAGAGGTAAATGTTGATGTTTGCCATTACTGTATTCTATCTTTCCTTCCACCACTTCTGTTAGTCAACTATTCCATACCAAAAAAACAAAAAAAAAAACAAAAACAAAAAAAAGATGAAAAGAAGGGATGGTAAATAACAACCTTCTAACATATAACAGTTACGTAGCTTTCTTTTCAAGTCTTTTGGCATGGCTGAGTGTAGCATTATTGTCATGCTTACATCAGAAGTTTAGAACACCCCAGTCCCATACTATAAGAAACTCCCTCTTCCTCTCTATGGCTTCCCCTTCCACACTCATCTCCCCATCACCTATTAACTATATATGAGCACAAAATAGTTTGCTTCAAATATTTAGAGGGCATAGAAATGGAGGGATGCACACCCCACACCACACTCCCTTACCTACATCAACTCCTATTGGTCACTCTAATTGATCACTTCAATGCACATGAGTGCGGTTGATGTAGGTACGGGGTTACATCCCTCCATTCCTACGTACCCATTTTAAAAATTTGGAATAAATTTTTGTGCTCACTTGTTTGCCATCTTTTTGGTTGAACATGTGAAGTGGTGTGAACATAGCAAGTCTGCAATAGCTGAGTAAAAAAAAAAGAAGCTAAATAATGTATACGGCATTATTTTAACCAATGTAGAGACCCTTTACCAATCATCATATATTTAGGGATGGAGATACCGCTTAACCACCTTTGGCTATAGGTTTGATAAATTGCTTAGCATGATTACAGTAGAAGTATCTATATTGGTCAAGTCCAAGGCAGCCATTGCAGCAATTTTGAAATGTAGATGCTTTACCATATGTATGTACTTCACCATAAATAAATCATGAATCTCTTCAAGTGCCAATATATCACCTTTGAATTATAGTACAGACTTTAAATAATTGCTACAATCTTTAGTCAGGATAAATTATGGGCAGTGTCCATTTTCGTAGCTGTTCAGTTGTTATAGCAATAAAAGAGAAGCATGAGATCAGCATCACTTGAAGCCATGGAAGAGCACTGGAGCCCAAGGTGTTAGGATGTACACAGGAAGGCCATTCTCCACTTTTTTAGTTACATTCTTATAGCTTGGCAAAACGAAATCGCTGGGAGATTATGCATAAATTATAAAAATGGAGATTCAAATGCTTTTAAACCTGAAGTATAGCTCATAGATTGATTGCAGTCACCAAAAAACAACAACAAATGATAATTTTTTTTTTTTTTTTTTTTTTTTTTTTTTTTTTTAATTAGTCAGGAAGTTCATTCTCCACTTCTTTAGTTACATTCTTGTAGCTTGGCAAAACGAAATCGCTGGGAAATTATGCATAAATTGTAAAAATGGAGATTCAAATGCTTTTAAACCTGAAGTATAGCTCATAGATTGATTACAGTCACCAAAAAAAACAACAAATGATAAAAAATTTTCTCTCGTTATGTTTTCCAAAAAAATATGGTGAAGGTCCCCCCCCTTAAATAAAATAACTCAAATTACTTCTCATAATGCAAAAGAAAAAGGTGAAATTAAAATGTCTCATGCTATAGTGTAGACAAGTAGAGAAGCAATCAAATATCAATCATGACCAATCCTTTTACCAACTAAAGACACTTTCTCTTTCACCCATGTGCACATACACACACAACTATCTGAATAATTGGGTGGCTCTAAAAGGAAGTCACCTGTGGAATTGTGAGGATAATGCAGAGAGAAGAGCAGCTCTGTCCTCTGTGTGATGGTGCTCCACCCACAGCCACACCTCACCTCTGTCTTCATCGTGGACCCAAACACACGCTGCATGACAGACGTCTGGACTTCCTCCCCCTCCCCTCCCCCAAGCCCACCTCCCTCCCCACCCTCACCAGCATCACCCGCAGGCCCGTCCAGAAACAAGCCCATGCCCAGCTGCACGGACGGAGTGGTAGGCGTGATGGGCGACCGAACATTAAATGAGGTAGGGGATGGCATGGCCATGTAAGAAGTGGGTGTGGCCAAAGGGACCCGAGATGGGTGTGCTTGAGATTGCATAAAAGATTGTTGAGGGTCCATCTCCTGGTTGAGTTGCTGCAACACGAATCTGGTCCAGCTCTGAATGAGCTTGCCAAGGTTAGTCTTCAGCTCTTCCTCATCCCAGCTGAGCAAGAGACCCAGGGCGGAGGCCTCTCGCAATGTGCGGAATGCTCGGAGGAAGTTGTTGGCCTGACAGCTCTCTCCTTCTGATTGGTCCAACATGCGGAAGAGAAGGCCAAGCTCACAAGCAAGACAGAACTCCCTGGAACACAAGTGCTTCTGCATGCTACAGCGGACAGGCTCCAGGAAATACAGCACCTGGGCAGGGGAGGGAGGGGGGGGGGGGGGGGGGCAGGGAAGAGCCAAGGGAGGAAGAAAATGAGGCGCAGAAGAGGGAGATGGAGGAGATAGAGACGGTGAAGAGAGGATCAGGAGAGATTAACACTCTACACACTATCAATATGACTTCAACCCACTAAATACATACACTTCCGGAATTTAATTAACCACATCCTTTTCTAGCAGGTCCAAAACACTTTGACATGTGACCACCCACATTACCAATCCTAGTTATGCATGATGTAGTGCATTCTAATCTGTGGCTAAGACAGGAACTGATGACCTTGTGGACACATAGCTTGTTGTTGACTCAGACGAAGGGGAGAGTCCGAGTGGGAAGAACATACTACAATACTAAACCCACTAGAATTATGTTTCAATAAACACCTTTTTCCTTTTCAAAATTTCCTTACTTCCTGTTTCACACCATGAACTAATCCCCACCCTCCTGTTTCAACAAAAATCACTAATTTATACTTAAATTATTAATAGTATTTAATAATTATAACTAATATGTCTGTATAATCACCATGTGATTTAGCATGACAAGTCTTATGTGTTTTCTTCATGAGACATTCCTTTCTGTCATTCAGGAGGTGTTCACACTGTGATAAACTCTGATGACAGTTACTGATACTACAGGCATTTAATGACTGATCAACTCTATAATACACTCTACAGCCATCCCCCCTCCTTTCTCTGCCTTGTACGATCCCTAATAGGGATGGATTCATGTCACATGATACATGGCAGTGTCACATGATACATGGCAGTCTCCAATAGGCTGCACTATCTGAAACATTTGCAGCAACGTGCTCAAACACAATGTCTACATCAGTGACAGACTGGACTATGGCTTGACTAAATCTAGAGTGGCTACCAACATCCATCTTGACTACACTGCTCAGGCAAACTCTACCCTGGATGGTTGCAATGATCTGTGGTCCTGAACATCAGTGGTCTCATCTGCAACAGTGCTCACAGGTTGGCCTCTCAGAATATCTCTGAGGGCAGCAAAGCGGTCCACACAAAGCCTTGGAACATACACTGAAATGAGTTGTTGATCTATTTGAGGGAGCACCAACAACCTGGGCATGATACTTCCTTTCTTAGAGCCAGCAATTTTTTTGTTTTCACGGAAAACCAGCAGAATTCAATCACAGAATTTGGTATTTGAAACAGAATTTCCCTTTGGACAAATTGAAACCGACACAGGCAAAAGTAATTTATAGCAGCTGCTATGATATAAAACTGAAAAATTCAGAAGTTGATTCGCTGATAAAAGGATGGATGCAGTTTCATGTCATGTGCTGTACATTGCCAACTCTCCCAAATTCAGTGTATTCTAGTGCATTTTCCATGTAACAGATTCCTTGGGTCTACAACACACACACATGCATGCACGCACACACACATTCATGTCCAAACTAAGCCAAGGTATATTAAATAAGATAAAAGCAACGCAATCGACATATCGCAAGGTAAGGGGTCTCATATCAACTACTGCACCCACACTGAAGTGAGGCAGATATGCTCACCTGCAGCATGGAGTTGCAATAGGCATTGGGAATGTGGATCTCCAGACCAGCAAACTTGGTCCCATTGTAATGACGGAAATCAAATGTCTCAATCCCTGAAAGAAGAAAAGGAAAACAAGTAGATATCAACGTTATAAACACTTTTGAAACAGTTTTATCATCTTCGTGTGTGTTGAAATCAACCACATTTACATTCTAATAATTGAGAGACGTAAAACATCCATAAATATTCAGAGTATAGTTACAGTTTTGTGTGGCCTTCCTCAAGTAGAGAACTCTCCTGTGACAACAGTCACGGACAGAACATGGCTACACTTTAACTGGAGAATCTTAAAGTAGTGCCTGTTCTAAACCACAAAGATACTATTTGGTCTTTTGTGATTTTGGAGCAACGTAACATCCTCAATCTTACAATCAGTTTCTGTCAAATACTTTATCTCGAAGTTAATAGTTTGAATCTAAAAATTTAAAACCACTTTTCACAAAATCATGAGCAAAAGGAAAATGCTGTACAATACCATATGGAGAAGCACAATTCAGCACACAAGCATGTGCTATTGCCTAATGGAACACCACCTACCGCAGAAATGTGCTGCAGGAGCTCACCTAACTTGGAGTACTTGATCTCCACTTGTCTGTACGGTTTGGGAATGAGTGACAGCGGGTTATTCTCTATGGCAACCACATTAGTTTAAAAATATAAAAAAACAATTGTTAATGATATGATAACAAGAGAATAACTGTTTAGTGTTCTTATCATGTTTGTTAATTACAAGTCAACATTTTTTTATGTCTTCCAAGAAAAACCTGCACACCAAGCAATTCTTGTAAGTGAAAGTACTTTTACATAAACACAATGCACTCTCCTGTCTCTTGTTGTCTATTTATCTAGTTCAAGTACTGCACTGTTAGAGAGCGGCCATACTGACTCACGAATGAATTTAGCCTGGACCACAGCAGTAGTCATGGAAACACTGTTCCTCCAGGCTGAAAGAGACCCATCCCTAACATGTGACATTCCACATTGTGTTGTTGGCTACCACTCCTCTCAGGTACTCAGACCCTCTCCCTCCCCAAATAGAAACTCACATTTCATTAAGTGATTCTGTCCAAGACAAGGAACATGGTTTAGTAACATTGCAAACAGGATGCACAGAAAATAAGATATTGACACAGTACAGTTAACAGCATGAAATTGTTGTCTAAGACTGTGACCTATCACTACACACAGTTAGTGGTGCATTTTGGACCAAGTGTCCAGTATTTGGCATGGACATGTGATTTGGCTGAGCACATAGAGAGACTAGATCAATGTATACTTCAATATATATATATATATAGAACTGTTCTTATTTATTCACATGCACACACCCACCCATACACTCACACACCCACCCATCCACTCACACCCACCCACACACACATACCCATCCATCCACTCCCCCACACAAACCCCTCACCTCTCATCATCGGTGACTCTGGTACATGGTCTCCCATGTCTCTGTCCAGATCATACACAACCTGGTTGTACCTTATGTGGGCGGGTTTGGGGGAGTGGCCCACAAAATGGCTCATGCGCTTGTTCTCCAGCACCTCAGGGTCAATAGCTGGGGTCATCCTGCAATTCAATACCATTTTTGATCCTAACACAATGGCTTCTATCTAATTAACTACAAAGTATGTAAAATTTAACTTTGAACATGCTCACAGACATTCCTCAGGTAACAAAATGATTATATTCTTAACGCCTGGTGGTTGAATGTTAGTAAACATTGACAGGGAAAACAATTAATTTACTCAAACCGTTACCAGATTAAACTGGACTAAAGCATGGTGAAATAATTGAAGTTGAAAATTTTTTTAGGGGGAGAAATGAATAATAAAAACAAATATTACCTAATATATATGCTATCTCAAAACCAGCTAGAGTTCAGGGAATGAAGAAAGATGAATATCATAAACCATTCCGGTTTCTGTCCTGAAATTTTGAACACTTCCCAGGTTGCTATGCTAGCAACATTGTTGCATGTTGAAGGTTTCAGTAGGAATTAACCTTGGCAACAATGTAAACACACTAACTAGTTTGTCAACTTGGCCGGTCTGTAAATTAACTTAGCCACCCCGTTGATATATCGCAGTCTCAACAAATATGTCAGACAGACACACAGGTGTGCATCTGATGAACAGGTGTGGGTTCTCGTTAGCCACACTGTTACCACACTCAAATCACACCTAAACTATGTCAACATGAATAGAGTAACATTAACTGGTGTAAGTTGAAACGAACAAAAAAAAATTGAAGTTGAAATGTCAAATTTGTTCTGCAGATTCACACATGTTCTGTTCTGTCTAATCTGCTGATGTATAATTTAATTAAAGATGTTGTCTATTTAACTTATCCAGCCACTCTGCGGACAGGTCAGACTCACAGGAAGGTTGGCAACATCATGGACATGCATGTACTCCAACCCATGATGTTGAAGGCTTTGTGTGAACATTTCAAAGTGTTACACTAATTTATAGCGATTATGGTGTGCTATAATTGGAGAAAACTTACCTTCTGACAAATTTCGAACAGTGAACAGGCCAGTCAGAAAATAGAGGAGTTCTGAAGGGGGGGGGGGGGGGGGGGGATAAATCAATGCCTCCACAAGTCAGGAATACATATAAGTAGTTACGAAAACAAATTATGTATTTTTTACACGTGAAATAATTCTTTGTCATTGTCATAATGATTTGAAACATGTAACGTGTTGCGTGTAAGATAACAAAAAGAATGTGACCTGATAAATAGTTTATCTCATTAATTAACCAAGTGCCTCTGGGCATCAAGTCTAATCCAACCCTTCATTAAATGAGGACTAAAGGTCATCAACAGAAGAGTAGAGAAAGCTCCACAAGCTGATTCCCATTTTCAAGTGTGCGTCATATTTTATTGCTACTCTTCATCGAATGCATCTTGACTAGGGTAGCACATGCTCTACATGGAGCAGCTGTGTGCCAGCAAGGGCTAGGACTAGCTGGGTTCAGAGTGAGAACACCACATTGGTACGGACATGTGCTGCTTCCTGCTGCGCAGCGCTGCTTCCTGCTTCACAGTGCTGCTTCATGCTGCACAGTGCTGCTTCATGCTGTCAAGCATACAGCACCGCACAACTCAAAGTCTTCATAATGCGAACATGTTCAGCAATACTTTCCCTGAAGTTATTTTATGCAAAATTAAAAGACTCCATCAAAATGAATGAAGCAAGCACACCACTACAGCGGCTTACAGATCCAACAATGAAAACATTGAACTTGGGTCTATTCTTGTGTTGTGGATGCAGCACATAAAAACCCCTACACTGTGTGGTGTGTATTAACACGACTTTGTGTTGACAGTATACATGGGAGGAGGAGCATGTGACACTGAATCTATGTGGTGAGCTCTGTGTGAACACACTTTAGGACTGACTCCAACTTACCCACAACTACGTCAACACATTGAATTAACAAAACATGTTTACTTGTATTGTAGTCTATAAATTCACTTTCCACGATTGATGGAACACACAGAGAACAAAAAGAAATGATTCGTTTTAATCTCACTTCCATGTTTTCCTGTATGTAGACTACAAAATGGAAGATTCTTCACCAATTCAGAAATACACACATTTCATTTGAAGTACAATGAAGATAGGGATATCTTATTAAACATTAAACTGGTAAAGGATCATAAAGTTTGTCTACGCAGGTACTATCCAGCTTTCTTTATTACTATTTCTTCACAGGTCAACCCGATATAGTTAGTCATTCTAAAAGAAATCACTTTTTCTCTTGTTTCAACATATAAATATGTTGTCTCTTTGTGGTAATAATTATGCACCAACTAGCCCTCCAGCATCATGAGGGTTGAACCACTTCAAACAGATGTGTGTACACTGGAGAGAACACATGCTAGCATGTGCACTGGAGAGAACACATGCTAGCATGTGCACTGGAGAGAACACATGCTAGCATGTGCACTGGAGAGAACACATGCTAGCATGTGCACTGGAGAGAACACATGCTAGCATGTGCACTGGAGAGAACACATGCTAGCATGTGCACTGGAGAGAACACATGCTAGCATGTGCACTGGAGAGAACACATGCTAGCATGTGCACTGGAGAGAACACATGCACACACACCCACCCACGCACACACACACATTACATTCTCCACTCAGAGATGACAGCCATTGTGTATGCATTCCTGTTCACCCGCTGTGTGGGTTGAGTGGCATTGGGACGGCAGAGAGAGGAGCTGACTGAGCATCCTCACTGTCCCAGCTCAGGTACGGCAAAGATTCCCCCACTGCAAACCATCACACACATACACAGACAATCACAACACCACACAGAAGCCATTCCATCAACTATATCAGAGTGTTTCTGAAGCATAAAACGAACAACACACCCATTACATCATCACACAGAAGGAAAAAAAACAAAAAAAAACAACAACAAAAACTAACAACAAAAAACAGGAAAAAAAAAACACAAAAAAAGACATGTTTTGGTCCAGGGTCGTTAAATGTATTAAGCTGTCATTATAAGAAAGTGAAATTTTTGAACTGTGTAAATTATTACAACCAGTATTAATAATACTAGAAAGCAATGATATAAATGTTTCAATATCCTGATGATGCATACAAGAATCTAGACACATTAGATCCATGGTTTGGATGATGGAGGTATAATATGCACCTTGATCAGGAAAGACAGTGTCCTGAGTGGCGTATGGATTCAACACTGCATCCTCTCTGTCTGACCACAGGTGGACAACACCACTTGAGTCTCCGAATGCAAAGCACTGACAAGCAGGACTCACGTCCATGGAGCAGGTCACAGCTTCCTCAGAGTTGGTGTTGACCCTGTGCACCACCATGCCTGGAGGGGTAACAAGGCCACGCAGGTCCAGAAGCTGGAACTCCCCAGTCTGGGAGAGGACCAGGAGGGTGGACTCCAAGGCAGGCACACGACGGATCAGATAGGGTTGGAGCGTGGTCACATCAAGAGGAGACACAGGACGTACAAACCGCAGGTCAAACACCTTGAGTTGCATGTCCACACACAGCTGCCCATACCTGCTCAGTGGAGTGGTGGAATGATAATAACAGGCAGAGTTTAATTAATTAATTGAGTTATTAATTAATCAACTATTTTAAATAGAAATGTGGCTGAGGTGATATAAATGGTTCCCCATCCCCATCAATATACATATATATATATATACATAGAGAGAGAGAGAAAGGTAAGGGGTTGGAGGTTTAAAAAGTGTAATTACAGTTGATCATCAGTCAATAAAAGAGTCAAGGTCACTCACAAGACCTCAGTATATTTGGTGTAAAAGTCAATTTGGATAAATGTGGTGTAACAGTAAACTAAGATTGTGGACACACTATATGTGATCTGACCCCATCATAACTTAGTTTTGCTCACCGCCAGACCCTTTACCTATCGTACACTGTACAGCATGTGGTAGGTAAAGGGTCTGGGGTGTGAGATTAATTATAGTTAACGTTCTGCATACAATGGCAGTTCACAATATACTAATTTGAGGGGCAATCTTGGGGCATTTAAGCAAGTGAGGCATTTGCCAAATGAGTATCCACTTACTTTTGTCACATATCACCTTATTTCAATGCTGGAATTATTTTGCAATGAAATAACTTTTACCTCTCTAGTTATCATACAATAAGACAAATTTTATCAAGAAATAATGGACTCCACAACTCAGACTAAAGCAGAATACAAGCAACAACAAACAATCCGTTGTAATAAGGGGGAATCCCCAACACACTGTCGGTAGAGTCCACATGTGACGAGGTAGTTTCCCACGACGTCCATATCACAGAGGCCGGCCACATGGGCTGGGAAGGAGGCAACGGTCTGCAGAGAGGGTGGGTCCAACAAGCCAACCTGCCCCAGCACATCCCCACAGCACACATAGTTCTCTGACGGCTTCAATAAACACACACCAGTGGAGGTCACTGTCTGAGGAACATGACAAAGAGGAAAGGAAAATGTTAAATTTGATACAAACAATTGTAGTGGATTGATTTGTGAAAAGTAGAACTAACTAACACTACAATAACAACACACAAAAAAAAACACAAGTTGATAAATTTTTAATTCATAGTTTAAAAAATACATTAAAAAAAATTTTTTTTATATGCACAAAATCCCATTTTGCTGGCTTTTGTACTCTGGGATCCAAAATTTTGAAAATCTGTTTTTGCTAAAAATCATATTTGGTATAGGATATGCCTAATTTGAGGAGTGAGTTTATAAGGGCAGGTCAACCCTAAATAGAGAGATATAAATTTACTAAAATTAAGAAATAACATTATCACAAAATAGTTTACATAACACACAAATTGGGCAAAATATAGCTGTTTCCATGGTAACTCACCTCCCTGGAGACCTGGGTTTGATTGAGGTCAATTGTGACAATCTTGTTGGCCAGAGAACCCACCAGGAGGGAAGTGTCATCAAGATAGAGAGCACAGTTCATCTTCCTCAGAGAGTGTTTGTCTCTCATGGTGAACAGAGGCAGGCCAGTCCTAGACGTCATGCGGAGCTCATTCTCTGTCAGACTGATAACACCACCAAGGGTGGGCTGTAGCTGTCGGATATCCTCGTGGTGGGCCTGGAAGGACGTGTACTTGTTGAGAGAGGAGCTGTAGAAGGACGTCACATGACCCTATAAGTGCAGAGGGAACAGAACAATCACAGCCATTTATAATGTGTTTAACATGAGGGAGAAGTGAGAACATGATGGATGATCAGAGACGTACACCTTGTGAGTGTGTGTAAGTGTGTTAGTGGATGGGAAACACACCAACACAATGTGTAAAGCCCACTTAACATCTATCACACTAACCATCTGGTACGATGCATACAATACAAGTGCACAGAGATACATGTCCTTCTTTATTACAATACATGTTAATTTAAGCCAGAAATTAAAATTTTTAAAAAAACAAGAAAAAAATCTCCTCACTATTAATCAATCTTTTTCACAAAAAAAAAAGGAAAAAAAGAGAAAAAGGATATTTCAATGACCATTGCATGTACTGAATCTACTGTGTGCTCTGTATGGTATAGCAGCATTGTGCCTCATGGAGGTAGGAGTGGTTAGTGGCTTATGATCAGCCATCAATAATAGGCAGAATAAGAAAACTACTTCAGTGTGCATTGCCTGAGGTTGTGCTATGGTCAAGTGAAGATTTGTTCACAGTGTACATTGATGAACAAACCACCACCTTTTAAACACACTCTACTCAATAGTGTCATTAGACGGTTCTATAGACTGGAAGATTTCCCAGCATCTAAAACAAAATTAAAACTGAAAACGAAAGTAAAATTACTTCCACAGAGAATAATTTTCAAACACAATCTGTGCAGATACTAAACTGGAAATATCTTCTTCTTGTTGGCACTATATCTTCAACACAATGAAATATCCCATGTTCCCTATAGCTAGATTTTGCCCTTGAGATAATGGTAGCATGTTGAGCATAGAGTGCAGAGATATATCACCCAATCCCTGACACATCTACCTCTTACCCTTGCATCAATCTCTCCTTTCAGAAATTCAGACAGACATTTATTTTACAGAGCCTTTATTTAATATAAGATTATTATCAAGATATTTCCCAAACCCTACCACCAGGTAAAATAAAATAAAATGAATAAATGAAATAAATAAATAAATAATTTTTTTTAAAAATTGCACAGTACTTAGTGCAGCACTCACACCTGATAACCCTTTATCCTGTTCTCATTATTTCAGATTTTTTTTAAAATTACTTCTACATGAACGACAATTTTTAATGCAGTTCACACACATAGTGACCCTTTACCACTTTATATTGATTTGAAATGTATTGTTCTAATTAGATGCTTGAAGTGATATTACATCGAATGTAAGAGCAGACTCTGCTATACACCTGCCAGGCAAGGTGAGTGGACTATCTTATTAATTGATGAAACTATCTAATGGGCTGCAAAAAAAAAGATGCATGATAATTAAATATTAATAAACCAAAATAGTTCTGACCCATTAGACAGGAAATAAATCATAATAAATCATCTATGTCAGCCTGTCTGTTAAAACTCCTCCTAGGTGCCTGGGCAGATTTCAACAAAACTTTATATGAATATTCTCTTTGCCCCCCCCCCCCCCCCCCCCACCCCAAATTATTGCCAGATAAAAATTTTGTGTTTCCATTGCCTAAGTATTTCAGTTTCAACAAACATTTTTCTGTATTCTCAACATTTCCCATGGTATTCTGGTAAAGGGTCATCCTCCAAAAATACAACAACAAAAAATGAAAAAAAAATAATAAATTTAAAAAATAAGTGATTAAAATTGGGAAATTTTTAAAGTTCTGGCAACATATAATTTTCCTTACTCTTTGAATGCCCACAACCCACATTGTAGTTGCTGCAGCTGTTCTCTCCTTTCTAGTGTATGGTTGTTAGGAGATGGGTTAGAGAGAACACTGCAGCAATTGCAATTGTGGATCTGGGGCAATCCAAAATGTGAAAAAAAAATTATTGTATAGTTGTGCACTTACTAAGGAGCAGTGGCTGCTGGAGACAACCATTCTGCCAGTTAGGATAAAAAAGCAACTAAGGTTATTAGCTAGCTAAGCCAAGATTTATTAGTACCCCATATGTGGCTGCCCAGAGCAAGCTCTCCTGTGGATCAAAAGCCAATGAAGAAATTCCTCCGTAATCTCCTCCTCCGTAGCAAGTGGTCTGTTTCCGCTCTTCATACTGGCATAAGGCTCCAACAGGTTCTACGGAGTTGTAATCATAACTGTCCTGGTACGCCATGACTCTAGACGAAACCCACAGGCCCGAGAACTCCAGTAGCAGGTCGCTGGTGAACTATCTTTTCTCTTTTTTTTTCCACATTTTCTTAGTGGTGACGACCTTGAGTTTGTTTATAAACATTTTGAGTAATAACTGGTGGTGATCTTTACCACAATTGCTTTGATCACAAGGAATATATTAGCTGGCCTGACTAACAAATTAACAATCTTGCGGGATTTTTTTTTTTTTTTTTTCGCTTTTTTTTTTTTTTTTTTTTTTTTTTTTTGGTTGTTTTTTTTTTTTGGTTTTTTTTTTTTTTTTTTTGGAGATTCATTCATTATGCATTTCAATGCACCTTCTGCTTCATAAAGTGTCCATTTTTTAAAATTCTGTAGTCATTTTAGTACCACATCAAAAGAAAATGAAATGGACTAAAAAATATTTTAAGCACTTTTATGGCTGCAGGAAAGGACGGTTGCCACAGGTGGTGATGGATCTAGGGCAATGAGTGGTTCCCTGCGAAATAAGTTGTGTCAAGCGGAGTTGCTTGGGATAACTAAGGAGCTCTGTGTGGGCTTTAGCACTAGGTACCTCCTTTTCACCAGGTGTGCCCAGGAAGAAGAGGGGGAGTTGCTTGTCATGGGGTGAGCTCATGTGAAAAACAAATTGGCGGGAGATATGACAGCATTAAACCATGTTTATTTGCTGTTTATATGTTTTTCTGTCTGAAATAGGCTGTCAGATGGAAGTGGTGTTTGGAGTGCAAAACTTTCAGAGGATGCATTGGTCTGTGTAAAAAATAACACACTTTAGCAATATCTCCCTTACATTTGTTAGTGGTTGAGAGTCAGCACAGGAGACCACTGCCACTGAGCCCAATCACTGTTCTGTTTTGTTTGTTGTTGTTTTTTATGGTGGAGATATTGTGCAGGAAATGTGGGCATGATACTGACTGATTGACTGACAATTTAAGATATTTGGGATATATGAAATATGGTAGTTACGAGCTACCAATTATGTTTGGGTGTGTATATGCTGATTGTTGCAGAAAGACCAAGCTGGTCCAGCTTACAAGACAGCAGACAGTGTCCAAATCCTCCACGACATCAGGTGAGTGAGTGAGTGAGTGGCTGAGGTTGGATCAGTCTGTTGGTGCTTATACCCACATACATTGGAGGTGGAGAGTTCAACCCATTGACCTCGTTATAACCTAGCATGTTATCACTTTATCCAAGCATGTTGCTGTCACTCCTGACATGTGTCCAGTGACACATTCTAGTTGCATTAGGTGTTGTACACATTAATGTAATCAGTGTTAGGCTCATGCCCTAATACAGCAGCCATGACCTTGGCTGGCAACAGTGGATTTCTTTGTTTACTGGTGACTGAGTAAATTGATATCAGGTGATTCATTTAAGTTAATTTTTTTTAATTTTTTTTTTTTATATTTCAATTAATGAATTAATTCTTACATATAGATTAGTGACTTTAGTAGGAAGATAAATGTGTCTGTAATCAGGAGATTGAACATTGAATGTAGTCATTGTTATCTTATTAATTTTTTTGTGTGATGGGGATTTCCTTCCCCCCCCCCCCCCCCTCTTTTTTTTGGCCACTTGAAATATTTTTATCCCAAGCGCAATAAAAAAAGGTTTATCTTTACTATGGACATTTGTGTAGCCAGGCCCTTCAGAGTGGCAGTGTGGAGCTCACTAAGTTAAGTGACGTCATGAGGATGATCATCAGATGCAGCGGTAAGGAGATGGACTTTGACCTCCCTGAAGTGTGTGCGGCTGAGCGGAGGGAGGAGTCTCGGACGTTGCTCTTTAGCATCTGGGACAGCCTGGAAGCTACCAAAACTAAGCTCCAGGCAGGTAAGGTGTACATTGGTACTCTCATAGTGCTCTTGATGGTCAGGGAAGAAATGATTCATTATTTGGCTCGCTTTCATGAAGTATAATAATGGGTTTGTATTATTTTCATGACTAGCTGATAGATGAACACAACAAACTTTTACTGATTTAAAATAGAGCATGCGTTCTTATAAGTTGAGGTCGAAGGTCACTGGATATCCAACAGTGTCATTGTGGACTGTCCACAGTGTTAAGGTCCATCTGCACTACACCACTGGACATAACTATGTCCTCATGGCACATTTTGTGTGTGTGTGTCCAAACTGCAACCACCAAGTCAATATATTAGTGAAGTGAACTAGAAGCCAAGTCTTCCCAAGGATTGGCTTAGCTAGTGAAGGAAATGGCTCTGGTTAAATAGATCCTCTATCATTAGGATGTGTCTTAATGGAAGTTGGGTGTGCTTGTAATGGAATGATCTGCATTTCTTGAGGCTCTCTGCTCCTGTTTAAGTTGCAGGTGAACACCAAGTAAAGTATTTGTTTCAATTGGATCTTAATTATTCCAGGTTTTAGTATGTCTGTCTCGATTAATTAAGGTCTACTACTTGCCCATTTGTGTAATTGAGTTCAATTGGAAGTGTCACCATCATTCATCATCAATCTGCATGTGAAGAGGGCCCAGGGTTGAACCCACTGTTGGTATCTAGTGAGTAATATAATAATACTTTCAGAAAGAAATACTTCTTTTTTTTGTATGTGTGTCTGTCTATTCTTGGTAATGTTAGTGAGTTCAGAGTTCAGAAGTGTTGGGGGCACAGACACAGGAGCAACAGGAGGAGGAGGAGCTGTTGAACTAACTGCAGGTACACGGCCAAAGAGAATCAAAGGAGCCAGTGTCTTCAACCCCAACACCAAGAAGTGAGTGTGTTTTGTAGTGTGTGTGCTATATCCTTGTGGTTTATGAAGATTAGGGAGATGGGTGGGAAAATAAGCCTCCCTAAAACCAATCTCACAAGTCTATCATTTTTTATGAACCATTTAGATTTAATTTCTGCAGTGTAGTCCACGTAATTGAATTGTTTATGCAATAATTTATGCCTCTGTTTCCCTAAATAGTCAAACCCCCCCCCCCCCCCCCCTTATTTAAGAAGAAGAAAACAAAATATTTGAAGGTAAAAGGTTCCTTAAAATAGAAAAAAAAAAAAAAAAAGAAAGGAAAAAAAAAAAGAGGCGGGAGGGGGAGGGATGGAAAAAAAGAGGGGGAAACCCCCCCCCCCCCCCCCCCCCCCAAAAAAAAAAAAAAAAAAAAAAAAATCGCTTAATCTAGGCCAATTGGACATGAAATTTTGATGGTACGACCCTTGAATAGCTTTACCTACCAAACAATTTGGACCCTGCTTGTGGCTGACACAGGTTTTGAGTAACTCTGGTAAAGGGTCACATGCACACAAACAATCTGGGGACCTGGCTTATTTAGCAATAGCAAGTGAGTTTTTGGGCCTTCTCATGCACCATTAGATTAGTTCTCCATCCACCAACGATGGGCCAATTATATATGCAGTTACAGTTGAAACACAGCAAAACCGAACAAGTTTAAACTGCAGTAGGGGGAGGGAGGGAGGGTTTAGTTGTTTTTACCCACAAACTTTAACAAATTCAGTCTAAATGTTACTTTCTTGGGAATCTTGATCTTGTTCTTGTTATGAAACTTCCTCGACAAGCAGTGCTAAGGTCCCCGGTTCAACTCAAGTCAAAAACATAAATCATAAGTGAGTGGGTTTTTGGTTGGAAATTTCCAGTCTTTTAGTTGCCTATTTTAAACATCTGATAATTGAACCTATTCTGGCAATTTAATTTTTTTTTTTTAATTTTTTAGGGAAATTCAACCATTCAATTCTATTGACTTTTTTTATTATTATTATTATTATTATTATTATTATTATTATTATTTTTTTTTTTTTTTTTTTTTTTTTTTTTTTTTTTTGAAGTATGGGGTAGACATGTATTCATCCACTCGTTATGTTTTGTGAGAACACATCTCAGAGACCTGCAGTTGGAGAGAGACCATTTATTGGTGGTGTACAGGAGCTGAAATGTTCAACCATAACTAGTATTAATGCTTTTGATGTTCCGACCTTAATCAAGTAGTTTTATTGCAGCCCAATACATTACTGTACATTTGACTATTAGTTCCTGTACATTCATGAATATGTTTAGAAATTCAATTTCCCAATGGTTTTCTCATGATGATGCATGCTAGGGTGTACCATTCTCCCCATATTGGAATGACACAGTTTTTTTTTACTAATGCATGTGCAAAATTGTTTCCTTTTATCGGTATGATTTTGCCCCAATGTTTTATGTAATTTTCAACTTTCTTGTTCATTTCATTCTTAAACACGTTTCCTGCATTTTAATTGTGTAAATTGTTCTTTCTCTCAGCCCGGGGAAGTGGATACATTCTTCTAGAGCATGTCATGCCGACAGAAAAAGGGGGTGGGGAGAAAAAGAGGGTGGGGCAAAGACACAACTTTCTTAGAGGCCAATAATTTTATGTAGCAGCCAAGAGACAAATACTGAAGGTTGTCCCATAAACAGCTCTCTTTTCTAGTGAGTTATCTTCACCAAAATAAGTGTGCCAAATCCAGCCACTTTTGACAAGGCAGCTGCTATCCATGGTGATCTAGTAAGCATCATCAGTTTAGTTTGCAATTAGGAGAAGTTGAGCTGAGAATATGGTTGACAAGAACATGGTAGACAAGAACATGTAGACAAAACAAGCATGTGTATCTGATAACATTCTCCATTTCTTTCTCTGTGTGTACGTGTGCTTGCAGAAGAAAAGCAGCTACTGGAGTTGTCTTTGACAAGGATGACAAGTAATTATAAAAAATATCACAACTTGTCTGACTTGCAGTCAGAATCCATTTTCTGTTAATCTTTATGATACAAATATTAATTTTCAATTTATTGTTTGCAATTAATGTCAATTTACCAACAAAAAAAAAACAAACAAACAACATAATACAACTAAGCACACATAGAAGCTGTAGCATGCCATTACTAGGCAGTGTATGTCATACATGTATGTATATGTGTGTGTGCATGTGATGTACAGGCCAACACTGGGTATTACACACTGCCATGATGACACACACTGTAAGAACACAATAGATGTTTATAAAAAAATAATAATAACAAGCTGAGTTAGTTTTTGAGTTGTCTTGGACCAGCCCCATCATGAAATGACACAGCCAGATTTGGTCTGAGGAGCGGGGGGCTTGCTTGGGTCAATATTGGGCTCGGGGACCGGAGCTATTTCCTCATGTGATGCTGACGACTACATATTAAACAAGAACATAAATATTACACTTCTATATAAACAAAAGAATTCTGGAAATATACTAGTGCGTGTGTGTGTGTGTGGTGATAAATCTATTTTGGTTTCTTCATCACTAATGTAAGTTTAGTTCAGATCACTTTAACAACACCAGGAGCAGAGAAGAGCCACAGCAGGATATGAATTGGACTGCCTAATCATGCATACAAGACTTCTACACTTCTATACACAGGTGATTAGCTGTGTCCCCCACAACATTAACAAACACAATGATCCTCAGGAGTTGATCTGATCTGATCAGACTGACCTTGGTGTCATACTTCTCACTGGCTTCGGGTGTTGCCTGGAAGGCGGAGTAGGTCTCCTCTGTCCACAGAGGATCGTGAGGAGGAAGTGTGAAGTCATTCGGAGTGGCTAGTCCGTACACCTGCTTCTTCTGCAGGGACGGCAACTCAGCAGGTATCTTGTGGTAATAACTGCAACAACAAAAAAAACAAAACAAAAACAATAACATACGCAATTGTGTTTTCTGGGAACATAAGCATCACAAGGTTAACATTCTGACAACAAATTATCATAATTATTTATCGTTTTTAAAATATTATGGCTTATTATTTAATGTTTTTATTATTGGGCGTGCATAGAGGGTGATTAATAAGCTGTGCACTGATAGTCATCTGTCTGCCCATACATGAATCCATTCTCTCTCGTGGACTTGTCGAGGTGAAGCTTCACCATGGGACCCAGCCTCTGGAAGAAGGGGTGCCTCTCGGGTCTGGCTATGGTACCAGCTCCCTTGGTGTGGGCATAGCGCTCACACAGCTTGTTGGCCTTCTCACTCACTGCATAGAGAGAGAGAGAGACATGTGAGACACATGCAATGGCATGTGTTTGGTGAGAGTGGAGGTGGTGGGGGAGTGGAGGTGGTGGGGGAGTGGAGGTGGTGGGGGAGGGGAGACAATGTAGACATGAAATAAGTGCTATGTGAGAAGGGAAGAGAAGATCGGAAGGGATGGAGGCAGAGGAAGGATAGGAGAGGAAGAGAAGTTGTGAGGACGTACGTAGATGACTGTGCTGGAGCACTTTGATGGAATCCCCACACTTTTCTTCAACGAGAAGTTCTTGACCATAGAAACAGTAGGCCTGTGTGTGTGTGTGTGTGTGTGTGTGTGTGTGTGTGTGTGTGTGTGTGTGTGTGTGTGTGTGTGTGTGTGTGTGTGTGTGTGTGTGTGTGTGTGTGTGTGTGTGTGTGTGTGTGTGTGTGTGTGGTGACAGTATAATAACAGTCCTGTATCAAGGGGAGTGTAGGAATAGGTTGACTATACAAAATTCCCAGATGGAGTGATCCCAGATATGGAGCTACATAGTATCAGGGCAATGGCAAGTCATGACACACACTTGGGGAGGGGAAACTGTACCACCAGACAACAATGAATTGCCCCAGGCCACACACACACAGCAACCCCCCCCCCCCCCCCCCCCCCCCAATAAATCTTGTGTATGTGTGAACAAGGAACACCACTCGACTCAGCATGTTCTGCCAAACCTAAGGGGGGGGGGGGGGGGGGGAACAGGGCACAGAAATAAAGCTGCATTGTGAGCAACTTTGCAGGTCAGGTGACTGTGAGCATCACAGAGATGTGGCAGCTGCACAGCTCCTATCTGGTGATAATCATGTTACCTATGGTTGACACACCCTTACACAGTGCAAGTGAATATTTGCAACCGTCCAAGGTCCCTACAGACTAACCAACCATCTATGGTGCATGTACGTAGCTAAGATGTGTCAGGCTACAGGAGGACATGTGTTGGTATACATAGTTCCCTAGTTGTGTACCACACCATAAGGCAGTGTGTGCTACAACTAATGAAACACACATACAATACAACACCTCAAAGTTGTTGCTGCTGCTGATTGCGAGGCTGAACTACACACTGCCTCATATACAAACTGAAAATATTCTGTGCCACATGTAGGGATTTGAATTGCCTCTACTTAACACATAAAACACCTCTTTAAAGGGATAAATATTTAATATATATGATATTTGAGCACATGCATTTTACCAACAGAGTTAATTTATTTTAAGCCTATATTTTAAGTTAACAAGACAAATTAAAATAACCGCAAAAACAAATCAGCAGAACAATATAGAATGTGTACCATTGTACATACTTCCATTTATGGAGAAAAATTGGGCTTCTTAGGTTCACTTTTTTCCTTTGAATATTTCATCTAAAGGTGGTTGATAATACCCCATATTCTGTTGATATCGATGTGAAGGTGGGTGTGGCTACAGAAGTGGGTGGAGTGTGGTAACTTAGGGAAGGTAACCATGCGAGACACAACTATGACACGCAAGAGGAAAAGGCTTGCAAGTATGTTAATAATGAAGTGCCTAATTTAAACACACAACAGATGTGTAGAAGTACTTCCACAGCTTGTGGCACTGTGTGCACGTCATATACGATAATAACCCACAGACACACAGCAACAGAAATAGTGCTAGCACATGTGCTCACATTCTCAAGAGAAAACCACAAGCCTAAAATAAGACACGGTAGGACTGGCAGACTCACATAAGCCTCATAAATAGATGCCTTCAGCGTGAGGTAGTGTGTCCACTTTCCAAACAGGTTGGGGTCCAGGGTCTTCAGAGCATCACCTAAACAGGGTGGGTGATAATATACTCTGGAATACTTTCATGGCTAGCACACACATGCGTGCACAGAACCATAAATTAAACATCATCATGATTCATAAATATAAAGTCTCACTATGTAAAGATATTCACAAGCACTAAAGTGTGTGTGCATGTATGCAAAGACTGCCCTCAGACACTGTGCTATAGCTAGTACATGTGATTAACTCTAGTCTGGCACATGATGGCTGTTGCTGCACGAGCTTCCTGCTCTACCGTAGGTTGCTAGAAACTTCCATGGTTGATGCAGTTGACAGAAATTAGCCTATTCCGACGTACATGCAAATCCTTGCAATCCTATTGGGAGAGAAAACTTCCACAGTAGCTAATTCACGCACTGGCCTGTGTGAAGATCTCTGAGGTCTCCATGGCCAGAGAGGTGACCACTGCAGGCTTGTGGCCAAGCTCCAGGGCTCTGGCCATCGTCACCTCCTGTGCCTCCCCCTGGCTCATCTGGGCGTACGCCTCCACCACACGAGAGTCTGTGTCCACTCCCTTCTCTGTGCTGGCTGGCAACTTGGGCAGCAGGTGATCCTTGACAGTGAGGAACATCCCGGCTGCAAGCTTCAGGCTACGGTGGACCTCCTTGGCCTGATCCAGGTCAATACTGTGTGTGGCACAAAGATAAACAAAAGTTGAATATTGCATTCGCACACAACAACATATAAAGTGCCAGTGGAGTCCAGCAGCCTATTCCATACACATAGCCATAATCAAAGATGCTGACAATATTTGCCAGAAGAGAAAGTGAACTTTACTTAAAAATTAAAAAATAATAATAAAAAGGAAATAATAATAAAAAGGAAATAATAATAATGATAGTAATAATAATAATAATAATAATAATAATAATAATAATAATAATCAAAAATTTCAAAAAATGATGTAAATAAAAGTAAAACATAGAAAATGAAATGATATTTTATTTGTTTGCACTGATGTAGTATATCAGAGCTAAGGTAGAATTTGATAAGATCACGAGAAACCAAGTTCACACCATAAGATTTGGACAAGGGATGTCTCATCATTGAGAATACACATTGCATGTACACAGGATAGGAGGTCCAGGGCAATGTGTAACGTTGAGTGTGTGATACTGTGTGATACTGTGTGATACTGTGTGATATCCCTGTACCCAATGAAGTATGCAGCAACAAGGACGTATTTGCACCTCGCTCACCTGTCTGATGTGGCGATGCTGGCCGCGTGTTTGGTGTGCCATATCGCCATCTGCATCACCACTGAGACGACCTCAAACCATGCATCCGTCTGGACCCTGCAGCAAGAAGATAAAATATAAAATATAATTAAGTTGCTCTGTTTTTGTTCGTTTATTTGTTGTTTCTGTTTTGTGGGTGTGTGGGTGTGTGGGTCACACTGCAGTGCTTATTTGAAACTACATTAATAAACAGGAAACTACAGTGGCATATAGAATACTACAGTGGTAAATAGGAAACTACAGTGTGGGATACTACAGTGGTATAAGGGGTATTAGGTAGTAAATAGGAAACTACAGTGGTACATGATTCTACAGTGGTACATGATTCTACAGTGGTATATGGGATAATTATTGATTGATAAATAGGAAACTACAGTGGTAAATGGGATACTACAGAAGTAAATCAGAAACTACCAACAAAGAAATCATGCCTTTCATAATAATTAAATATCAGTGGTAGGACTGCTTGATGGTGTTTGTACCACTGCCTATTCATGATCAACAGAAAAGAAGTCAATGACTTTGAACAAATGAATGCCTCTGTATCTCCGAGTGTTCAGATACTTGTAAGCAATGGGAGATTCATGAATGGAATATATTTATAATTACTGAACATCAAACATCACATAAGATAACCAAAAACAACAATAACAACAATATACATTGTAAATGGGTTTTTTTCTTCCTTCATTAAAAAAAACAACTTATAGTTCCATAATAATTGTAAGTGCAATGTTAGAAATTATCTTTAAAAACTATAATCAAGCAGGCCAACAATTAAACACACTGGCATTCCTCATTAACTCTTCCATGAACCCATAACTTCTATACACTCACAACCTCTCTATCTGTACATGAATTGGCAACGATACCACAGGTCATGTTGGACTTACGTGGGGGTTCTCCCTCCAAGGCTGTTGGTCCACTTGAATATTGAGAGCCCCCTCAACTTGCTCTCCCCTCCAGTATCAGTGGGGGCATCCACCAAACCACGAAGCAGCGACAAGTACTTGGTAAATGCCACTGTCACCTCATCCACTGCGCTACTAGACTTGCTCACCAGGTCCAGGAAATGAGTACGGTTGACTTTTAGCTCTCTGTGTGTGTGTGAGAGAGAAGGAGTGTGTGTGTGTGGTGTGTGTGTGTGTGTGTGTGTATGTAGAGTGTGTGTGGTGTGTGGTGTGTGTGTGTGTTTTAAGTAATATGAGTATATGCAGGCTAGAATACAATAAAGGATTTTTTCCTAGGGGAGTATGTGCAGGATATTTTCATGGGGAGTACGTCCTTGGGGGTCTGGGGGCATGCTCTCAATGGTCCCAAGGAAAATATGAAACTAGGTACTCTTGATATGAATTCTAGTGGGTGTGGGCATCTAGCCAACTGTAACCACTTTGTGCAATACATTTCATAAGTTGTTACATTCTACATGATGTCATATTTTAGGTGAGGGGAAATCCCAGGGTGCCCCCCCCTTTTTTCCCCCCTCCATATGAAACACTGATGTGTATGTGTGATGTGAGAAGATAAGGGACCTGTGTGCTCCATATCACAGACTTTAGCTCAATTTATTGATGTCCATAAAGTCCAGGGCCTACCACTTAGAGGAAGTCCTTCCTATCATCTTTTTTCTTCTCTCTCTTCCCCCCCCCCCCCCCCCCCCCCCCACATACACACACAAGTTCCACTATCTCCTGCTGCATAAAAACAACCTCATTGGGTCAATCCTGAACAAACTTTCAGGGTTGGTGGGCTATTGTTACTCTCAGCGGAGATCCTCGTGGAATCAACATTCCCTCCCCCCTCAAAAAAAAAAAAGAAAAAAGGCATTAAAAAAAATGGTATCACACCAAGACTGATAAGTATTCAGTAATTGTACTAATATGCGTGACTAAATTAAGTTGTTTTGTGTATTACGACTCAACTGCACTATATAAAAATTAAGAGAATGTGATGTCTCCAAATATAAACTTTGGTGTTGCGTATCCCTGCAAATCTTAACCCAAGGGAAGGCTGGGTACTTCTGCTAGTAATAGTGAAAATAAAAATACTGTTGCTAATAATAATGTTATAAATAAATAATTTATATTATTAGTAATAATAATGTAATATATAATTAAGCTAGTGTAAAAACCTGATCTAGGGCAAAGGTTAGGTTACTGACTTAACCCTAATTAGGGGTAGGACTCTAGATTAGAGCAAATCCACAACTTCATCCCTTACCAACTATATACCTAATTTTAACCTAGTCTTTTGAGCCAGATGGACTAAAAAGGGGAAAGTTCATCTGGTCACTGTTGCAAGGTTTTCGTGATCCCAGCAGAAGTGTGTCACATGCCAAAAATGTAATTTCATTTGCAAATATTAAACGCAAGTTTGTAAAATATACCAACTGGCCAGCATTGAAATCTGCTAGCAACTGCCCATGGAATATATTTATCGCTAACTATATGACAACAGTGTAATATATGATGTTTTACAATTCTGACCAATCAAATTTGGTTATAAGATCCAGTAACTGGCTATAGTGACCTGACTGGATTACCCATTATCCATCTCTCACAGACTAATTTTAACTCAATCCATCAGAGACCAAGCCCAAAGCTGCAAACCAGATCTTATCCTAACTGTAGTTACTACAGCTCTAGACAAAGCCTCACTTTAGAGGCATAACAGCTCTTAGATTTCCATTTGTTTAAAAAAAAAATTACTAACAATATAAATGCTGTGAAACTGTGTCTTGCAAGCGTAAGCAATTGTCACCCCAACCATAGCAAACTATCAACCTCACCCCACCCTTTTCAAAATCCATCTGACAAGGTACATAACACTTACGTGATAATCTCCTTGCACTTCGCTCCCTTGGAAATCTTCATAAGGGCTTCAAACTTCACTGGCACAGTGGCTTTGAGAGGGTTTCTGTGGAACCAGTGAGCCATAGCGGCTGCGTCTGTAATTCACTGGTATTTCAGTGGGTGTCCACCTTACACCCTCTGTGGGGGAAAAAGGTTAAAAAAAACAGCTCCCTTATCTCTTAGCTGTCTCCACAACAGCACTTGTACAAACTCAGGTCTGCCAATGAAATATTTATAAAATCTTTACCAAATATTAGTAGGTAGTCGTCCTTACTCTCTTCACTACTTATTCCTGTTAGAGCAACAGGTATTTTCGGTCAAATAGAGAAAAATTTATAACTGGACGATTCCTACCACCTGTTTTGTAAGGTCCTTCTTGAAGTGTGATTATTGTTTCTTTTATTTAGTTGCTTCAAGTATGAGGTTATTACTATATTTTCTTTTCAGTAAGTTATGTACGGCTTTGCGTAATAATAAATTACAGATTTTTTTTGGTTTTTTTTTTTAAGATTTTCTTTTGGTTTTAAAAATGATATCCTTTGCTAATTTTAATAAGCTGATCCTTGTGACAATTTGTAGCTTATTGGTTGGTATAAATTGGCCTTTGCTTTTAGTAAATATACTTACTTTCCCCCCTGTTATTAACACATTGCTAGCCAGTTTCCCCCTCAAATAAATAAAAGAATTAATACACATTTTAGTAACATGCTGGTTCATTTCTGGATATAATATCATAATTACCTTCACCTGCAAACTTATGATTATTCCATTCTATGAGTGATCCTATATATTATGAAAAAAGTTTTTAAAGTTAGTGCTAGGATATAGTTTGTTCAGCCTCTAAGAGGCTGGCCACGTGTAGTCTGCAGAAGAACAACATATTTTAGCCCTATCTCTGTCCCCAGTCATGCCCTTTCATGTATGAATGGCTCATATTCATGAAATGAGTAGCTGGACAATAATAATTAGTCTTTTAATGGTGGGGGAGATAACCCTTTCTTTCCAGGAAGCAGAAATTCATGCGTCATCATTGACACTCTTATTGTTTCTGTTATCTAGTCCTCATAGCTTTGGACAGAATAGACCACACCTCTTGTACCTCAAAGGTTTCTAGGGATGGGGAGGAGCCGATGTCTGATGAAGATAGTCAACAACCTTCAGACCATGGAGGTGACATAAAGTCTGACAGTGACGAGCGTGGGAGTGGTAGGAGTGACCATGAGAGTGAGGAACACATGCCACATCAGAGGGAGAGAGACGAACGGGATGGTTGGGAGGAGAGTGACTCTGAGGAGACCACGAAACTAGCCAAGCAGAGTGAAGAAGTGGCGTTGATGCAAATATTGGCTCAAATTAATGAGGAGAGTAATCAGGAGAGTGATGTTGATGGCATTCCTGATACTGGCAGTGGATTAGAGAGAGAGATGGTGGGAAATGGACATAGCCTTACCGAGCATGAAGAGGACGAGAGATCGGGTGGTGTGTCTGATGGAGAGACAGCTGCAGAAGGTGTCACGACAACTACCTTTCTTCAAGAAGACAGGGAACCAGAATATGGTGAGTGTGTGTGTTCACAGGTATGTGGTTATTCATGTACATGATTATGGCTGATTGCCCGCTGATAAACTGTGCATGTGTGATCATGTGAGTGTGGATGTGCACTAGGAACTTATAAGCACTAGTAGTCTCTTCCAAACCTGGCGTCATCTAAGGTCACATGATTGCATTAGAATTAACAAATTTGAGTTATTATGAGATCACTTCTTGATGGACTTGCATGTCTCATACTGTAGCTACTGTTGGTCTTGATCCTTGTGGTCAGCTAAACACTTTTAACTTGTTTATTGTCCACATCTGAAACTGGATAATGATTGCTTTCCTTACGTTAGCCCCACCCCATGAGATGCATCATACATTGGTTATGTTTGTTAATGCCTACCTAACACAATCTAACAGTTCAGGATCCAAAGCTCTTTTTGTCATGCCTGGCCTTGTGGATGTCAGAGGATAACGTGGTCAGGGAGAGAGTTGCGTGTGGTGTATCCATCCACCTGCCTTGCCTAAGCGTACAGCCAAGGAGGTTTTATTTTGTTGCTACACACTATCAACATTGAATTATTTCATGCTTACAGTGACCTAATAAATTGCTTGTAGATATGTCACACCTTCAGACATGCACTCTGTTAGTGTGTAATGACACAGCATATAATGTGACTCCTTGTATTACATATTTTGCTTGGGGGTGTTTACTTTTCTTGGACTCCTTCATTCTCTGTACTGTGTTGATGTGTGTTGCGTGTGTGTGTTGTATATGTTTGTTTATTTTTGTGTGTGCGTGTATGTAGAGGCATATTTGGAAGCTGCAGAGCTTATTTTCAGACTGTCACAGGACGATCAAGCCAGGTATACACAAATGTGTGTACATGTGTATGTAACGTTGAAGACAAGTTGTTGTTTTCTCTTGTTCAGTGTGTGTGTGTGTGTGTGGGGGGGGGGGAGAGAGATAGGTTGAAGATGCCCTTGAATCAGTAGATATATATATATATATACTTTTTAAATAAAGATATTCCGCAAGTGTATCCATCTTGAACGCATTGTTTGCAATGAAAATATTGTAGTCTACTATTTTTTTATTAATTTGTATTTTGTTTTGTTTTCTGAGTAAGTGTGTCATTTGTGTTCTATTTCTTTAGAGGGTACCAACTTCTCGAAAAAGCAGCTCACCATGGCAACAGTAGAGCTCAGGAGATGCTTGCCCTGGCCTACATTGTGAGGAGTAAAGCTAACGACTGCTAGTTAAGGGAAGGTTGTGTTTGTCATGCCCATGGAGACAGTGGTATCCCACCACCTACACTTAAGCTGGTTCAGCAAGTGTGTCTGCATGTCCATCCACGCACTAATCACTAAACCAACTCCCACTTTGGTTCTTCTCTATCTTGAACTGGCAGCTGATGAAGGTGCCTGGCTCTAAGTGATGGCACAGTCCCATCAATGTTAGTATCATTGCTTGCCTCCTCCGAAGCTGCAGTGGAGGGGCCTTTCTTCTGGTATAGGGTACCGCTTTTGAGCAATTCTAGGCTAGGGTGGAACTATGACGGGGCAGACCGTGCCCACTCTAGTTGGCTGTGCAGTGAATAATACTTGGATGTGTTCAGTGAAGTGTTCCAAAGGTTGTCTGTGATCCTTGAGTTGCATCTTATGTACTATATATGCCAATATTTTGTAACACATTCTCCTACATGAGGCATCAACTTTGCTTGAATTCTAATCCATGTATGAGCAGATGTTCCACCCTGTACCAAGTGTGTATGTATTATGAGGTTACCCTTTGCCTCATTGCACTACACAGGGCATGCACAAAGACCGGAGAGCAGAGCAGGGCAGTCGAATGGGTCCACTCATCAAATGCTATATTCATAACTTTCTAGTAGTTTCATCTGTGAAATGTTTTGATTGTTGTGGGGAGAATTGTATGAGTGCTCCACTGCGCACTGATATCTCACATCTTCTGTGAGGTGTTCAGGCAAATTTCATGTGCATATATATAGGGAATAGCAATTTTAACAGTAATGGATTGTCATTCGTTTGTGCATGTTTTGGGAAACTTCAACCTAGCACAAGAGTAAACACAATATTAATTCAGTAACTTTATGGTTTGCAGATAATGTAAGTGTTCTTATTAAAGTGTGAATCACTGTCCGTTGTGGTCCTCTCTCTATCTTCCTTCAACTTGTCTCTATAAAGTTTGGCTCTCACTATGAAAGAAACTTCACACATGCCTACGAGACATTTGCTGATCTGGCAGCTAAGGGAAATCCCATTGGTCAACAGGTGAGACACATGTGCGAGAGGTTTTACTGCTTGAGAACAGAGTGGGCAGGCTGTGGGTGTGGCCTACTGATTAGGTCCATGCAATAATGCACTAAATTTGATCCATGCTTATACATTGCTACAGTAGTTAGTGTCATTGTCCATGCTATAGCCCGTCCTGCATGAAGGTTTCTTCTTCTCTTTCTCTATCTTCTCTCCCCCCCCCAACCCCCACCCCTCTAAAAGTGTTTTGAAGTCAAACTCTCAAGCCCACAATATTGGGATCCTTAAAGTTTGATTCCCTGTCAGTCACGCACCTCTACATATCGCTGGAACATGTGGCAAAATAGTGGTCCTATTACAACTACAGATGAAAGTTAGATAATTTATATATATATATTGTATTGAATTGGTTGTGTAATTTGGTGCTTGCATTTTCATCAGAACATCTTACTCTATAGTTGTATGTGCTGTTATGAGCAGTGTAAGATCTCACTCACTCACCCACTCACTCACTCACTCACTCACTCACTCACTCACTCACTCACTCACTCACTCACTCACTCACTCACTCACTCACTCACTCACTCACTCACTCACTCACTCACTCACTCACTCACTCACTCACTCATGGTGTAGTGTTGTGATATTGTCCATGCACCTCACACATGACCTACAGGGGCTGGGCTTCATGTACTCCACAGGGATTGGGCTCAACTCCAGTCAAGCTAAGGTGAGGAGTGTGTGTGGGCAGGTGTGTGCGTAGATGGGCGGGTGGGTAGTGTGTGTGGGCGGTGTGTGTGAGTGGGTGTGTGAGTGGGTGTGTGCGTGTGTACTCTTCTATGTATTGCTGTCATCTGCACCTCCCACCTTTCCTTGCAGGCGGTGCTGAACTATGTGTTTGCAGCTCTCGGGGGGCACCTGTTCTCTCAGATGGTTATGGTAAGTTGCTACAGGCATCATCTTCATCACCTTGTAGTGCTTGTGATGAAGGTCATCTGTGGACATCAGAGTTGAAACACTGTATGGTCCATAGCATAGCCACCATCAGTGTGCGTGTCCCCTTGGAGAGTCAGGCAACTACAGCTAGCCAGAGTTCAGTCCATCCATGGTGTTCAGACATGTGTGGTGTGGTGTGGTGTTATATGGTGTGGTCTGGTTTGGTGTGGTGTGATAGGTGTGGTCTATTGTGGTGTGGTGTTTACCAACATACATAGTGATGAACATTGTATGTTCCCTAGTTTCATGGTCATCCATAGATGCCGTGGAATTGAAGGTATCTCTACACAATATATTTGTCAGTGTGGACCATATTGTTCTTGTATATTCCATAGTGCACACCGCTGATGATAATTAAACTATTGTTTTGAGCAGGATGGAAATATTCCATGTTATGCTGCATGAACCCTCCAAACATCGACACAGAACTCTGCAGATTGTTTATGTGATATACACTCAATGAGCTGCTCTGCAACCTCCTGTCATCTTGTTTGATGTTCTAGGGTCATAGGTCACATATGGGCTTGGGCGTTGTGGAAAATTGTGAGTCTGCCCTGGTGTACTACCGCAAGTCTGCCGCCAAAGGTCAGAGTGCATTCATCTCACATTATCACTGAAGAGTATATATATATATTATAGAATGTCCTTGTTGAAGTTATATTCCTGTGGACTAGACTTTGTGGATGTGGTTTGTATATATATATTAAAAAAAATTTTTTTCTTCTTCTCACCCCCTGTGTCCTTTGTGTGTGCAGTGATAAAGACCGCCTCTCTTGTCACTGGTGGCATGCTGATCACCAAAGTCAGGCTGATGGACGAGGATGATGAGGTAAGGGATCGTCCGGTGTGGTTGCTGCCTCTTCTTTTTTTCCAACCCTTACCTATGCTAATCTATGTATGGAGGAGTGACCACACATCCGTGCACCATGAACTAGCCACCACCTGAACTAGCTGAGGAAGAGCGTGACTCTAGGTGATCTCAGGTGGAGCACAGTCTCTCCCTGTACACACAGCCATGGAGCTGCTGGCACTATGCATATCTTTGCTGCAATGGGGAACTCTGCACTTGTCTAGATATATCTGTGTGGCTCTGTCTGCATTCTCCCTGCTCCAGTCTCTGTCTCCCGTTTAACAAAATGTACAAAATGCCACCATTTTTGTCTACCACAGCTGTCTAGCAATCTAATCCTAGAGAAAGAAAAATGTTTATTTGTCAAATGTTGGGATGTCTAAATTTTTTGAATTTTTCTTGCAAAAAAATTCTTGATCAATATTTGAAAGACAACTATTTGTGTGTATGCCAAGCTCAGCTAACACGCACACACACGCACGCACGCGCACACAGTGCATATGCTACTAATAGAATAGCATCACACTGTGATTGGGTTGTGATCCAAGTTGAAGCAGGTGGAGGTGGAAAAATGAAGCAAAAGTGGCAAGAACATCTCTTTAGTTTCATCTGATAAGGTTGTGTGAGTGAGGGGGTGGGAGTGAGGGAGTGAGTGGGTGGGTGAGTGAGCTAGTTAGTGGTATTGGAAGATGGTTTGTTATGCATTCATATGATTAATATCATTATGAACTGTACACTTCTGTACGTGTGTCGTTGCCATAGGCACCCAGCATCTATGGAGTTTCAGATGATGAGATTGTTCACTATCAGAGCATCTTCAGTGACAGTGACAACACTGGGGCACAGGTGATTGTGACCACACCCACTACATGTGTGTGTGCTCTATGGTTTATGTTGGTCTCTATTACATAATGTATGTGCTCTATAGTTTATGCTTGTCTCTATTATGTGTATGTGCTCTATAGTTTATGCTTGTCTCTATTACATGTGTCTGTGCTCTATAGTTTATGCTGGGTCTCTATTACATGTTTGGAGCCGCAGGTGCACAGAGAAGTTTTCAGGTAAATATTATGTTTATCTAATTGTGTGAATAAAACAGTGTGTGTGTGCATGCGCCCGTGTGTGTGTGTGTGTGCGCCTCTGTGTGTGTGTGTTTATAAGGGATTGCATGTTAAGTGTGCATGTGTAAGTGCAATGACCCCTGAACTCTCAACACACACACACACACACACCAACTATTACATCATGATAATTAGATTGCCCTGAAGTTCCTAAAGCAAGCGTCTAGAGACGGGCTCCCGGCTGCTCACACACTGATGGGCAAGGTAATTCTATAAGTATGTGTCTAGCCATCTAACTGTACGTATTTGTAGAGACATAGACATGCTGTGATTTATTTTTATCCACCATCACCTCACCCTTTTGTCTTCAACCCCTTGGCCTGTTCTTCTCCGCATTGCATGGCTATTCAACATTCTGCAAGTTGGTGGGTGGGGCAGAGGAGAAGAAGATGTGCAGTAGGATGAGTTCATTGTGAAGCACTGCAGACCAGGCACATTAGTGGGAGACTGGACACCTTCACTGCAAGTAATCATATTGGCCTTAGTTGAAGACGGGAAGGAAAAAAACGCACAACTGGCCTGCGGAATTTAGAAGTCAAAACTAGAGCGTCCGTTGATCCTTGAATTAAATTTTTTTTTTTTTTTTTTTTTTTTTTTTTTTTTTTTTTTTTTTTAATAAAAACAATAATAATTTTTAAAAATTCCTATGGAATACTTAGCAGAATGATGCAATTCTTGGGCCAGAGTGTGTTGGCTCTTTTCTGAACTTAAAACGAAAAAAGTTTCGTTGAAAAGAAGTTGTTCCATGAACAGCTCATTTACAACTTATGAAAAGTGTTTCTGAAAATAAGAAATGAGGATTCTTTTATTTGAGCTCCATAGCTGCTACATACTTCATGGAAATGACTTCTGTATGATTCATATAGAGCTCTCTCTCTCTCTCTCTCTCTCTCTCTCTCTCTCTCTCTCTCTCTCTCTCTCTCTCTCTCTCTCTGTGCAATTATCTCAATGTGAGCATCAAACACGCAACTATTGTTGTTTACTTCCCTCTACCAATCTATTTACTGTTGTTGTTTACTTCCCTCTACCATTATAGCTACTGTTATTGTTGATGGTTACAGATTTATGCTGAAGGAAGTGATGAAGTGCCCAAGGATTACAGTAAAGCTCACTCCAACTTCAAGAAGGCAGCAGATCAGGTAGGTAATTTTTTAATCACTATATTACTTTTTAATATTTTTCATTATTTTTTTTTTAATTTAATTTTTTATTACTTTTTTTAAATTTATCTATTGATTTCTTCGTTTAATTTTATTTCATTTTATATTTAGCTGTTGTTTTTTTTTACACTTTGTCCTTCATTAAGTTTACTATATCAATGGCAATGAAGTGTGCACTGTACCTCTAGGGAGTTGAATTAATTCCAGCTCCAGTGTTATTGGTAAGAGATTTTCATGTGGTATTGATTAGTTTCACGAGTCCTAACATCGTATAGTGAACCAGAGTTTTAGATAACACATGAACACCTAAGAATTCTGCAAAAATCCATTTAAAGGATAATATTCATACAAGAAGTGCATTTGTGTGGAGTGTAAGTGAGTGAGCATATCTTTAAGGAAGTTTTCTTCCCCCTCACCCTGCCCCAAAGCTGTAGCTAGTCCTACAAAGGTTGTGTAAAGACCAGAAGGACGGCATCTGTTGTAGGGTACACATTTTGATTGGTAGCATTGTGGAGGAGTAGTCTTTCCCCTTGGGTGATGGACATTGTCTGTATCTGAGGAGAGTGAAGTGATATGTGGCCATGTGTTTCTTATCTAGTGAAATATAGAGAGGCTTGTGTGTGTGTGTGTGTGTGTGTGTGTGTGTGTGTGTGTGTGTGTGTGTGTGTGTGTGTGTGTGTGTGTGTGTCAAATATAGCACAGTGCATGGCTTTGACATTAACATCTTTATATGTCTAATTCAAACCTATATAGTAGGCAGTGCATTAATTTTCTTATTAATCTACCATAAGGAAAAAATGCTGTAATTTGGAGGTGTTCACAAATGAAGAACAGTTTGCCTCCATGTATTCCCCCCCTGCAATTCACTCTCCTTCCTGATTATGAGCTGTGTCTTTGGGTCCACTAGTGAGTTGATTGCACTGTATGTCATCCCTATCGCTATAGAAACACGGCGATGGCTACAGTGGTCTGGGCATGCTCTACTTCAATGGCATGGGAGTCCCCAAGGTGAGAGTAACAATAGGTAAGGGGTTATCTTCATACAGCTGCCTATCATGTGTGAGAGAGGAGGCATAGTGTAGCACAGTAAGTTGCCACACCTCCCTCTGGGCTGAGACCACAATATCAAGCAACAAAGTGGTGCAGGTCTCCTGACTGACTTCTCCCACTCATGGCAGTGTGTGCCTCAGTTTACCAACTCTCTTATGGTATATGTTTCTGTATATATGTGTCTATGTGTATGTGTATACAGGATAAATATAAGGCCCTGGAGATGTTCAAGAAGGCGGCTGACAGAGGCTCTCCTGATGGCCAGTACTACTTGGGCATGATGCACTTCAGTGAGCAGTGCCATGTACTTGTAACCATATCCCCAGCTCTATAGCTGTAGTCCTTCCTATAGCCCTAATTGTCACCTTAGCCCTTCCTATAGCCCTAATTGTCACCTTAGCCCTTCTTATAGCCCTAATTGTCACCTTAGTCTTTCTTATAGCCCTAATTGTCACCTTAGTCTTTCTTATAGCCCTAATTGTCACCTTAGCCCTTCCTATAGCCCTAATTGTCACCTTAGCCCTTCCTATAGCCCTAATTGTCACCTTAGCCCTTCCTATAGCCCTAATTGTCACCTTAGCCCTTCTTATAGCCCTAATTGTCACCTTAGTCTTTCTTATAGCCCTAATTGTCACCTTAGCCCTTCCTATAGCCCTAATTGTCACCTTAGCCCTTCCTATAGCCCTAATTGTCACCTTAGCCCTTCCTATAGCCCTAATTGTCACCTTAGCCCTTCTTATAGCCCTAATTGTCACCTTAGTCTTTCTTATAGCCCTAATTGTCACCTTAGCCCTTCCTATAGCCCTAATTGTCACCTTAGCCCTTCCTATAGCCCTAATTGTCACCTTAGCCCTTCCTACAGCCCTAATTGTCACCTTAGTCTTTCTTATAGCCCTAATTGTCACCTTAGCCCTTCCTATAGCCCTAATTGTCACCTTAGCCCTTCCTATAGCCCTAATTGTCACCTTAGTCTTTCTTATAGCCCTAATTGTCATCTTAGCCCTTCCTATAGCCCTAATTGTCACCTTAGCCCTTCTTATAGCCCTAATTGTCACCTTAGTCTTTCTTATAGCCCTAATTGTCACCTTAGCCCTTCCTATAGCCCTAATTGTCACCTTAGTCCTTCCTATAGCCCTAATTGTTACCTTAGCCCTTCCTATAGCCCTAATTGTCACCTTAGCCCTTCCTATAGCCCTAATTGTCACCTTAGCCCTTCTTATAGCCCTAATTGTCACCTTAGCCCTTCCTGTAGCCCTAATTGTCACCTGCCCTAAATGTAGCCCTTGGCATGGCCTAATCAGTAGCCCTACTCCTACAGCCTAAACCCTAGCTCCAGTCTAGCCTTTGTTTTGACATGGTCGTTGATCTAGCCTTGATCTTATAGCAGTAGCCCTATTTTTAGCCCTAGCAATGGCCTTTTCCTTGTCTTTGCCCTAGCCTCCTAATCATGGCTCCAGCAGTAGCCCTATTTTTAGCCCTAGCAATAACCCTAGCACTAGTGGTAGCCCTATTCCTTGTTCTCTATGGATGACTGGGTTAATGATTTTGTCATGGCATGGAGCCCCATATTGTGGCAGAGAGCTGTTCTCTTTTGTAATGACAAACAGTTTAGCTATATTGTGAGGAATAGTTCAATTGGCCACGCCATCAGGTCAGGTGTGTGTGAGTGTTGTATGTGCAGTGTGGGCCCTGCACAGTTGTTAGAGTCACAACTGACTGACTGTAGCTGTAGCTGTAGCTAGTTTTGTAGCACCAGACAAACTGTGCTGAGATAAAGGGTTCATACTCTAAGCAAATCACATTGACACACGCATAGCATCATCTGTACCTCCTCCTTGACTCTCTCTGATGTCTCATTCCTGGCTAGCTCATAGTGGCCAGATTACCTTGTGTGAAGATGTCTCCATGTTTCTGTAGAGGGGGATGGTGTGCACCGTGATGTCAATAAAGGAATCAAGTACTTCCAGCTGGCTGCCCATGGAGGTATATCCCCATGCACATGTGTGCATGTATGTTAGAATAGGGAATAACATGGTTTAGGTATGAGCCACAGGAACACACACAACACCACATCAACAGCAGTAGCTCAGCAAGAAGGAAGAACAGCAACCTTGTGATCATGCTAAACTGATGTACGTTGTGTCTATGTATAGGGCACTTGCATGCTATTCATACGTTGGGAGAGATACATGCAGAAGGTGTTGGCATTAAGAGGAACTGCATCTTTGCTGTGGAGGTATTTATTCATGTTATGATTATGACTAATTCTCCACTTCAATGCTGCCCCCTCTCCTCCTCCCCTGCCTCATGCTTGAATTCCATCTACACTTTCTAGCTATTTCTTTAACCCTTTCATCCTCTAAATGTTTAATTATCTCTTAAATCTACCTTTAGTCTCTCTCTCTCTCTCTCTCTCTCTCTCAACTGTCTTAGTCCTCATCCCTCCTACCCTGAGTACTTTATTTCTTCATACTTCTCCTCACACACTCCATCTTCCTCTTCTTTTCCTTCTATTGCTACCCTCACTTTCTCCCCTCACTTTCTCCCCTCACTTTCTCCCCTCACTTTCTCCCCTCACTTTCTCCCCTCACTTTCTCCCCTCACTTTCTCCCCTCACTTTCTCCCCTCACTTTCTCCCCTCACTTTCTCCCCTCACTTTCTCCCCTCACTTTCCTCCCCCCCCCCCTCCCACACACACAGTTGCTCAAGGCTGTCTCTGAGAGAGGCAAGTTCACTCGGATGTTCACAGAGGCACACCGTCTCTACACTGTGGGGGAGGTGGAGGCTTCCTTCTTGATGTACCTGTTCCTTGCTGAGCTGGGCTTCGAGGTGGCTCAGAGCAATGTGGCCTATCTCCTTGAGCAAGGTGAGGTGTGCCTATCTCCTTGAACAAGATTAGGTTTGTCTATCTCCTTGAGCAAGGTGAGGTGTGTCTATCTCCTTGAGCAAGGTGAGGTGTGTCTATCTCCTTGAGCAAGGTGAGGTGTGTCTATCTCCTTGAGCAAGGTGAGGTGTGCCTAATCTCTCACATGTAAGTGCGTTGGCATCACTTCATATCTCCATTCCGTCAATGTACTTCACTATTTGCACATTCTTACCCTTAAAAATAACTGACAGAATGGCCACCTTGGGCAGCCACTGCTTGTTAGTCCAAAAAAAATCAGCATAATTTTTCCTGCAATGACTGGGAAGTTCACAGTATTGACAATCCTCGGCCTTAGTAAATTAAGAGTTCATAGAGTTGATGCCCTGTGGGCCTGATGATAAGAATCCATAAGGTTGACCATCCGTGGACCTACTTGACTCATGAATCATCAATTCTATTTCATCTTTCATCATGTTTTTTTTGAAACAAAAATTTTCTATCACATCCTGGGGCCACAGAGAATATGCATGCAAATTTCATCATAATTGATTCATGCATGTAGGAATTCCCAGATACACACATACACACACATGCATGTGTTGCAAATATGATTAATTACATGCAATAGAATATTTGACCCATTATGGTATCATGAGATTACACATTCAGTTTCTGAGATTTGATTGTCATCTCTCTCCTTTTGAATTACAAATGTAAATGGAGCATGTTGACTGCTAGTGCTTCTTCAAAATGAGACTAGGCCATAAGGATTTACTTACGATGTCAACAGTGATACTGGGATGGACTCCCTTCCTCTGTTGCTTTTGTACTTGCAGCATCACCAGTGTTGTCGTAATGTCCTAACACCAACCAACAACCTTGTGAACATTTAGTTTGTGTTCAGAATTTTTTTGAATTGTGACAATAATAAGTTCTTCGTGGAGGTATTATGCCACTGCAAGGAAGGTATATAGTGGAGGGTGGCAACGCATGTGCGCACACTCACTCACTCACACAGAATACACACTCACATACACACACACACACACACACACACACACACACACACACACACACACACACACACACACACACACACACACACACACACCAACCTTATTAGCAATTTTGAAGAGCCTAAAGCAGAGGATGTTTGATGCTGTCAGATTCTGCCTATTGAGCCGACATGGTATGGGTCACTCCTGGAAAATGGCAGACATATGTAGTGAGGAATGCAAAACTTATTATGGCCAGCTCTTCTCTATTCGTATCCTTGCTGACACTAAAAGAATACAAATGCTCCAGTCTATTGGCAGCCATGCACTCTGCACTGTGGTTTTAGTGCCACGTGTGGGAGCATGTGCTCGCAGAGTTTCTCCCAGTGCACAGGGTCGGATAACCATCTCCAGTTATAATAGGGCGACAAATAGAACAAATACAAATACAAAATTAGTGTATGAGTGTGTATGCACATATGTAGCGAAATGTTTTCCATCTGCCTCATCACAAAGTGCTCACTCTGTGTGGTAAGCTCTTCTGTAGTTTCTCATCTCATCTATGCCATGCTGATGACTAGTCAACATCTGTTCTCGTAAACACCTCAAACCTGTTGCTGTTGGTGTGCACTGTGATGGTTGTGCTTTTAGTATCTTGATACAGGCAACAGCCATTTTGAGAGTTTCTCCCCATCAAATGGAGACAACCATTTCAAGTTGTCATTACAAAAGACGAAAACTTTTTCTTTCTTTTTTTTTAAAAATGTTATAATTGATATATACCCACACCCAGCACCCAGCACTCCAATGAATACTTCACCGCTCTTGCCAATTGATATATTATATACATATCTATTATATACATAACATGTAGGTGGGCAGACAGACAGACAGACTATTCTTGATTGGTTGATTCCCACGTTTGTATTTTGCTGTATTCAGCATCTTTATTTTAACTTAATAAGCCCTTCAATTTTATTGGAGCAAGTGATGGTCTACTGTTCTTAGACTGATGTGGTTCCTTTGAGATTAACCTTGTTTGCTTTGACCTGCAGGGGATCTTACATTCATTCATGAGGACGAACAGATGAAGCGAGGTCTGCTCTACTGGAACAGAGCTGCCACACAAGGTATAGAGTGGCCATTACTACATGGTGATGTCCCAGTGTGCCTTAGGGCAAGATTTCCAATAAGCATCACAACATAGTTTATCTTTAGGTGTTAGTTTTGTGTTTTATTTGATGTTAGTTAATAGAATCTTAATGTACAATCAGTTGTTTGTTGTTTTATGAATAAGAATATTAACTTTTTATCAATGGACACCTTTGTGGAAATTGGGGGAGGTTATTATTGGTGCTTGCTCTTGTGTAGGTTGAATGTATGCATAATTCCGAACTTTTACAAACACCTTCGTTGACTAATTTTGACGCTGGTTCACTTGTTATCCTGTAGGGTACACGCAGGCGAGAGTAAAGCTTGGCGACTACTACTACTATGGCTTGGGTACAGAGGTCAGCTATGAGGCTGCTGCCACTCAGTACAGGGTGGCCAGTGACAAGCTAAGCTCCGCCCAGGCCATGTTCAACCTCGGCTACATGTACGAGCATGGGGAGGGCCTCGAGATGGTGAGCAGTTAGTCGGCAAATCAATTTTTATCCAAAAATTGACTTGCATATATATATATATTAGAAGACCTACTTATGTAACTATGTTCGTCCATTTCTCAAAATCCCTCTGTTAGATTTTGACCAAACTTTTAGGGATGGAGGAGACCCACCCTGAGATGGTTTTATGCCAGGTGGCATGTCTGGGGAAAAACAGAATTTGTCAGTCTGTATGTTTGTACCATCATTCCGGCCAAACCGGTAGGTGGATTTCTCTGAAACTCGGCATGATGATAGGTTTTGACCCAACTTAAAACATGGGCTAAAAACTTCGCAAAATGGTTACCATGGTAATGAGAAAAAGCCAAAAATGGTATTTTTGCCAGAAAAACCATTGGAGCTAGAGATCTAAAACTTGGTATGAATATACAACTTCACTCTGGGAGTAACATGGGCTGTATCCCACCTGGCCACACCTCTTCCTTTCTCTGTATAAGGCTATTAATGCCAAAAATGGTATTTCAGCAAAATCACTTGAACCTATGGAGTTAAACCAATGAACCCATATATATTTAGAATCAGTATAATCTGAGGAATGTTTTTAAGTACATTTATATGACCACACCCACTTCTGTTTTCGTGTCAGGCCCAAAAGAGGACAAAAATGGTACTTTGGCCAAACAAACCCTTGGAGCAACAGATTTGATATATGGTTTGTATACTCAACTTTGACTATAATGTTTGATGTTGAAATTGGCTGGGCAACGCCGGGTATATGCTGCTAGTAGAATATAAAAGCAGCGAACGCTGTGACCAAGTTAGCTGATGAAATTCTCATCCACATCCTAAAAATATATTTCTGCCCATTTATTACGATATTTTGTTCTGACATTACCCTCTAATTGAGTGAATGAAGCCATTTTATATTGGAATATCACCATGTTAATATTGATGTCAAATTCTTCCTGTAAAGTGTTTAAGGTGGCTGATACTTTGTTTACCCAAGGGTAGTGAGTGAGTGAGTGAAGTTGTAGTTGTCCCTGTGGCCCAGCTGTAGAGAGTCTTGCCTAACTTATAACTGCACTGGGCCAACTGGCACGCATATGTCATCAATGACTCTAGCATGATGCCTCAAGTCAAATTTTAGTTTGGGGGGAGTTACCAGCTGTGAATGCAAGTCTTGAGCCTGCAGCTATGAAAATGGTAAAATCATTTTGATTTTATTAATCTGTGACTAACACTAACATTTTAATAAGGTCTCATTATTTTACTTTCTCTCATTCCACCCCCCCCCCCCCCTCCCCTTAATAATATCTATCTTTCTCTGCATGAGATATAGTGTGGCCATTGTTACAAACTTTGGAGGTGACTTCTTTGCTGCCATTTATTTTGTTGCTGTTTCTTCAAATTTTGATCAAAATGAACTTATTATTTTTTTTGTATGTACACAATGAATGCTTCTGTCACTTTAGTACCTCAGGTTGCATGGGCTTAGCCAGGATCTGATGGGGGGGGTCTCCCTCCAAGGCCAGATGAGCTGAGAACATACGCCTAGCCAGCTAAATCTTGAAGAAAAAAAAGAAAGACTAATAAGATTCAGCTTGTGCATATCTCTGACCCATTGACTGCCTAGCAATAACCCATCAGTATTGCACGTGTTAGCTTACAACTACTAATATTATTACACTCAATAGCTAACCTAGACAACTCACCGGTCACTGGTGCTTTCCAGAAGTCAGAGCACCTTTCTCTGCCCCTTCTTTGGAAGCATTTCTGCTGAAGAGCAATTTCTAGAAATTTATTAATTTTTTGTTGTTGGTTTTTTTTTTTGGTGTTTTTTTTTTTTGGTGTTTTTTTTTTTGGTGTGTGGGAGTGGGGGGGGGGGGGGTGCACCCTATCGTAGCTACGCACATGGGTTGATAAATGTGATATTTCTGACCTCTAATTAGCAGTTCTTATTAGCTGTACCAAAGGTGGTCAATGTGGTGCAGCTCTTTACTCACCCACCATTGACCACTTTGATGTGCACCCTCCCTCATATGAATGTACCACAACTGTCATCCGGCAACTACTCTTTCTTCTTTGCATATGTTGTTGACAAATTACCAAATGAACAACATATCAACAAATACAGAATGTGTTCTTAAAATAAATAATCTGTCACAAATTCTAACTTTTTTTTTTTTTTAAACAAACAATAGAAGAATGTCGAATCTATATCTGGCCTTATTGTCAATCCAGTGGACCATTTCTCTCTCTCTCTCTCTCTTTCAGGGAGCCTGTCACTCTCTATTTAAGTGAATGTGACCCTCTATTTAGCCCCTGTCAGTGTATTGTGTGAGCTAGTTACCTTGGTGTAGCTTTGTTTGCATGCTTGTTGGATATAAACTTGCCCTAATTATGTACTCAAGCAATAGTAACTTCCTATTTCTGGCAGGATTACCACTTGGCCAAGAGGTACTATGACATGGCAGCAGAGACCAGCTCAGAGGCACTGCTTCCCGTCAACCTGGCCCTCCTCAAACTCAACGTGGTGAACATGCTACAACGCAACAATGTAAGTTGGGCCCTAGAACTTATGAGAATTTTTTTTTAATTATATATTTTTTAATTATTTATTTTTGTCGTTTTTAAAAAATATTTTTAACAAAATATTTTCTCTAATTATAACCTCTTAAATGTTGATATGAATATAATCCTGTCGGTGTTGCAGTGGTTAGATTTCTACTCGGTGATTAGTGGACAGTGGGACATCTATCTGTTCTCCATCCTAGCTGGCTGTGTTGTTCTCCTGGTTGTCTGGAGAACTCAGCGATGAATGTGGTTCTAATGTTATGCCAAACACGTCACAACTCACCTAGTATCATGAGCTAGTGGAAGGTGTTGTATGGTCCAACAAACACTATACTCTGTTCTTCGTGATACATGATTGCATTCATTAATGTACTTTTTATCTGCTGTGTTGGTTCAACTGGTTTTATTGGTTAGTGTGTATGTGTATATAAGGAGTCATATAAAATAACTTGGTTGGAAAGGGTCCTCCATAACTCCGAAAGGATATTGTTTGACAAGAATAACATCATTGAGCAGTTGAAAGGAAGGCCATTAGATAATTATGCAACTGCTTGTTACTATTTATAGGACTGCTTGTTACAATATATGTGACTGCTTGTTTCTATATGTGTGTTGGTTCATTACTATATATATGTGACTGCTTGTTACTATCATATTACCACATGTACATTCGTTTTATTGCCTTTTGAAGGAGTTGATTTAAAAATGTCTGATATATAGTTGACCTGTTTATTAAGTATAGAAACTCCTATGTGGACATTACTGGTTGGTGCCCTTCATTCATAGACACAGGCTATTTGTTCTGTTAACTAATAGTTTTGGGACTACATGAAGCGGCTGCAAACCAAAAGGAATTGGCATCGACAGGAAAAGTACTCCTTCCTGACTCCTCTTTCCTGGTGAAGGTCGACTCAACTTTACCTGTACTCATCTTTGTGCAGCCATATTCATATCATTTCCCAGAGTGACTTGCCACAAACCACAACCAGTCCTGAAGGGATGCACCAAGAAGTTAAGGGTGGTGCTGGGAGAAAAACCACACTGATAAATGAGATTTCATGATTGAACCAAATGAGAAGTGGCTTCAAACAATGTTAGTTTGCTTGGACATACAGATCAATGCTACTCTTCTTTGTGTGGATATGGGTGTGTGTTTATATTGTGGGTGTGGTTGAATAGTAGTGGTTGTTTTTTGTTGTTTTTTTTTTGGTTTGGTTGTTTTTAAAAGTATTCTAGACTTATTTCGGATGCATGCCTGTGCAGTAGGCCTAAAAGTTGGTCAGAAGAGGAACATCAGGGTTCATAAGGCTCCAAGATTGGTTAATTAGTAACTTCAGTTTACTATAATCATACATGTAACATTTATATCTTTACTAAAATATTTCCAATGAGAACACATGCAAATACACAACTCTCCAAAAAATGATTTTAAAAATTTTTTTTCTTTTTCTCTGTAAATCACTTTTAATTACCAGTCAACAAAACCATGAAGAAATAGATATACATGAAGCCACTTATGTGATTTGCAAAAGGGGCATTCCTCCCCCCCCCCCCCATTTTTTTCAGGAATTTTTTTTTACCTTACCAGTATATTATTAATCTGAGGCTAAGATAATATTTAACAAATGTTAGTACCACTGGTAAAATCAAATTTCTCTGACTTCTGTAATATTACAGAAATAGTTCTCTACCCTAGTACCCTAGTCCATAGTTTGCAATAGGAATTTAGTGGCAATGCCCCACCCAGTCTAATTTATTCTCCCCTAGCTGGGTCCCATCTAGGCCAGGCTAAAAAGATGATGAATTTTACTAGAATAAGCAACACTTTTAGAAAGCAGGTCTCAAACACTTTCAATTTCCCAACCAAATGGAATAATTAGTTAGAATGATGGCATTGAGAATTTTGACTGCTGTTTTGTTTTTTTTAATATTTTTTCTAAGTCCCCCACCTTAGCAACACATTCAACGCCAACAGCTGTAAACTATGACCTAATTGCAGACTTTAAAAAGTAAAACAATTATAGTTCAGAGTACAGAGTAATGGTCAGAGTAATGGCCATGAAAATTTAAATGTGGAAAGAGCACTTAACAAGTCACCAACAATAGCAGCTTTCCCAAAGCCTACAGTTATATATTGGTACCTAATTTCAGCTTTGACACAGCCCCACTGCCAACCCTGAAAGTTTGGTCAAGATCAACCCTTGAAGAAAAGTTGGAAAGAAAATAGGCTGAGAAAAATTAAGGTTGGCTGTTGGGGGAAAGGACCTGGGGGGGGGGGGGGGGGGGGGAGGGGGTGAGTCACCAAGGTCCCCAACGCAAGGCTGGCCCTACCTTCCCCCCCCCCCCCCCCCCAGCTGCAAGTAAGACTGAGTGCCCACATGTTTTTTGTTTTGTTTTTGTTTTTTTATGACTGAGTTGTTGTTTGTTTTTGTTTTTCATCATAAGTGGGTTTAGAGTGTACAAACCAACCCCCTGCTGGAGAACCATGTGCTTTAATCACTTTTCCATTGTATTCGAACTACTTCTTTTTTGTGGTACCGTATGGTATTAAAAAAAAAAAATGAAATAAATATTATAGACTATCCCACCACACAACCAGGATAATGTGTGCAAAATTTCATCCTAATTTATTCATCCATTGCATGCCTTCAATATAATTATGGTTATATAGTCAAGATTATTTTTCCCCCTTTCCCCCTTACCCTTTCAAACTCCTGGCTTCTGGCCCCTGGGTTTCTTGTGCACAAAAGAATTTTAGTAATCATGGTAAAGTAAATATGCAAACTTTTAGGTATAGCTAACAGTACATGTAATTGTAATCTTGTGAGAAAAGATTAAATTTTTTAAATGAGCTTTTTAATTTATGTTAACTCGTAACCATTATAGGTGAAGTTTGCCACGGTAACAAGGAAGTTAACACAGGCACCAAGTGTTAATTGATCCCTTAGCAATCTGAGCATAAAAAAAATTAACACTTTTTCCAAAGGGTGAGATTTTTTCTGTCCTGCTTTCTAGGGCAATCTCACTCATGGCAACTGTCAAAGTAAAAAAACGTATCTGTAGTGAGGAAATGTCAAAGAACGCAGCAATGGCAGCCTACGAGATCACCATTCCTCCAGTTTGGCCTTTCTTTCAGACTTCTGTTCTTGTGAGAGCAGTGCTACATGGAAAGCCAAGACATGTGGAATTCCTACTACAGAAAGGGTGTAACCCCAACAAGCCAGTAAGCAACAGGCGAATACGCCCACTCATGTTGGTATGGATTGTACAAAACGTGGGCAAGAGAATGTTTATGCTGAGAAAGTTCATTGATTTCCATGTCAATCCAATGTTCACTTATTCAGAGGGTAGGAACAGCCTGATGCACGCCTGTGTGCTATCCTTGCCTAATGAAGTGGGTTGGCTAGTGAAAAATTCTTACATTGACTTCAAAGCTACAGATGTTTATGGAAATACAGTCTTACACTTCTGCTCGCTAGCAGGCACTGGTTCTGTGTTGAAAATAATACTTGAAAAGATGCACCGTTATCTGTTGCATGTAAATGGTCGAAACAGCAACAACCTCACTGCTCTTGATGTTGCTATCCTTAATGGCAATACAGAGTGTGCTCAGGAACTACAGAAAGCTGGAGGCCAGTGTACTCTACCAAAGTTCAGAGGAATCAATAGCATTCGATGTTTCTTGCCAAGACTGACAGAACAACGAAGTAGCGAAAAAATGACAATGACCCATGCAGTTGAAGAGATCACTGACAATAAAGTTCAAGTTCAAGCAGATATTTATCGCAGGAAAACATCTAGAAAAGCAGTGATGAAAGAAAATATGGTTGGTTTAACATCTTCATCCACTAGATCAGAACAGAAGAGGATTAATCCACAAAGTCCATCCAATTTCGTCCACCGATTATTGAGTACTAAAGGAAAGAGAAGTACAGCATCTTATCGAAACCCATCCAAGAGGACTCCACTGAAGATTGTTTTGGGCAATTGAAAACTCAAGCTTCAGATAACCTTAAAGAAACAACATTAATGTTTTCCTATTAGCATTCCAAGTACTAGTACTGAGTATTCTATACTAAAGTGTGACTTAATAAAGGGATTATAGTTAGAGAGATTAATATATTCAACTGCATAAAAAATATGTATGTATGTATGTATGTCTGCATGTATGTATGTATGTGTGTATATATATATATACTCTGCATTGCCCTGCCAATGTCAATATGAAACCTTAAGGAAGCCACTTAAATTTTGGCTTGATTGGTCCTTTAATTAGCTTTTGGTATAAAAATAAAAAAACAACTTCCTGTGTGTGTGGCTAACATGAAACCACACCCACATGTGGTTGATGATACTCACCCAGTTACTTGCAGACCATATGCCAAATTTCAGCCTGATAAGTCCTCTAATTAGCTTTTGACAACCAAAACAACTTACTGTGGATGTAGCTATGTCCAAACCACACTCATTGACACACCCATGCTTAGTCGATAATGCTTACTGCTTAGTTGGAGACCACATGCCAAATTCCAGCCAGTTTGGTCCTTTAATTATATTTTGATAGCCAAACAACTTCCTGTAGGTGTGGCTATAACAAGACCACACCCACATGTTCAGTGATGCTCACCTGGCTACTTGTAGTCTATATGCCAGATTTCAAACTGAGTTGTCCATAAATTAGCTTTTGGCTGCCAAAACAACTTCCTGTGGGTGTGGCTAAATCAAACCACCCCCATTGCCACCCTCACATGTGGTTAATAACACTCACCCGGTTGTTTGGGGTCCATATGTCAAATTTTAGCATGATTGGTCCTGTGTGGTCTCCAAGTACCCGGGTAAGCATTATTAACAATATATGGGTATGGTTTGGCCAAAAACTAATCAAAGGGCCAACCAGACTGAAATTTGGCATGCGGTTAACAAGGAACTGGGTGAGTATTATTAAGTATGTGTAGGTGTGGCAATGGGTGTGGTTTTGTTGTGACCACACCCATGATAAATTCTTTTGGCTGCCCAAAAAATTAATTCATACATCAGTCATGCACAAATTTGACATATGGACTCCAAGTAACTTAGTGAGTGTTATTGACCATATATGCTGGTAGTAATGGGTGTAGTTTAGTCATAGCCACACCCACAGTAAGTTGTTTTGGCTGCCAAAAGCCAATTAAAGGACTTATCATACTGAAATATGGCGCATGCTCTCCAAGTACTTAGGTAAGCATTATTGACAACATTAGGTGCAGTCCGGCCATAGCCACATCCACAGGAAGTTGATTTATTAGCAAGAGCTAATCAAAGAACCAACCAGGCTGAAATTTGGCATGTGGTTTCCAAGGAAATGGGCGAGCATTATTAAGCAGGTGCAGCAGTGGGTGTGGTTTGGTAAAGGCCACATCCATAGGAAAATTACTTCTGCTACCAACAACTAATCTATGGCACATCAATTTTCGGCCAAATTAATCTATAATTGGCTTTTGGTAGCCAAAATAATTTCCTGTGGGTGTGGCTATATAAAACACACCCATCACCACACCCACATGTGGTTATTAGTGCTCACCCAGTTACTAATAGACCACATGCCAAATTTTGGCCCTTTTGGTCCAAGGGTTTGGACATGATGGCTGAATACACGCATGCATGCACGAATACACACAGAAAAGAAGGAAGGTTAATATTTTGGCAGTGGAGGAAGAAAGAAAAAAGAGAAAAAGTGGGGGGAAACATGGAAAAGTGTGTTGATGAAGGGAGAAAGAAGCAAGGAAGGAAAACAGGGAGAAAGAAATAAAGAATGGGAAAAAGGGGGGTGGGGGAAAGGGGAAAAAAAGAGTGTCCTTTCAGGAACAAAGAAGGCAAATATTTTGGTGTAAGAAGAAAGAAAAAAAGTGGGGAAAAATTAAGAGAAGCATGTTAATGAACAGAGAAAGATGCAAGGAATGAAGAAAGAAAGGGAGAAAGAAATAAGGAATTGGGGGGGGGGGGGGGGGGGAAGGAAAAAAGGGTGTCCTTTCAGGTTTTAGTTTCAGGCAGCGCTGTGTGTGGTCCATGATTTAATATCTGGTGTGTGCAATTTGGTAATCAATAGCTCATGGCATGAATGAACCGTCCAAACGACTATACCAATTATAAGGAGATCTTCAAGCTAGACACACATCCTACACAGTGGATGGATTTTAGCCACCACCACCCCCCCCACCCACCCAAAAAGAAATAAGGTCACCTGTCTACATCTCTTCCTGTGGGCATGTCAGGTTAAAAAAATTTTTTAAAATGCCAAAAATGATGGAATCTATTATGGTACCATGGACCTAGAAGCATGCAAATATACTTAAATCCAGTAGGGAAATGGGTTGGGTTGCACTAGGCCACACTTATTCACCTGGGCATGTTATTATATCCCGGGCAACGCCGGGTATATGCTGCTACTTCATGTGTTCATGTGTGGTGTGTGCCAGCAAATAGATAAAAGTAGATAACTCAAGATGACTCAAACTTTGGTAGCTACATGCAAACACACACATGCACACCATAAAATCACCCACTCCCCACACACACACACACACCCACCCACCCACCCACCCACACCCACCCACCCACCCACCCACACACACACACACACACACACACACACACACAACTTAACTTAGAAGCTGCCCATGGAACGAAGGACCAATGGCAATAAACTTAGCTTATAATGGCATCACACAGAAATGTTGGTGTCTGGTCAGATCTCCTTGTCTTCGAAATTTTCTTCCACAGGCACAACTTAGTGTTCTTAATTCAGATTGGTTAGCTGAACAGGTGTTCCATCGCCTGGATGCTGAAATTTTCTCTACACCATCTAAACACAGATGAAACCACCCCTTCCTGTCCTGGCACAACTCATACCATCTATCATACACACCAATTGCCTGCAAATCCACTTTCAGAACGTCCCTCCACCTCTTCTTTGCCCCGTGGCTTGGTCTCTTCATGTTAAGCTCCCCAAACAACAATCTATTTGGAAGCCTTTCTTCATCCATGGGACCCACATGACCCAGCCATCTTAAACGCTGCTCCAGAATGATATCACAGATGGAGTGCTGCATGCCAAACTTATGTGATAGGCTTTGAGATGTTAATCTTTCATTCCATTCCTGGTACCTCATCACACCCAGGATTGTCCGAATACAACAGTTATGAAAAGAATTTAAATGTCTTGTATGCACAGCCTTCATCGTCCAAGTTTCAGCTCCATACAGTAATACAGCTAGAACAACTGCCCTATACACTGCTCTCTTTGTGGCCAATGAGAGGTCTTTGTTCTTAAATACTGGCACCCTCAAACATCCAAATGCTCTAGCTGCTCTAGCAATTCTTCTAGTCACCTCACAAGTGATCTCCCCATCTCTTGAGATGTTAGCACCCAAGTATGTAAAGTCCTGGACTACATCCACAGAGCCACCCTCCACCTGCACTGGTCTGACATCACTCTCATTCAATCCCTCACCAACAACCATCCCTTTTGTCTTCTCAGTACTCACAGTCAGGCCCCACTCACTTGCCGCTTTCACAAACTCTGCTGCTACTGACTCAAAACTATCCCAAGAGGTTGCATACAATGCCACATCATCAGCAAACTGGGACTCAGTTACTCTCATCTCACTCAATCTAGACTTAGCTGTGCTGTCCCCAACCAACTTCCTACCATGCTTGTATAACACACACTCACTCCTGCACCACTACTCCTATTGCGCCAATCAGCCACCATAGCACTAAAGTAGATATTAAATAATGTGGGTGCCAGGGTACATCCCTGCCGTAAGCTATTCTGGACCTCAAACCTATCAGTTACAGTCAAACTTACTCTAACCTCAGCATGCATCCCCTCATGGAAAGACTTCACAACATTCAACATTTTTTCTGGCACACCATACTTCTCTAGGACCTTCATAGGGCTTGCCTGGGCACTGAATCATAAGCCTTCCTCAAGTCTACAAACAACACATACAATGATTCGCCATGTTCCCTCACTTTCTCCACAAGCTGTCTAGCAACCAAAATCATGTCTGCACAACCACGTTCTTTCCTGAACCCACTCTGTGACTCTGGCAGAATTTTTTCAGCAATCACTTGCAATCTACCCTATACAATTCTGCCTAGTACCTTCCCTACCACATCCAATAAACTTATTCCACGCCAATGGCCACACTGCTTCAGGTCACCTTTCTTTGGGATTGGAACAACCACTGTGTCCTGCCAGTCTCTCACCACTATACCTTCTTCCCACACCTTCTGCATCACCTCCAGCATTCTATCCCATGGATCTACACCACCATAGAGGACACACACACACACACACGCACACGCACACACACACACACACACACACACACACACACACACACACACACACCTTGAAGCTGACCATGGTACAAAGTACCATGATAGCAGTGTCCTGGATGAATCCAGGACCAATGGCAATAAACTTTGCTTATGACCATATCACACAGAAATGTTGGTATCTGGTCAGATCTCCTTGTCTTTGAAATTTCCTTCCACAGGCACAACTTAGTGTTCTTAATTCAGATTGCTTGTTAGCTGAGCAGGTGTTCCATCGCCTGGATGTTGAAATTTTCTCTACACCATCTAAACACAGATGAAACCACCCCTTCCTGTCCTGGCACAACTCATACCATCTACCATACACACCAGTTGCCTGCAAATCCACTTTTCGAACATTCCTCCACCTCTTCTTTGCCCCATGGCTTGGTCTCTTCATGTTAAGCTCCCCAAGCAACAATCTATTTGGAAGCCTTTTTCATCCATGTGACTCACATGACCCAGCCATCTTAAACGCTGCTCCAGAATGATATCACAGATGAAGTGCTGCATGCCAAACTTATGTGATAGGCTTTGAGATGTTAATCTTTCATTCCATTGCTGGTACCTCGTCACACCCAGGATTGTCCGAATACAACAGTTATGAAAAGAATTTAAATGTCTTGTATGCACAGCCTTCATCGTCCAAGTTTCAGCTCCATACAGTAATACAGCTAGAACAACTGCCCTATACATTGCTCTCTTTGTGGCCAATGGGAGGTCTTTGTTCTTAAATACTGGCACCCTCAAACATCCAAATGCTCTAGCTGCCCTATCAATTCTTCTAATCACCTCACTAGTGATCTCCCCATCTCTTGAGATGTTAGCACCCAAGTATGTGAAGTCCTGGACTACATCCACAGAGCCACCCTCCACCTGCACTGGTCTGACATCACTCTCATTCAATCCCTCACCAACAACTATCCCTTTTGTCTTCTCAGTACTCACAGTCAGGCCCCACTCACTTGCCGCTTTCACAAACTCTGCTGCTACTGACTCAAAACTATCCCGAGAGGTTGCATACAATGCCACATCATCGGCAAACTGGGACTCAAGTTACTCTCATCTCACTCAATCTAGACTAGCTGTGCGGTCCCCAATCAACTTCCTACCATGCTTGTATAACACACTCACTTCTGGACCACTACTCCTATTGCGCCAATCAG
>OZ017782.1:7963385-7992187 GCA_963969325.1 Lycopodina hypogea | reverse complement strand
AGGAAAGGGTAAAAGGGAGAAAGAAATAAAGAATGGGGGAAAATAGGTGGGGGAAAAGGGAAAAAAAGAAGGGTTTCCTTTCATGTTTTAGGTTCAGGCAGCGCTGTGTGTGGTCCGTGGTTTAGTGTCTAGTGTGCACAATTTGGTAATCAATGGCTCATGGCATGAATGAACCAGCTAAGCCACTGGTACACCCATAAAATGCTTGCACAAATTTGAGTTCTACATGTATGCTTAAAAATGATCAAAGGGTCTGGGGTTGCATGCTCAATCAACTATTGTGCATTTTCTTCTTCTTCTTCCTGTCAGCCCATGCATCACAGTGTGTTTTTAATTGCACAAGACAAACCCAATCAATAAATAGTCCGCAGAGAGCTGAAGATTGGTCTTCATGGCAGGATGTATTACATCCTGGGATACAATGTGGTGGTTAGGGCAAGTGAGATAATGAGCAATGATTGTGTGAATTGGGAAGAAATTTGAACAGTGGAAAAAGGGAATACCTATCCCATTTTTGTTACTTGGTCAAGCCAAGAGCAAACAAAATATCCAGTAATTTCACAATGCTATTTTTTTTTTTTTTTTTTTTTTTTTTTTGTTTGCTTGTTTCTGTTCACAATGTACTAACTAAAAGCTTAATTAATTGCCATTTCATTTGCGACTAATGGCTTTTAGACCAACCAGATATATGAAGCTCTGTTTAGGCCTTAATTGCTATTAACTCATGAAAGCTATTAAAAAAAAAATATATATATATATATATATATATATATATATATATATATATATATATATATATATATATAATAATAATAAATATAACAAACAAACAAACAAACAAACAACCAACCAACCAACCAACCAACCAACCAACCAACCAACCAACCAACCAACCAACCAACCAACCAACCAACCAACCAACCAACCAACCAACCAACCAACCAACCAACCAACCAACCAACCAACCAACCAACCAACCAACCAACCAACCAACCAACCAACCAACCAACCAACCAAATAAACAAACAAACAAACAAAAAACCCAACCAACCAACCAACCAAACAAACAAACAAAAAACCAATTAACCAACCAACCAACCAAACAAACAAACAAAAAAAAACAACAAACAAACAAAAAAATAAATAATCAAACAAACAAAAAAAATAAATAAATAAATAAATATTACTGTGGTGAAAGGTGAAATTTTTAGCTTAAGAAATAATTGACTCTCAATTTATATATGCCCAAGAATGTGGATTTCAATAATGCTAGAGTTATAAGGGTTAAAAAATTTAAAGTACACAAAAATTGTGAGTGAGTGAGTGAGTGAGTGAGTGAGTGAGTGAGTGAGTGAGTGAGTGAGTGAGTGAGTGAGTGAGTGAGTGAGTGAGTGAGTGAGTGAGTGAGTGAGTGAGTGAGTGAGTGAGTGAGTGAGTGAGTGAGTGAGTGAGTGAGTGAGTGAGTGAGTGAGTGAGTGAGTGAGTGAGTGAGTGAGTGAGTGAGTGACCTGTGTGAGAACAACCATCATGATGTTTCCCTCATCACCCTTGAGGTTGGCTCTAGAGGAGTGATCCATTTGCAAGGTTTCCACCAGGTGCAGAAGCATCTAGATTGCTCTAAGAAAGACCTTAGATCTCTACTCGTTAGGATTTCCAATACTGCCATCCAGGAATCATTTAAGATATGGTGTACCAGGAATAGAGAGATAACATAGAAACTGTAACTTTATCACCTCCTTCCCAGATAAGCATTTACTCTAATTAGTAGACTGTCTTTAATCATTTATTTAATTTATTTATTATTTTTCTTAAATTTATTTATTTACTTCATTACTTACTTACTATTATTATCATTATTATCATTTTATTTTTAAAATTTTAATTAATTAATTAATTAATCTCATAAACATTTACTTTTATTATGTATTGTGTCCTTAGACATTTATTGTATTCATTGTATTCATTCATTTCCTCTCTATGGTGGCTTGACTAAGTATCTTTGCCCAGTGTGCAGTGATTTTGTATGTTACTTTGACACTATACCTCATGTCAGCCCCTCATTGATTTTTTGTAATGTCACGCAAAATCAATGAAGGTTTTTATATATATATGTGAGTGAGTGAGTGAGTGAGTGAGTGAGTGAGTGGGTGGGTGAGTGAGTGAGTGGGTGAGTGAGTGAGTGGGTGAGTGAGTGGGTGGGTGAGTGGGTGGGTGGGAGTGTATGTGTGTGTACATCTGTGTGCGTTTTGTTGATAGAGGAAGGAAAAAGCTCAGGGAGAATTCTAGTAGGATTAAAAGTAAGAGTTTTTTCCTCTAGTTTACTGAAAAAGGAATGTTGCACGTCTACCCTATAGAATGGGAAGATAAGAAGAAGAATCCCTGGCAAATGTGAAGCACAGGAAAGCACTTTTCTTCTAAATAGCTGGTGAAACAAAGACATCCCACATATTTTGGTTCATTTAAATTTATCAGGTTTTCACAAGCTAAAGGTTTTGTAATAAAGTGCAAGCAGAAGTGTTGTGGAGTCAGCAGCAGTGGGGTCATGGGTCACAAGATTTCAATGTGCATGACTACAATTCTTCTTTTGTTGCTAACTTGGATCAGCTAATTTTTTCTCATCAACCAACCAACAAAGCTGGCGGGAGGAGTTGATTAAACCACACCTTCCACTACTGCTCAACACAGTTCTGTGGAATACAATCCAGAACTATTTTAGTTATCCATAGAAGCTACTTTAGATAAGCTCAAATACTTAAAAAAATTTATTTTTAAAAGCTTAAAAATTAAGTGAGACTTGAGATAATTGCAATCCAGTTGTTGAGGCTATGGAAACTTTGGTTGGTCTTTTTTTCTTTCTTACCTTAACAACACCGGTCGTTCTTAGCCTAAGATTTGGTGAAGACTGCATTTCTAACGAACCTAATCAAGATTGTCGAAACTATTCCAGCCTGAATATCCTTTATGTCAATGAATACTGCAGCAGGGAAAGGTTTGATGCAGGCAGCGTGCTGCACTACGTCCAGACAGCGGTCAGTGAAGTGAAATTTAACGTGATTAATAGTGCTCAAGCTGATAGAAAGGTAAGAATCCTAGAAGCAACATATGTAGCTAGCTATAGCTGTAGTGACCCTTATTAATTGATGTGTTAATTTAATATTATAGGGTGGCATTGGTGAACTGCTAAGAGGGCTGGTTGAATCCCCTGCTGTGTTTGCTGTTCTTCATCCTGGCTGCTTCAGCAACATCCATGCACTTGCTGAAATTAGCCAGTTCTTCAATAGTACTTTGGTAAGTTGATGATCATTAAAAAAAATAAAAAACCAAACTAACAATAAAAAATATATTGTTACAAGTGCTGTAAATCTTCTGTTGAACTTGATTTTAATTATTGTCCTATTAATTACTAATGAAAGGAAAGTGGGAAATAAGACATTATTTACAACCCTCATATACAGGTGAGCTATGCCTTCTCCATGATTTCGAGCACACCGCATGAGAACCACATAAGGATGTTGCCAAGTGAAACTCACCTTGGATTTGGTGTAGCAGCACTTTTGAGATATTTTGAATGGAAGGCACTTCTAATATTTTCAGAGGATTTCCCAGTATTCCATTCAGTAAGTTTGTAGCCCCACAATTGTGCAGTATTATTTTTGTTGCTGTTGTTGTTGTTTGTATTCTCGGAGGTCAACCATTTGTTTTGCATATGCTGTGGTCAGAAATCATTAACTCTCTTTCGGACATTGAACAGCTGTGTGCTTTGAACAATATCCTGTTTTGTTGGGGCTGTCTGGTGAAGTTGAGCTGGCAGGACTATAGTGGTTGGAGATGTAGTTGGCCCATGAATGATACTAGACTACTGCACTGCCTATCCCCATTCAGTTTTGCCCACCAATCAAAGTTGTGGGATAAATCAAATGAAATATTGGTGTATTCTTTTTTTGGTAATTAACGATGCAAAATTTAAATACTAATTCTGCATGTGTAATGTTAACTTTAGGAACCTACCAAATGCCAAAACAAAAATAGGTGACAGTATCGCATTTATGTGTGTTCACGGAGGTTGGTAAAGGGTTTGCAGGTCTCTGTAAGGAGGCAGGGATGTTAAGTTTTGTTATGGGGTATGATGGAGACTGTAAATATCACAACCATAAGAGGAAACTGGCACACTCAACTTTGCTGGGATTCTTATTGTACAACAACAAAACAATTATCAACACAAATCTCACTATCATAGTGGAGGTAGTCTATTCAAACCCTTTTGGAAATTTCTCAGATGTTTCTTGGAGACGTAAAGTGCAGATGCAAATGTTCTTAGTGTGTGTGAGGATGACTGGCTATACATTGGAGAAAGTTTCAAAAAAGTGTTTTATTCTACATAATGCTAGACTAATTTTGTATGATAAACTGCAAACTTAAAGGGAATCTCATAACCCCGAGTCTCCCTATGCAGGACCACTTTTGTTGACTTCTGTTTAGGGCTCTCGTGTTCCGAGGAACTTTTCGCATCTGATAACAAAATTATTTTAACGCAACCTGCGCTGTTTATTGTTTGTTGCCATGAAGGATACTTCAAGGATGTAGGGCAGGTATATATTTGACTGGTGTTATTTATGGGGGCATGGCATCACCTGCTTCATTCTGATGGAATACCCCACCACTATGTTATTTCTAAACCAAAGGTAACCACTGCATGGCCAGCCACTGCCAGGCTAGTTGCACTTGGCATGTAAAACATTTTTTCTGGTATATTTTATTCACCTTATAAATTAATCTGCTAAAAGAATTTTAAGAAGATTATATTAATGGTCGGTGTGATCACACCACCCTGGCTACGTCCCTGCTGTTGTATGGGTTCCACCGTTCTTCAAACAGTCAGTCCAATAAACCAGCGAGCGTTAACACACTCTAATTAAGTTGCAGACTGATTACAATGTATTGTGTAGTCGAGGGCAAACAACATCTTGGCTCTATCCTGCCTGTGCCTGGTACCAAGGCACTCCCCAAGTGATCTGTGGTGGTAGGGAGGAAACTAGCCTGAGCATTGGCACAAAGGACTGCAATGTTTCCAAGAAAGTGAGGAAGCCCAGTGTGAGAGTAGTAGGCAAGAATGGAAGGATGTGGGACTGCTTCCCTGTGTCAATTTGAGATGTGGCTAGACTTGCTGTCCACAGGAGAAGAGCACTGGCAAAGGTGGAGCATGTGATTAGCATGACTTGCTGAGTATATGTAGCTGGTGGATGATTGCTACTGAACCAGGTATCAAAGAAGTTACTCAATTTTCATTTTATTGTTATTAAAGGGACTGCTCTTACTGACATCAGAGTTGCCTTCTCTACTATAAAAGACAAGCAAAAAAAAAAAAAAAAAGCAATAAAACTAAGCAAACCTCACTTTCTCCAACAGTATTTTTCATTAGAGTCACTATAAGGCTGCAAGCACTAATTTTTTTTTTATATGCATCCTGACTCACTAAAGTCCTAATATTAAGTCATCAAAGATTGTTATGAAATGGTGATATTCCTGTTCGCTACAAAATCATGCACAAATGATTGAATATGCACCAACACACTCTTTACACAGACGGGTATGTATTGGATTTTTGAATAGTGATGTAATAAACGAGTTATAAGGTTATGAATTACAAATTGAAGCAATTGCATATGTGCACCTCAACAGCCTCTCTGTGTGTTGGCTGAAGGTTAAACAAGTTTCTGTAATGTTTCACTGCAGTTGAAGTGGTGCAGTTGTAATGCCCACTCCCAGGCTGTCTTGTAGTTCAGTTTTGTGTGCTCCGTGTGGATGGACATTCTTTCCTCATCTGCATTACCATGTGGTATGGTCCTTGACAGACTCTGCTAGTCTGGTAAGGGTTGATTACATTCATAGGCATCCTTGGGTTGACCAATTTATGCCAGTATGTGCCGTCTCCTGACTGATGAGCACTGGAGAGACCACACCCCTTCAGGTCCTTCCTGCCAGCACATGCACCTGTAACATCACAAGAGTACTACAGAATGCTGATGGCAAGTGACAGACCATTTTTGTGCACCTTTACCCACCTAATATGGTGTCTCTCCAGCTGCAAAGGTTATGAATACCTCTCTCTCTCCTTCTTTCTCTCTCTCTCTCAGATAATATCACTGCAGGTCTGTTTCACACTGTAGCTAGTGAGTGCTCTATGGTTCTGAACTGCTAGTAGCAGAGGAGGGTCACTGCCATCGGGCACAGTGCAGAGGTCATTCATTGTCTTGACACCACCTTATAGTACACAGGAGCTGATATTGAACTATTGAACTTATTTTTAAAATTTTGACAGTTAAAGCATGAAAATACAAATTTTAGAAACATTTTCGTCAAAATCCACCCAAGTTGCCTCACCATACCATGGAAATCTAGAGTATTTGCACAAAATCTGAATGTTTTTGCAACCCTGCATGATGTTGTCCCTTCTTGCAATACAATGTGCAGAACAGTGAATCTGGAACCTTTGCCATTGCAGGCAGACATTGCTCTTAAGTGACTCTCCTGTCTGTCTCTCTGTCTGTCTCTCTGTCTGTCTGTCTCTGTGTGTGTGTGGTTATGGTCCAGTGCTTGTGCCTGCCACACTGCATCAGTTCACGCCCACAGGACCTTGCATGTGGAAGCTTGGTGGTGCCCTGGGAAGATTATAGGATACAAGTTGGAGCCAGAAATGATGGAATTGGTGGCAGTGGTGGTATGCAAAACAAACACAAACTTCCAGATAACATTAACCATCACAGATCATTGCGAGAGTGGTGATGGGGGGGATGGGAGGGGAGGAGAGGGGGAGGGGAGGAGGGGAGGGGAGGGGAGGATGGGAGGGGAGGGGAGGAGGAGGGGAGGAGTAGAGAGAGAAGATGGACTGGAGGTGGAGAAGGACAAAGTGTGTGAGGAACTGACCAAGGACAGTCTCAACATTGTAGTGTCTGCACATTAATTGGCCACAATGTATTCCTGTAATTGGATTCCTGTGGGTGAGTGGGTGCCAGCACAATGGCACTGGGCATGTGATGGTCTGTGCACATGGAGACAGTGTGGCATAGGATGTCTGCACACACATTGCCTCAGGGTGTAAATCAGACACAACTCACCCAAATACAGCTGCAAACTAATGTCTATGTGCCATTGCAGACACATTGTGGTGGTCCATTCAGGCAGTCCAGTCTAGTCCAAGCAGCTGGCAGTCAGTCACCCATTGCAACATTAATTAATTTATTAATTTACCTATTTATCTACTTAATACTTAATTTATCTTTATTTATTTATTTTTTTAAATATCTATTCATCTATTTATTTATCTATCTATCTATCTATCTGTCTATTTACTTATTTATTTTATTATTTATTTATTTATTTTATTTATTTATCTATTTACTTATTTGTCTACTTATCTATTAATTAATTAATCTTCATTTATTTATTATTTATATCTTTTTATCTATTCATCTATTTATTTATCTGTCTATCTATCTATCTATCTATCTATCTATCTATCTATCTATCTATCTATCTATCTATTTATTTACTCATTCATATATTTATTTATTTTATTTATTTATTTAATAAACAATTTAAAAAAAAATTACTTGTCACTTTTTAATGCCTTTTTTTTCATGGGATGACCAGGGAAGAATACACTGTGGTATTGCCTCCTGTTCTTTGGAGTTGGTTCCATTCACACTTCTATTCCATTCCATTCTTATTTTGGGGAATGATGATTTTGGTACAGTCCAAGGGTTGAGTGAAGAGAAGGGCATTTTTGAACATCCTTCAATGAAAAGAAAAGGGGAAATCCCAGGAGTTCTAATTGACTCTTTTCTTCTAAAAAAAAATTGTTTTATTATTATTATTTTTTAATTGAATAAAAAAAAAATTCCTTCTGAGCAAAACCCTCTACATGGACTACTGTGGTTGCATGCTTCTGTTTCATGTAGGTACAGCCTGATATATGATAGGCTATCACAACTGGTGGCTGTAGTTCCAGCCTCAGCAGCTGCCCTACTTGTTTATGTGAATCACAGAAACGTGATGAAGTTCAACTAACGATTTATGATCACTTTTTTAAAGGTCTGAAGAAGCCTTTTTCTCTCTCTCTCTCTCTCTCTCTCTCTCTCTCTCTTTTTTTTTTTTTTTTTTTTTTTTTTTTTTTTTTTTTTTTTTTTTTTTTTTTTTTTTTTTGAGGGGGGGGGGGGGAGTGTATATATACCACACTGAAGCACTTTAGATGAAAATATGTGGATTAGTGTCTGAATGACTGGGTCTCAGCAAATACATCAGTGTATCATGTAGTGGAATATATTGCCCAGATGGAGGGTTCAGATAAATATCAATGAAGTTTCTATTTTATTGAACATATTTATAATGGTTGTCAATTAATTAATCCAGATGTAATTATTGTTACACAAAGTTAGTTTATCAATATGATTGTGACATGATTTCGTACACTAATTTTTGTTGCCTATTGTTAAAGACATTTTATATTTAGCCCCTAGGGGATTTGCCAGTATGGGAGTTGGAAAAGGATCATAATTTAATTTGGAATAGGATATGACACTATAGTGCAATGAGGTTGTGTTGTTATGACGAGCTTCAGAAATGGTCCACCTGTTTTTATATTGGGGGGGGGGGGAGGGGGAGGGGTGGATGGATGGATATCTTAACACCTGTTGTTATATTTAACCACTAATGCAGTTTGACAGTTGCTGTGTTGTATTCAGTATGCCAGTGTTATCTTACCCCTTGTATTACCCCATCAGATACGTACCAGCTTAAACAGGCAGCTGAAGAGAACCAACACCACCGTCAGTGTGACTGAAACACCACTGTCATTTCTTGACAGCCCTAGTGAAGAAATATCATTTGTGAGTGCTATCAGTTGTATTATAACTATTGTCTGTGCATGGAGCAAGGGGATTCCTCATTGAAGGGAGCAGTGAGATGTGTGGTGCATGGAGCAAGGGGATTCCTCATTGAAGGGAGCAGTGAGATGTGTGGAGGGGACCAAGGCTTAATAGCATGGCTGTCCTATTAGCAGAGGCAGTGGTACTGATGGTGGGGGACAAATCCAATCGGTGGTAGATGGTCTATATAGTGAGCAGCAACTGCAGCAGAGGACGCTGTTTTCATGTGGTGTCCTTACAAGTCTATATTTTGGTTGCGTAGTGAAATTGATTGTGGTTGTGCTCATGTGCAATGGAGGATAAGATTCTGCTGTGTTGAATAGTTCAACTGGTCCATCAGCATTGACATACTCTTGGAGCTAAGGTGGTAGCCACCAATGTAGGGGACTAGCTATGCTCCAGCTTATGTATTGCTAGCTCATGCCACACACACACACACACACACACACACACACACACACACACACACACACACACACACACACACACACACACACACACACACACACACACACACACACACACACACACACACACCCCCCCCCCCCCCCCCCCCTACACTGAACTTTATCCCCCTCCTTTGCAATTTTCTGGATCCGCCACTGGATGCTACTGCACATGGTAAAGTTCCTTGACCCATTTTGTAGTATTATGTCTCAGACACATAGTAAACAAACATTCTTTGGTAGTTGTTGGGGGGGGGGGGGGGGTTGTGTTGTTATAGAAAAATAAATATTGCAATATGATATCCATTATTGTAGAACTTTTACCTTACTATTAGCCATATTTGTCCAGACAATAGCATGGTGCAGCTTTATGGACCTGAATGGCTCCAGATGAAAATATGCATGTGGAAATTTAGTATACTTTTTTAAGTAATTGATTTTTTCCAGTGTGAACTTATTTTTAAGTAGGCACTGTTCAGATATCTTAACTGTATCACACAGAGAGTTAGTTATTATCATTTATCTCAACCTTTTTGGGGACATTTCTCTCTCTTCTTTTTGTGTGTGTCAATCTTAGCCCCCAGACAACAGGATAATACTGATCAACACATTCCCAAGTGAAGCAAGGGCCATCCTCTGCCAGGTTGGTGCTCTGGTCATACTAACTCAACTGTGATTATTATGATTACTATGATTTATTCTTATCAATTTTATTTATTTGGAACATGCCTTTTGTCCTTAGGTTTGGTTTTTGTGCATGTGCATGCTTTTTTTTTTTTTTTTTTTTTCTTCTTCAATTTTTCTGTTTCAGTTGAGCTTATATTTTTGGTAGGGAATAGTCAGAATAAACAACCACCCTGTTGGGCTACAATAATTAAAGTGGCCAAACTATTTTTATTCAGTTTTATAAATAGAATTTTGATACATTCTCTATATATTATCATAAATGTGATAAATAGGCCAGGAAAGCACTACATTGTGTTTGTGCATAACATATCATAATTGTATATAAATACATTTGATTGTAATGTATTCATAGCGCTCAAAAATTATTTGCCATGCAGAGGTAATTATCATTTCCCTCATTGTGCCTTGTCTGTGACCTTGTGCCAGGCATGGAACAAACAAATGCTGTTCCCCAACTTTGTGTGGATTGTTTACGAGTGGCATGAGGAGGAATGGTGGAGAGCCAGCCAGGGAGACAGCACAACCAGCAATGGCTGCAGTGACGACCAGATTAAGAAAACTCTGGACAGAGCTTTGATAGTCTCCCATCATCCTGTGGCAGAGGAAGACACCGACAATGTCTCATTCAATGTGAGTGCACACATCATCCCAAGCATGTGTCCTACTAATTATTGTTGTTTTTTTGCAAGAAATGTGACAAGAAACCTTACAATGAATGGTTGTCATAAGGAACCCCTGTAGGATTTTAGCAGGCCTTCCACTGGCTATTGGGAATAAGAGTTGTCCAGTTTAGACGGCTGGGTGTGTTCTGAGGGAAAGGTTATCACTGTTGCTATCCTTTACAATGATGTGTTTGCAATGGAACAATGAAGTTGGTGTACAACCAGTCAAATTAGCAATTCAATGTAATCGTTAGAAGTGATTATGTCCAAACATGAGAGACAATTGCCTGAATGGTACAGTACAGCCACTTAGGTTGCTCCAAACATACTTTTATACATGTACTATCTTTAATTAAATAGTTTTTCCTTAACTTTCCCGTTCCATTGTGTGAAATGGTTAAGTTGTGCTGTTCCTCATGTTTCTGGAAAGATTGGAGTAATAATATAAGAACACTATATAGCGCATATTGATCTCATGTTTACAGTGAAAATGGTCACTCATCAGATCTGATCTCCAATTTGTGATAATTCTCCACTTGTGTTTGCTTGTGTAACTGTGTCATCATATGGATTTACTCTGCCTCTTCAGTTTTCCAGTAACTATGAGCGATATGCTTATGACGCCATCTTTGCCTTGAGTGCTGTTGTCAACCGTAGCAAAACAGAGGACGACGCTTCCATTGTGGACCATGTGAACAACATCTCTTTCCATGGAGCTTCAGTAAGCTTTGTCCACACATACCTGTTATATATATATAGTACATGCTGTGTGCACACATACCTTATGTATATATATAGTATGTAGCTATGTGTACACATGTGTTGCGTTTTTGTGATCCTTGTACTAACATGGCCATGTGTCCGGCCAATATATCTAAGGACAATGCTGTTTATAGCCTTTCATACATCACAGGATCTGTGTGTGTGCTTTTTTTCCTTCTTGATCTTATATAAATAGGGATCTGTGTCTTTCCAAGATGGAATTCGTCAACTTGAAACTGTTATGATAAAACAATACAGAATTACAAGTAAGTGCATCATAAAGAAAAAATTTCAAAATGAAATTATTCATGGTGAAGTTAAGTTTTTATTGCCGGCCTGTAACTTCTTTCCCTCTAAATTGACCTCTTGAAGTACTAACATCCTTGGAGTGAGATGGTTTGAGCTATGAGAGACTGATTCCTTTTTTGAGAGGGAATGTTCTGTGGCATTAATTTCAGAAGCAGCTTTAAAATTGATAGTCGTATTTTTAGTGCTCATGTACTTTACATGTAAAAAGAACTCGTAACTTAAAGTCATGAGTTCTATTCCCATGCAGCGTATGGGAAGAGTGACAAATGTAGTGCAACAATATAATTGAGAAGCAAGATAAAATATGTATTTGCCTTTGTATTATACCATTATTTAAAAAAAAAATTTTAATTGAAACTTATCACCCACTTGCAGCTGATGGGCAGTTAGAAGTGGTGATGATTGGTCAGGTCCATGTCCAAGAAGAAGAGTCGAACTTCACATATGCAGCTGATGAGGATGACCTCAGCACTTGGCTTGGAGAACCACCGTGGGATGGAACTCCTGAAGTGCGTATTAACACGCCTCTCTTCCCGCTGATGGTGGTGGTGTATGTATTTGCTTCCTCCGGCATTGTCTTTGCTCTGGTGTGTATGGTTTTCAACATTGTCTTCAGGAATAGGAAGTTAGTATTGTAGTTGTTCCCATTTATAATTAGTGAAATTCACATCAACTAAATACAGCTGCCTGTTTTTTGTATCATAATTGCATTGCATGTTGTCTTTAAAACTGAGCAACGCCATTGTGATATTGACTGATCAAGTGATTAATAATGACACTGAAGAAACATGACAAAATAAGTGAAAAGAATACGGACAGAACAAGTAACAACATGTATTCTATTAAATATGATACTCTGTAATAGTAAATATCTGTCATATATTTGCTTGGTTGTATTGCTGCAGCTGCATTACTGACTGATTCATTCACTTTGTTTACTCAGTGGTGAACCTTTGTTGTTGTTATTGTTTTTGTTGTTATTGATGTACACTGTTACCAGTACACTTTGCTCAGTCTATACTCACCCCGCTCATCCTCCAATCTTTGTCTGAGGTGACCTCTGTACTTTTGCAAGATGGCATACAGATTTATGAAAGGGAGAAAAATCATAAATATCATATACTGAGAAAATATATGACACATGACACCAGATCCTTTTTTTTTTTGTTAAAGAACATAAGAGTTTAACGTTCTTGTAAAATCCCATTAGATCATGCATGAGCTCAGCGTTCATGTAAACCACCACATGGGTATAGTAATTAATTACAACCTAACCAAATCCTGTCAGTTCTTATGTGAATGAGTGAGTTGTAACTTGTCAGTCTAGCATGAGCATTTCGGTCTCCCAACATCTGAGGTTGTTAAGTAAACATAATCTCAGACCATGATTGCCATGCAGGATAATGTAATTAAAGACCTGATCATGAAAATTCTTGGTGGGGTTTTTCGCAATTCTGTATGAAGTGTACCTTAAACTACTATATGTAATAAATCCCTTGAATATAGTTGTCGTGTGTGAGTACGTTAGCACTAGCTATGTAGTGTTAACCAAAGAAAAATAATAAAGACCACTTATTAAAAAACATTTAAAAAATGTCTGCTTTTTTCATATTTTTTTTTTATTATTTATTTTTTTCGCTTATTTTTCTCTCCCTTTAAAAAAAATTTTTTTTGGTTGTTTTTTAAAATTTTTATTTGTTTATTTATTTATTTTATTTTGTTATGGGTTTTGGAATGATTTAAATGCTTATTGTGGGGGGGAGGGGAGGAATGTAGAGAAATGAACTCAGTATGATTTCTGGTGTAGATAACTGACCAAATTTTAAAAACTCACAACTATTCAAAAATAGATTTTTATTCCTTTTTCTGCAACATAAATCGTCTTCTCTTTCGGATAGTGTTCCAACTTATTGACTGGACCATATGAAATACTTTGTTGCAAATCTGCAGTACGTCATTTCAGTATTGCAGTTTCCATATACTACCTCCACACACAGTACACACCATCAACAGTTGAAATGTATTGGTGATCAATTGTAGACTCTATACAATGGCCCTTGGTCAACTCTTCCTTCTTGAGAGGATAACTTCCCTAGTAAGGAGGAAACGATTGGCTCCGTAGACATCCAATGCTGAATTTAGGTGTCTTTAAAAACAACAGCAACAAAAAGACAAACAAAACCAGAACAAAAAAAAATTAAAATTCTTGGTATATAGACTAAGGAAGAGGGAAAAGGACGTGCCCATAAAGTTGAGTTTGAAGGCAGTGATGATGTGGGGGGGGGGGGGGGGGTGGCAGTTGGAGGCACTGAAGGAGTTGACAATGGAGCATGCACTCCTTCATGTACATGCCTGACATGCAAGAACAAGCTAACCAAGATCATATATATGTATGGGTGGCTTTGTGCTATGTATTCCTTAGCAAGTGCCATGAAGAGGTGACACATTACATTACAAAAATTGGCAAACATAATATGCTATTTCCATGAGTGCTCAGATGTAAGACCACACCCCTTTCTCCTTGTTTAAGTTAAATGAATTTAAAAATTGAAATAATCTATCAAGCAATAGTTGAAGATGATTCATACCTACTAACCAAATGAATAAAAGCACAGGATTGAGAAGACAAAATGCTGTCAGTGTGGCTGTCAGTGTGGCTGTCAGTGTGGCTGTCAATGTGGCTGTCAATGTATGCAGCTGATAAATAGCTGGGCTGGCAAGTGAGTAGCTGCGAGCATAAGTTGAGCATTGCCACTGACAACTGCTAATATGATTTCATATAGAAGTATTTCTGCACATCCAGAAGGAATAGTATGTGTATAAGTACTAATATCTGCAGAAATATTATGCACCTTAGAATGACCTTTTAATAAGTTAATAGTTGCTTATCAGGTTTTAAAAATATATTGAAAGCACAACTGCTTACTATCCACACATAATTGTAAGTTCCATCATCTTCTTGGCTCTGTCTTATCTGTTTTACTTTATTAGGCACTCTTTAGCTGGCATGGCTGTCTCTTCCTGCCGTGATCTGTAACATCTTCGCTGTTGATCTAGTCTAAGTGCATATTGTTGTGGACAGAGACAATAAGGGCATGCATGTGCTCACACAGCGTCAGTACACATGTACCTGGCATGTGAGAGCTTCAGTTACTCCCAATGCAGTCTCGTGGCATGGATCATTGGGCAAAATCCAATGTGGCTAAACTTAGCTTTAAGATTGTTTTTCTGGAATGTCATGCTATGGTTGTCTGAAGTCAGCTAGCATGTATCTACTATCCATTAGCTCACGCACATCATGTGATCAACCTAAATTTTATGCGTGTCTGTTGATGTGCGTTCTCACTGAATTCACAGCCGAACCAATTAAGCAATGTGACAATAACCTCTAGTATGTGCATACAAACCAAGGGCAGCTTACTTGCAACACCTACTACATGTGTTTGTAGAATTGTAGAAAGTAATTAGTTTGCATTATACAAAGATTGTTTAGAAAACAATAGAGATTTTAAAGATCCATTATTCAAGGAACCATTATTTCTAACTCTTCAAATTTCCACCTCACGTGTCCATGAAATTCCAAGGGTGGACTAGAATTTTGTTCTAACTGGTTCCAAAGTAGTTCAGTAACAATTTCTGTTACTTCACCATATGCTGTATCCATTTAATGTAGAAGACAGTGATCCTTAAGTGCTGAGCTATAATAACAACAATTTTATTTTCTATGCTTTGGCCAACTAGATGAATTCAAATACACAAGAGACTTCTATCCAGCCAATACATGGTTTGTATTTGGTCACAATATGGATAAGAGTCTAAAGTTGAAGGAAGCTATATCCGCAGTGGCTGATGATGGCAGTTTGAAGGAAGGTGATTGAATTAATAGGCTTCTACAATGTTGGTTACTTGGGGAGAAATGTTTGGTCGGAATGATCACATTGGGTAGCAAAGTAATCAATATTGCTGACCCTAGAATGGATTGTAATCATGATAGTGGTTGTGGGTTTCTGTTTGAACTTGCAGACAACAATGAAGAAAGCTACAACTGCTTCATTTGGGATCGTCAATGTGATGTCTGTGGTTGTGTGTGCTTCAGGAAGGAGTAGTTGATTATTTGATTAATGTCTAATTGAATTACATGATGTTGGTTGATCGACATATATGATATCATTATTTCATTGTCAACAAATTCTGGCATGGGATATTGAGTTGAAATGGAGATTTATTAACTTTTAATCCAAATGGTAGCTTAGGCTTGTTTCTGTAATATAATAGTTTATGTAAATTAACAACTAATTGAATTAACCCATTCCCTCCCCTTCCCCTCCTAGATTAAAACTACATTGTACTTATTTTCTCATGCTATGTTAATTGGTCCCCATGACACCTACGTTACCACCCCTCCCCCCATCCTTCCTGTCCTCGACACATACATGTGTGCACACACACCAATTATTCCCTCCTGTTTGGGATAGGAAAGATCAATTGTTAACAATACGTTTGTGTACAGCGAGTAGGGGAAAATGAATATATAATTAACTCTTTATGATGAGTTTGCATGATTTACATGATAATTGTATCTTATGTGTCTGCAGATTGATTCGGCTCACTAGCCCAAACTTGAACTATATCATCATTGCTGGTGCAATCGTCCTCTACTGCTCTACCTACACCTTCTTCCATCTGCCCGACATATCAGATCAACTTCTCGGCATCGTGTGCAATGTGAGCTGTAATATAACATATGCATGCATGCAGACACACAGACAGACACACACACACATACATACATACATACATACATACATACATACATACATACATACATACATACATACATACATACATACATACATACATACATACATACATACATACATACATACATACATACATACAGTAATAATGCATTATACTTACCTGGTAATAACAATGACATGCTAAGTGGACTAATCAAAATTTCATGCCTATATTCTGCAGTGACTGTATTTACATTTCCCTGCTTTATTGTATCTAGTAATCTACAATATACAGCAACTAAAGTACATGTTAACTTTAGAACAAGTCTTTTCCCCTCTATATATCGTAATGTATGTAATATTTATTATGCATTATACAGCATCATGTAGTACTGTTTTCATTATATCTGAATCCAATTTTTTAAGATAATGTTTGTGAAAATTAAAATTGAAATCATACCAAAAAACAAACAATACCACAAATGCTTATATTTCTATATTTCTATTGAAATTACCATCAGCAACATTTTAGCTGCCTACTTAGTAGATTTTGCTAATATTATAATTATTTTTTAATCATTACCAGCAAGCAAGTGGTAAAACAGCTGTTGGAAGGTGTGGAAACTTACCTGTTAAATTCTCTATTTGGGGGGGGGGGGGGAGTATTGTATACAGAACTCTCTGCTGTTTGTTGCATTAATCCCCAAGTGTTTAAGTGACATCCAGAAGTGCCTAAGCATGCTTGTACATCAGTAGCTTTTTAGCTGTGTATACATTTACTGCAGGAGAGCCAGGACTCCCTCCCTGAGGTGATCTACAAGCATTGTGAGATTGTTGGTCTGCCAAAAAGATGAGGAAAAAAAAGAATAGAAAAAGAGATTGGTTTATCTAGTTTAAATGGTGGAAGTACTAAAACTTGTGGTGTGCATAGGTAAAGTTTTTCTTCATACTGTATATTGTTAATAAGTCAGTGACTATGAATGTTTATAAAATGAATGTTTATTTCAAAATTCTCTCTATTCACTGAGGGCACTCTCTCTCTATATATCCCCGCTGTTCTCCCTCACATGCACATGCACACACTTACATTTGCACAGTTGCGTCTCTGTGTTTTATCTGTTGGGTTCACTCTGTGCTATGGCCCCATCAATGCCAAGATGTGGAGAGTCTACTTCATCTGCAGGAAGCCCAATCCTTCCATGAAAAAACTTGTGAGTTTTTTTTTCCTTGTCTTAATTGCACTCAATTGGAGGAAGGGCTCCACTGGTATCCCATGGGATCTCATGTGATTCCTATTCGAAGAAGCCCCAGTCCAACATTTGCCTTATCCTCTAGTCTTGATTTTGAAGCCTATTACTCTATTCAGAACCTTAGGCACCCTAGCCCTAGCCTGCTCATAGGTAGTATTGAGGCTCAGTTACTTCTATTGCCTTTCCATGGAATACATATGTATTTATTTCTCACTTCTATCTGGATTAAATTTTATTTTCAGGTTGGCTAAGGGAATTAATATTCATTAAATGGTACTTAAAATGTTCAGCGTATGCTCTATAAATTTGTTCCTCCCTTTCCCTCTTCCTTTCTCTTGCTTCCCTAATCCCCTTAACTCCTCCCACCTCGTAATTCCCACACTGGTGGGTGTGTAAGTTGCTATTAACTTGATGTTGTTTTTGTTGCTTTTGTAGTTTTTCAAAGATTGGCACTTGCTGCTCATCGTGGCTAGCTTCCTTGTAGCAGACATTATCATGTTGGTCGTGATTATGAATCTGGAGTCTGTTCAATACTCCATTTTTCTGATTCCAGATAAGGAGTACCCTGGAAGACACATAGAGGTAGATATATTGCATGAATTTACTTTAGGCTGATGAGGTGTTAGGCCACATTCAATATGCATTAAAACAAGACACAAGGTAGTTACTGGTACTCCCCAGCAATGACATGTTATGATTATCAATGAATGAATACCATACAAAACCAAATTTAAAAATAAACAGCTTAAATGAACTAATAATTACCATTAATTTTTCATTTGAGATTATTGGAATTTATTAGAATGTCCACAACACAGACACACCATGGTATTTAATAACAAAAATATTACCATAAATGTAGAGAAAAACATCTACATTAAACTATGTTCAATCTGTTGTAATGCCACATACATATTCACGAAAATTATTTTTGAATTTTTGACATTAAACAATACAATGTATAAACGCTATTGATATTCCATGGCGGTCCATGCCAAATGCTGTGGTGCTGTAAGTTATAACATGCAGCTGGAGCATGGAGTTGTAAATTATGTGAGTTTATTGAATCTGAAGAATTTGTTGAGGCTTCTCTAAAAAAAAAAATTTTTTTTTAAAGAGCCACATAACACCAAACCCCCCAAAAAATAGACAAACACAAAGCAACAGTTGTCAAGAAGAGGTTAGGGAGAACGAACTCTAGCAGTAACAGAACTTTATTTAAACCATCAGTCTTGTTACTTCTGATCTCAAACTTGTGATGTCACCAAACACAAACATTAATATACAATTAGAAAATTTAAAAACTAAGAATGTAAAATATTGATTTATATACTTCATTAATAAATTATTAGAATAACACATCAATATTTAAAAAAAATCAATTTATTCCAAAAAAATTTTAATTAATTGAAAATGTTTTTAATGTCTCAGTTATCAATTAATCAATATTGCAGGAATTGAAACACATTAATATTTGTGTGTTTGGTGCTAGGCTGGAACTGGCATAACAATCACTTACAATGTCAGAAGGTGTTTTTCTGAGGCTGAGGTCATCTTCCTACCAATATTGATTGGGTACAAGTTGATCATACAAGCTATTGGTGTGTTTCTGGCCTTCAGAATACGCAAAGTGAAGATCAAGGGACTGAATGACTCGAAGGAGATCTCCTTCATTCTGTACATCACCACTGCCATCACCTTTGTTGTAATACTGTCTACCTTCGTCTTTGGAGATTATATCAATGTTGATGGAGCGGTCTACGGTATTGGAGTGTCTACTGCTAGCACTTTAGTCCTTGGCTTAATATTCATACCGAAGGTACATATGCATTTATGACATCGTTATTCCAGTGTTCACCTCTATGTGTAAACTAAACTGCACGAATGTGGGATAGTATAATTTACATATGTACATGAAGTTGGTATAAAAGTGTTTGTTCTGCTACTCCTGAATTGCCATTCCAATCTGGGAATATTAATTGAAATAGGATTAAACTACAAAACCACACCACTTCTTTGCATAAATTACAGAAAGTTATAAAAATTAATTAGCCAGATTGTATGTTCATTGTTCTTATAATATTGAACAATATTCTCACAATTCAAGTAATCACTGAAATCAGTGAACTGTATTGCCCTACACGGAACACGTTTGATAATTGCGTCTTCCCTCACAGGGTGGGATAATACAGTAGTGGTTACTATATCAACCATAGATTAATAGTAGATTACTGAAATAATATCACAGTGACTAATTGATGTGTAAAGGGTACTTTGACATATTCCCCCCCCCCCCCCCTCTCAGAAAATCAGCCGTGTGTATGATTGGGAAGAAGTTTCTTCTGTCCTAATTTTTAATTATTATTTTTTAATTAAACTTTTTTTTTTAGATGGTGGGCCTTTATAAAGATCCCAATGGAGATCGTGTATTTAGCAACAAAAATGACAGCATCAAGAATGGCACCTCTGTGGTAGGATACACTGTGACAGACGCTAAACGGATCATTGATACGTATGAGAAAAGAGTTAAACACTTGGAGCACCAGCTGGAAAATAAGAAGGTAACTACATGTATTATATGACAAATAGTGATGTACATACATCTATGCTGTCAAACTCTTTAAGTATATCTGTCTGTCCATGCATAAGATGCAACTTTTGGTCATTCTGTGTATCCCAGTAATACTTGCTGGGGTCTTCCTATCAACTCCTGACTATAGATGACCTCAAAGAGTAGTAGTTTTCATATTGGACTTTTATGCTTGGAATATAGCTATCATTGGCACATTTTAATGGTGTTGGGGTTTACAGTACTGGGATGACATTGCAAACCTTTTACAAGTCTTCCCATGACCCCAATGGGTAATCTCAAAGGAAATATATTTTTTTCCTTCTTTTAGTATAATTTGCTCCCTATATGGAACTTAGGTACAGTATATGTATTGAAATACTTTATGAATTTCAAAGTAGTAATTAAAATTTGTAATTGTCGATTACATATTGGGTTGATAATGAAGTGGAGTAATTTCTACACTAGCATATTCCTATTGTTCTTTATTTCAACTGCAGAACCTCTCAAGTGAACCTTCTTCACTGGATATAGAGAGAGGAAATGCTGAATGAACTTTGGCAACTCCATGTGACCAACTAGCACGACTACTTCATAATGCAGTCTATAAACAATGGAGCATATTATCTTTGAACCTTTTTTACTTCCACTGGTTGTGAAGACAGGAACTGCCAGATTGGACTATACATATGGCAACACATGCAACAAGCAGTACCACTTAACAACACAATGCACTTACAGAATAATTAAGTTTTGTGTTATGATATATATATGGTTATGATGGTGTCTATGGCCTTGCACTGTTCCACCCTGCATTACTTTACACAACCTTATTGTGTTGCAGCTTGTTTTGTTTGCTTGTGTGTTTCTGTCTGGGCTAAAACTTGAGAAACTTGGACCGAATGAGATCCAAGTATTAGTGGGGACTCCTGTGCACCACATGGACATCATGGTTGAGTTCCACCTGGCCATGCCCATAGCCAGCCTATTTTGCTACCTTATTCCAGCAAAGTGATAGGTACAAGGTCTGTCAACATGAATCCACTCTTGCTAGTCAGAAACTTTACCAACCGCAATAGCAGTATTTGATTTGGTAAAGGGTATGGCTACACAGAGACTTAAATAGCTCTGCTGCTAAAAGGTTTCAAACAGAACCCTAAGGCAAATAATTATTACTACATTTGTTAAAACAGTGTTTTAAACCAGCAAAATGATTATTGGGAATACTTGAGATGAGGTTTAAAAAAAAGAAGAAAAAAAAAGAAGAAAAGTTATGGTAAGAGTTACAACTTTCTGGTTTCTATATAGTAACAGCATTTAGTTGTAACCACAGGGTTTCCATACAGTGAAAGCACTTAGCTGTAACAAACTTTTTGGTGTTTCAATACAGAAAACAATTTATTAACCCCCCCCCCCCCCCTTTTCCAAGCCCAGTCAATGAAAAATATGGATCATTTTTAAATAGCTACAGCTAAAACAAAGCACTTCCAATAGAAATGTGCTATATTCATTTTCCAATTACCACTTAGCTTTTGATACAAAACACACGAGCTTGATGGGACAAGGTCACTAACGACCCTAACCTATTGCATAGCATGACAGATCGGGGTGTGTGGAAGAGGGGAGGGAGCTACAACCGTAGAGGAGGTAGGAGAGGCCGTGGAGGGAGGGGAGGACACCCCTTAGGCAGAGAGGATGAAGATGGGGACTGCTATATGGAAGAAGCCCGTGTGAAAAGTAGATAGTGAGTTTTTTTCACCCAAGGTGACACCTTACCATATCTGTGCTTAATACCAACGTTGGAGCAGCCAGCCCTACCAGAATGCTCACATGGACAAGGTTTCCAAGGGATACTCTAGAGGTTCTGCTGCCAGTGGTGGTGGAGGCCATTCTTCTGTGTTTGACAGGCTTGGTTCAGAAAAATCAAATTCATCACCACCATCTTACTCTGAAGGCCTTTCAAAGTCAGAATATGGTGGGAGATCGAGAGAGCCTAGGACAAACCCCAGGGGCTGGCACAAAGTCACTGTAAGCACATTGTGATGTGGAGTGTGTGTGTGGAGTGTGTGTGTGGAGTGTGTGTGTGGAGTGTGTGTGTGGAGTGTGTGTGTGGAGTGTGTGTGTGGAGTGTGTGTGTGGAGTGTGTGTGTACATGTGTGTGTGTGATTATGCCTGCATGTTTGTGTGTGTCTGCCTGCGTGTGTCTGCATGCCTGTGTGTGTGTGCCTGCCTGCCTGTGTGTGCGCCTGCCTGCCTGTGTGTGTGCCTGCCTGCCTGCCTGCCTGCCTGCCTGTGTGTGTGCATGTGTACCAGTTTACCTGCATGCCTGCCTGCCTGCGTGTGTGTTGTGTGTGTGTGTGTTGTGTTATGTTGTGATGTGATCATAGCACCAGTTACACTTCAGGTCATTGGGGGTGGCTCTCAGAACAGGGAGTGGCTGATGAGATCTCTGATGGAGTCTATCAACGAGCCCTACATAGCAGTCCAAGTAAGTGTTCCAACACTTGATCATAGTCTTGCTAGAACCTTAATTATGACAGTGCATGTGATGTCACATCACAAACTCTACCTAGTGGTTCTTACATGCCCCCCACATCAAATATATAACTAGGCACTCTTATTGCACTTCCATTTTGTCCGTGAGCATCACACGGACACAAAGGGGAGACACATGCATGTTGAGGGTGACACCCATGACATGCATGTATCTGTTCCTGTGCCTTGCTGATGGACAAGGTAAGACACAGATATAGAGAAACTGTATTGGGTGAAACTTGAAGGACATGTTGGCTAGAATGAGGGGGAATCCATGGAATGAAGACATTGGATCCCTTCACTTGCCCTGTAGTGATGGTGGCTTCTATGAATAGAGGCATCATGTGCACGACAATGAGCTGGTGCTGTTGCACAACTCTGGTGGGTCGAAGCTGTATCAGAGGATAATTTGGGTACCAGAGCTGCAACTGATGAGGTGGTATTCCTGATGGATCTAGCGACTTGAGGAACTCCATTGGGTAGTTGACTGCCTGGTCATCTGCAATGGTATCCACTCAGCTGAACATCATGGAGGTGTGGGAGAGTTGCTGGAGAAGGACATTGTTGATATCAGCCACTTTGTCATTCCGTGACGCGAGGATGATGCATTCAGAGAACCAGCTGTGGTTGGTGAAGTTGTTCTTAATGTTGGGGAAACCTTCTTGGCTTGTTCTTGCTCCGATTGGACGATGTTGCCAACTGGAATAACAATCTGGTCATCTGTGTTCGGTGGAATGGAGCCATTGCTTAACTTGAATAAGCCCGCAGAGAACCTCACGGAAGCTCAATCTCCGAGAAGATGCAGGTGCATGTTAGCAGAGCAATCTTGGTGGCTATCGGCCAGAGAAGTGAGTCCATGATGGATGCTTCGAGCTCATCGGCCTTGGTGCCACGTCTTATGATGGTCAGTGTTTATCTAGAGTCTCCTGCAAGCACCTGTGATACTGCCCATGATGTCTTTCTAGCGGGTGTTTCAAGAGTGTGATCAAAAGCCTCTACAGTGCGCGCTTGTTAGATATTGCTGCTTGTCTCACACATTGAAAGCTGTTTCTTTTGGTGATGGCAGGTTTATAAGAGCTCATTAGTTGTATAAAAAATTCCGTTGAGTGGTGGATTTGCTTCAAGCTGTCCAATCTAAAGTGCCTTTAACAAACCCAATTAACTAAAGCAAGAGATGGTGCAAAATGTAAAAGACGATACACTTATTCTATCTAAAGCTACCCAGATCATCCATGAGGAAATGCTCTGCATTTTAGTTCAAATTCATTAGTCCTATTCCATTAGTCCTATTTTACCTTGTCACAAATAGTATCTCAACAAATCTCGAATAATTAGTATCTATGTTTCTAAATGGCCCAAAATAAAGAATCTAGAATGACTAAAGTTGTACCCTGTGTGTCCAATGTTTGAAACTCTGGTCTAGTTTTCTCTCCTCCAATTTAGCACAACTTGTATTCTCTCTGTTTGTAGTTGACAGAGTTGCTCTTCATGAAGGCGGACACCTGGTGCTTGGATGATGGGCACTTTAACCTTCCCATTTGAGCAGCACATACCAAGCGACTCCTTGTCTCACTTCTTGGCTTTGCAATATGGACAAATCTTGAACATGGTACTAACAACAGAAAACTTGTAGTCCATGGTGGTGTAGTATGTGAAGGCTGCATCTGCCCAGGGATTTTTGACCACAGCTGCTTGTTGGCCAGCTCAACGTCCAAGTCAATCGGCGGCTAGGCGCTATTTGTGCTGTTGTTCTGTTTCAATGTTTCGAGCAGTGCAATGTCCAAGTCTACCTGCAGCTAGACACTCTTCATGGTTTTCTTTAGTTTCAGTGTCTCAAATTGCACGATGTGGTTTGGTATTGGTGAAGCTGAATCCAATTGACAAGCCACCTTTCCACTCTTGTGTGACATGATTGGGTTCAAGATTATGTACAGCCCTGGGTGTAGCTCCAGTTGTCGGTTGACAGTGTTTCAGTTTTGACTTGGCAGTTTTTCAGTTCAATTATTTTTCAGGAGACAGTTGATAGGTATTTCATTTTATAGGTTTCAGTTGATAGGTTAGGTTTTCAATTGATAGGTTAACTTATTTGGGATATACTTTTTTCAAGCTTAGTGCTGACTGCAAACTATGGGCATCAGAACTGGCTCCCTTAAATAGGCTGCAAGTCTTCAGCCCAATAATGATAATGAACTGAGTGATATGTTAACGAACAATAATTAACACTGATCTCTATAATTAAGCAAACATGATACAATTAAAGAACATAAATTTGGTAGGAATCCTACCTCACGCTGTGTCGAGGAGAACCTAGAAACATTTATTTCACTAACATAAATTCAAAATTATTTATTTTTAAAAATTTCCTTTAAAATGAATTCTCCGTGTTTTTTTAAAAACTTTCCTATTTTCTGTAGCTTGTGAACCAGCTCAGTGCTGCACAGGTTCATCCTTGGCATGGTTGGTGGTTCTGCTCAGGCAATGGATGGAATTTTGCACACCGAACGCTCTGGGAGATTTATTTGAAGAAGAAATGCACCAACGAGTTAAGAACCTTCACCAAAAAAAAGTAGACTAAATCATGAGTCAGAAGAAAAAAAGGAGCAGATAGTTGCCTTTTTTTTGTGATTCGATTGGCAAAGGAAAGGTCCTTGTTCCTGGTTCATTTAGTTATATGTTTTATATGCCATTTATTCCAAAGGAATGGCCATTGTGATTGTGCCACTAGCGCAAAACCACCTGTCCACCTTAGAATCCCGGGAATATTGTATACATTTCACTGACCAACATTTATTTCTTTTTTTTTATTCTTTTTGAAATGAATTCCTGCTCCTCAGTTATTTTTCTGTTTGGAGTGGAATGTTGTTTATAGGAGAATACTTCCCCATCAAAACAATGCTTGGGTGCTACTTACCTTAACTTTATCTTTTCCGAAGTTAATTTTTCCTCCTTGCATTAAACAGAAAGTAGGTGTGCACAGAGCATGCCACACAGATTCCTTCATTTCTGTGACCTTTTCAATTCAGCTGCTCCAATGCAGTTGTTCCAACACAGCTGTTCATTTGTCAGCCTGAATGAACCTATTTGCCTCTTATGTTGGCCACACCCAAAATTAATATTTTAGAATTAACTAAGTACACCATAACCTGAAGAGCTTGATTTCCCCCTCTTGTTACCTGTCTCGACTCTGTATCTTCAAAATCGAGCCTATTTGGGCCAGATAGAGCCACAGATGGACATGCATGCATATAGATATAGTATTTTTAAAATAGTCAACTGTAATGAAGGGAAGAAGAAAAACATGCCCACTTGGTTATCAAACTGCTGACTTTCTACTGGGAAATGGGGGGGGGGATCGAACCACCAACCTTCACCTTGGAAACCTATGTTTTAACCATTTCACCACAGTTCTTTAAGCTTTTTATATGGAAATTTTGAATTTCTTTTTTCCCCACCAGGTGTGCCACTTTCGGAAGAAAAAAATAGTGGTAAAAATAAGTTGGGTTGCCCACATCACCCCCAGAAAATTTGGAAGCCAACTGATCAAAATTCTGGCAAAATTTTCAGACTGACAGACAGAGGGACAGACAGACAGATGGCAGATTCGACATTTAGTGAAAATTTGCCCGTATGTCGTAGACTTTTAAAAAAAAATTGAACATGTGATTAGGTCATATTGTTCTTTTGAAGTGCTATTTTTGGCTCTTTTTTTTTGCCTTGCACATGAAGAGGAAGAGGTGTGGCCAGATGGGACCCACCCCATGTTATTTGCAGAGTCTAGTTGTGTCTGCATGCCAAAGTCTTAGGTCTGTAGCTCCATTCTCTTTTCTGACAAAAGTACCTTTTTTGGCTTTTTTCTTGAATACAGAAAGAGGTGTGGCCATATACGTATGCGTATGATGTTCCTCTGGTGACACTTTTAAATATTTATGGGTTTGTGGGTCAAGCTCCATTCTTTTTTCTGACAAAAGTACCATTTTTGGCTTTTTAAAATAAGAAAAGGTGTGTGGCCATATAGATATGCTTGTGACGTTCCCCTGGTGACACTGATTCTAAACATATATGGGTTCCTGGGTCTAACTTTAAGCGTGAATCACGGATACACAGACAAACAGACTGACAGACTATTTACACTTTATAGTATAGATAGATACGCTGTAACTACAGTCAATGTTCAATCAAATCAAATCAATACATCTGGTCCCTTATTTCAGTGATATTTTGTCAACCATGTAGGGAGGTCTAAATGTGGAACATGTAGTTTATGTTATCTTGTTCCACATGCAGACACATCAACTTGGCGACAAGGTCATGTTCTACCTGCAAGAGTCAGCAGCTGCACAGCAACTCAACAAGCTGAAGTCTCTGCCCTCTAAAGATGGTCCTCTCACTGTCTTTGTGAAGCCCTCTACTGCTCCCAAAGGCATCCATGATGATGGTGGAGGTAGAAGAGGAGGAGGAAGAGGAGGTCGAGGAGGAGGTCAGAGGCGAGGAGCCGGACCCTATCAGAGTGACGTGGGCGGTATTAGCAACAGTGGTGATGCCATCATGCAAGAAAGCCATTTGGATGTTATTCAGGTAAATATGTAAACATCGTTAATGCTGAATCTAATATGAGAGTCTTGTAGCATTACAAGGCAGAATTGCTTGAGCAGAACAGCAGAGTATGGGCCTGACGTATATTGCACGCCAAAGTCCATAGGTTCAACCAAGTGCGCATTTATAAGCAATTGATGTAGACTTGAACTATGGCTGATTGATCCCATTCATGGTAAATGTCACAAAGCTATGATCTGCAAATATCCCTATCCAATTTTTAAGGAAAATAGATGGAGTCTGCTTATGATTGGATGGCTTTGCGTCCTGGCATCATTCTGTGTCAGCATAACAGTGGCGTATGTGCCAACTGACTGACTAGGAACCTATAAACACAGTGTGTGTAAACTTTAGACAGGGTGGAAGTGGTTTGTCCCTGGAATATTTTCGATGACTAATACTTGGATTGTTTCCTTTTCTTTCTCCCTTCATTCATTCAGTCTTTCTATTTCCCCCCCCCCCCCCCCCTTCCTTCCGTCTCTCTGTCCCTTCTTCCCTCCCTCCCTCTCTTCCCTCTCCCGTCCTTCCTTCCCTCCCCCTCTCCTATCCTTCCCTCCCTCCCGTCCTTCCCTCCCGTCCTTCCCTCCCGTCCTTCCCTCCCTCCCGTCCTTCCTTCCCTCCCCCTCTCCTATCCTTCCCTCCCTCCCGTCCTTCCCTCCCGTCCTTCCCTCCCTCCCGTCCTTCCTTCCCTCCCCCTCTCCTATCCTTCCCTCCCTCCCGTCCTTCCCTCCCGTCCTTCCCTCCCTCCCGTCCTTCCCTCCCTCCCGTCCGTCCCTCCTTTTACGTAGCAAGTACTGGCAGAACGGTTCAATGTCCAGAGTAGAGGCCTCAACATGACCGATGTGTTCAACGAAAAGAGTGAGTCCATTACTGATTGGTGTGGCACAGAAGTTCATTTTGACACCCTTGCTGTCTTCAGAGTTCAAGGAACAAGGAATGCGTGCGCAGATGTATGATAGAGGGTTTGTTCGCTCTGTGTTGTCCATCGTTGGAGAGCAATGTCCTGAGGTGAGTGTCACTGTGTGTTTGAACATATGAATGGTTTAGTGTAATCTTCACGACAAGGAACAACACAAATATTTGAGAACTAAACATGCCAGTCATCATAACAATCATGTCTAAGTTAATTACAGTGCCCTATGCAACTATATCTCAAGCCTCTCCCCCCTTCTCTCCTCCACCCCCCCTCCTCATCAACTTGTTGCCTCTCCAACTCCATGGTTGCCAAGCAACCTATAGCACACTCGCATGATTTATTGAAATGCAGGATATCTTCATAACTTTCCATAGACTCAGTACTCTGTATAGACATGTTTATTTGTGAAC
>OZ017782.1:7778385-7958385 GCA_963969325.1 Lycopodina hypogea | reverse complement strand
AGTGCCTGCATTTAAAATAGTTTGTAGGACTTTTATCTGTTCGTTAGACTTTTGAGAGGAACAAATGGAATAAATGTTGTTTAAGGAAGTTTTTCTTCTCACAACCACTCCCTCCTCCAAATGTGTGCACACACAGAGGTGTGTACGCATGCACACGCACACAGACAGACAGACAGACAGACACACACACCTGTGGTAGTTAGATGTTTTTATTCCTCTTCTTGTACTATCTTAAAATGTTGCGATAATGAATATGGAAATGTATCGCTCAATGATTGAGGATGTTTGTGTGTGCGTGCGTATGTGCTGTATCTATAATGTCCACACATTTTATATTAGGATTAATACATATAATATATAATTTTAACTTGTTTAGGAGTCTGAGGTTTATTTTGTGCTGTATGGAGCATTTAGTGAAGGTAAGCAACCATGCCTTGAATTTCTATCTGAGATGCAGTTTATTTGAAGTCGTATTAAGAAATTATTTTATGAAATTATTTTATCTTGTTTATTATGTTTTTTTGAACTATTCCCCCCCCCCCCCCCCCCCAATTATGATCATATATTCAGAAGGAGATCGGGAAGACGTTTCGGTTTGTTCATTCACTCGTACATTTATGCTTGTGTTCACTGGGACAAGGTACGTAAAGGTCTTCATTAACTGTCCACTTTGTTTGCTGTCTGCAATGAGTCTGGGTGTTGATTGGTATGACATTTGTGTCTGGTCTGTGTGGAGGTTTGTTTTATCATGTGCTTGGAAACTGGTGAGCATATTATATATGCAGAAATTTGGAGCATTTATTTTGTAAGACCATTTCAGATAACATAGTCATAATTCTCCTTCATTCTGTTGTGTCGTCTATTTTCTCTCGTTATTCTACCTTCAAAGTTTTTTTTTCTTGATAAAGTTATGATTACTTGTTTTGTTGTGTTTATCTTTTTTTATTTTAATGTGGTTATTCATTTGTTGTTTTCTCTTTTTTTCCCCCTTGTTATTATTTTTATTATGTTATTATTTTTTTTGAGTCTTGACAAACTTTACGTTGAAATTTATCCCACAAAATGATGTGAATGGCGAGCCACTTACCAGCTGAGCCAGAATGCGAGGGATTAGCATTGAATCATAGTCGGGAAGAGAAAAAGAATGAAAAAGATGTTACAACAAATCAAAAACTGAAATGTATATGAGTAGAAATGGACGAAATAATGGAAAGTCATTGTGTAAAAAAGCAATTTCATATCTCTTGCAACCATCTACTTTTTTGCCATTGCAATTATGACATGTCAAGATCAATGATGAGCAGCCTCCGGAGTCTGTGGAGAGTTGTGCTCTTCTTGCTTGTTGAGATGTCTCAACTGTTGATGAGGCCGGAGAGAAAGTCAATGACTTGATGTGCAGTTTGCTCACCTGGAAATGATGGCCATAGGACAAGAATTGTTCTCAAAAGAAGGAGACAGATGTTGAATTTCCAACAAACAAGTTGATTGTTTTCCAAACAAGAAATGAATATCAATTTCCAATGAACGAGTTGATCGTTTTCCAAACAGGAAACGAATATCAATTTCCAATGAACAAGTTAATCTTTTTCCAAACAGGAGACGAATAACAAATTTTCAATGAACAAGTTGATTGTCAAAATTGACTTTTACGTGTTTACCTTTTGATTTAGTTTTGTCCTATTCATACCACCACTCTATCCTCTTTGTGCCCTTTTTTCTTTAATTTTTAAAAAATATTTTTATTTTATTTATTTTTATATTTCTTTCTTTATTTATTTTTTTATTTCTTTCTCTATTTATTTCTTTATTTATTTCTTTATTTACTTATTTTTTTAGAAATTTTATTTTGTTTGTGTGTGAATGTGTTTCTGATCTGGTATTTAAGAACAGTTCCATTATAGTCTTAAAATTATTATTAATGACCAGTTTACGAAAGCACATGACAAAAAAAAGTATGACATGTCACATGACAAAGGGAAAATGTCACAAGACAAAAGGAAAGTGTTGTATTCCTTGTAAATTCTGGACTAGCCAAGTTGCCATTCATTCTTGTGCTAGGCAAGGCCGTATTATTGTTGCACTGGACAGGTAGTGGTCATGTGAATGGTAGATACTGTGTTGTCAAGACAACCTTGACTTATGTAATCTCAACAGTTTGGGCTTTTGGTTTGTCAGTCAGACCCATTTAATATTTTGTGGTGGCTGTTGTAACAACTTGTTGCACTCTCTCTTGCAGTGTGGTGATCATGAATGACCTGCTCACTATCTCCACTGCAAGCACCCAAACAGTCCAGGTAAGATCTGTACTGAATAAGTAAGTAATGATAGAGAAATAGAAATTAAGGGGGTTTGAATGTTAAGTACTACTAACTACTGCTACAGCCTTACAAGGTGCTGTTAATTTTATAGACCGCTCCTTCCCCCCCCCCCCCCCCCCCCCCCCCTTAGAGGAAAGGCGACAATGCAATGCCCCCATGTCCATTTTATCTGTACCTTAAACTTAACATGTGGTGAAATACTGTTAATATGTGTGTGTTGTAGTATGTCCAAGAGAAAGTCCGGAGCAGTCAGTTGCCTGCCATTGTGGCCACAACTGTGCAGCCCACCACCGCCATTGTCAGTGGCACTGCTCCTCAGGGCACTGGACAAGAAGATGCTATCCGGAAGTTAGCTGAAGCCACAAAGATGAACTTTACCTACTGCCAAAAGTATGTGGTGTTTACTGGTTGGTTATTAGTTTATGGTTCATGCAGGGGATCAGTGGAGGAGAACGTAGTCACGTGACCAATGGAATGATTTGTATAGCTGTTCATGTCTCTATCTTCACTAATGAGTGACTTCAATGCATGTGTTTCAGTACATCAGAATAGGCCACCTGCTTTAAATTGTAATTACATAGAGTGGGACAGAGTGATTGTCTTTGTGGAGCACAATAGAATCTCTGAGCTGAATTTTACGAATTGCATGCTGCAATTATAATGCACAGTTGCATATTTAAGTACTTTCTACAGCGCAGCAGCTGTTTCTCCCAACATGGCTCTATAAGTTAATGAGTGCAGAAGAGAGGAAACAAAGAATTAAGATTCAATAAAGATCAAAAAGCACAATAGAGAAATATATATATTTTTTGAAAGATAAATCTTTGACAGTGAAGGAGTGATTGAGGCATGAGTGAGTGGAAGAAAGGGAACAGAACAGGTTTAACACAACCACTTGGCTGATTGTCAGAGGTTGCTTCTCTTTGACTGGCTCATTGCTGTGCAGTGTTTGATTGGCCGTAACTAGTATACTGTAACTGACTATTATGACTAAAAGAATGTTGAAACACTGGCTGTGCTTTATCATTGATTGATCAGCAGCTGGTCCACTGGCGTCCAGGAGAGGAAATGCTCCAGTCAAGGAGAGATGTTGCACTCCCGGATTCTACATGGGAGGTTAATTCTTAGCCATGTTTAGCTCTAGTTCTTGGTAGAGAGAATAACAGTTTAGCTATTTCCAGAAATTCAATTCATTGGGTATAAAAAAAGAGTCTTTCTAGGGATTCAATTTGAATTAATTTGAATCATTTTTTGTGCAGTGTGGACAGGCCTTAAGAGACTTTTGGTAGCTGCTATTTTCTAACTAGAATAGTCAAAATCAATTTAGGAAAGTTTCATAATCCAGCACTTGATGATCATGTGTATGGAAAACTTTGTATTGCTAATTCACATAATTTATATTTATAGGATTAGTCTGTTGGCCTAATAGTTGACTGCTCACATATTGATGTAAACTAGATGTATGTGCACATGTGGTGCTTATCTCCCCACATAATTCTTGGCTGTGGTGATGTAATTGTGATATAGGATACATCTGTGATGGAGATGTGATAATAATTCAATGTGTATGTTGCATTGTGTTGAGTGTATTTTACTGGAGGTGCTTAGGTTCTTTTTACCTTATAAACATCGTAGTGTGCGTGACAGAGGTTGTTATAGAAATAAATAATGTTTGGATCATTTGATTGATGAGTGTATTATTATTAGTTTTCATTGCATCTGTGTGTGATGTAGGTGTCTACAGGAGAATAGCTGGGACCTGTCCACTGCATTGAATGTGTTTCAGACTCTGCAGGTTTGTCATGATATGTGTATGCATAATACAGATAACCCTATCACCAGGTCATTTGGCCTATTTTTAATTTATCTCTCTCTCTTCTCTCTCTTCTTTCCCTCCACACCGCCGCCCCCCCCCCAAGTAAATAATTAATTAAGGAAGAAGAAAATTTATACTTCTCTTTGGAATCACCCACATATAATGTTAGAAATACTAATTATTTAATTTGTATGTGATAAAAACTTAAATTCTTGATGAATTTTCTCTCTTTTTTCCCCCCTTCTTTTGTATGTAGGTGCAAGGAAAGATTCCACAGGAGGCATTTCTATAGGAGCCATTTCTATAGACCTGTCCATATATCCAGCAACATCAGACACTCAAATGACAGCTAATTCTCTTTTTCTCTCTGTCTTAATTTTGTGTGCTGTATTTCTCATGCTATTATATCTATGGTGTAGTTCACTATTTTGAACTCACATTAAAATTAAATAGGCCAAGTTTCAATTGTTTGGTCATGGTTAGTGCCCAGAGTGGTGATCATTGATAAGATAGCGTGGCTGCTGGCAAAACAGTTGAATAGAAGAGATGTGGGAGTGTTTGCAGAGAGCTGGAAAATTAAGGGAAAAAATAGAATATAAAAACAAACAAACCACTGATGAAACAGTTATCCTTGCAATGGTGCTTCAGGAACATGACTGCATTATCAGCCCCACCCTGCGTGAATCTGGAACATAATTTCACACTTGCAGATAGTAACTATAGCTTGTGACTGATACATATTAAGGTATCTAGCAATGGAAGAGGGTTATTGCGGGTTAGGAAAATAGTAAAGTGGCTGGATATTCCTCGCTGGAGTAAAGTGACTACTGGATTTGCATGCTTCCTAGAAGTGGAACCCTGACGGGCTGACCTTCAACTCCGAAACACCAACCACGGTAACTGAATTTTCTCTTTCTTGTCGGCGTAAATCTTTCTAAGTAAATTGGCTAAAACTAAGTCTTTTGTTTGTTTCTGGCTAAGTATTGCAATAGATATGGCTATCATATTTAGTGATGTAGAATTCTATACCACTAATTATCAAGTTATAAATTTGAAATAAAAAAAAGGAGAAAAATATCTAATACTAGAGCTAGTCACCAGTTGTTAAGAAAGAAAGGGGGAAAAATGAACAATTTCTTCAAACATTTCCCCTTTATACTGGAATGAAATAATAGTGTTTGTACTTCTCCCAACCTGTCCCTTCTCTTCCAACCTAGCTCTGCTCTCCCACAAGCCATCCATTGACCATTTGTTTTATTAATAATTTGTCTTACTTTCCTTAATTAACTGCTCCCCAACCAACCATCATATATATTTTGCATTCAGTTGCAGTAACTTCCTAAAAGTACATTTATGGAACTTTGTTTATGTTGCTTTATTATTTTTAAAAATGTGAATCCAACTTGACTCAGGATCTATGATACCAGGATTATTAATGGTAGAGATGGCCTTTTAAAAAAGCTAAGGTGAAATGCTGATTTTGAAATATACTCACCTAATAAAAGTTTATTAGCATTCGCTTTGCCGTAGAAGTGAGATATACACACACAGTGGCCATTATCTGCTACAAACTAGTTTATTAAGTACTTTTGTTCAAGGTGTCTATTCTCCATCAACTTCGTGATATTCCACATAGCGTCCATCGGAAGCAAAAACAACAACAAAAACCCATACTTTTTCTCTCTCTCACTAGTTCATGCAATCCTTTTCAGCAATAATTTATTCAAGCTGTAATTCTATTCAAAGAGCATAAGTAAACATGCATACCAAATACAGTGGGTTTGGCACAGCAACTGTGGTTGTGCTGTGAGTTAATTGCTCATTGCATCAAAGTTCATGATGGAGGGTTGTTTCAATCCAGTGGCTTCATCTTCCAATATGATCAACCTCTAAAAATATCAATGTTATGACAATGTTACTATTAATGGAGCAGTGGGTAGAGGGAACCAATTTAGTGGTATGAGCAGCTCCAAGAGGTCTAATCATCCATAAAATAAGAAAGATACCTCCGAAGAATAGTTCAGTTAATTTCACGGAGGAAATAATTTGTGGAATGAATGATTTTTGAAAGATAGAAAGAACAAGGGGCATAAAATTAACTGCAAGTGATGGGTTGATTATCTGGATCCATTGACATATGAGGTAGAAAGCATTACACCACTTGAAATGTGAAAGTTATCCAGACTCATTTGATATAGAAATGATATGTGGATTGTACACAAATTGTTATCGGTAGTATTGTGCTGTTCTGTCTATGGTGACTTGGACATAGTATAGGGTTCTCCTGGAAAGGACAGCATTCATCATCAATTAATAAACTGGATATCAGAAACAATAAATACATAGATATTTACAAGGTGTACATAAATAACAATATAGAAACACTGGTTGACACTGACAAAACATTGGTAAATGCATATCATACCAAATAGATAATGGATTAATACTGTGATGGCTAAAGAAGATGGAAGGTGTCATCTGTCTTCAGTGTCACCCCATCAATCCTGTTCTTTGCAGCCATTGTCAGGCCTTGATATTTACTAAAGAACCATTTGGCATTGCTGCAGTGGAGGGAAGGTTAGGGAGCCTCTGTTTCCTGCTCCTCCTGAACCACTTCTTACATTGTACCAGGGAGAAACATCTCAATGGAATAAGTTATATATAATTGGATAATTCTGGCCTGGGTTTGGTGTATTCTTCTATTACATTACATATATATATGTATGTATATATAAAGCTATATGTATTACAGTAGGTCTGTTCTATACACAACTGAATGGATTTTGATGGAACTTACAGACATGATCCTGGAGATGTGAGGTTAGGTTAAAAATTACTAAATGTTTCACCACTGCTGAGGAAAAAGGGATTCAAATTGTCCATACCATAGAAGTAAAAAAAGAAAAAGAAGACCAAATGGTTAAGGCATGTGGGTCCCAAGCAGGAAAGGTGGTAATTTGCCCTAGCCCTAGCCCTAGCCCTAGCTACTGAATAATTCAATATTAGCCTATAAAGTTCTGAATTATTTAACCTTAATAGATAATAATTCCTACATACAGACACAGAATGAGATAGATAAATATGCTATGAACTGCTATACTGAGAGGTTAGAGGTATTTTTTGGTAGATAAAACTACCAGCTGCTCTGAAGACTCCCAAATTATTTGGCTATTGCTTTTTACAATCCTTAACCAGACTTCGTGGTTATTGGCTTGCTTAATTGCTAAAACCATATTAATTTAATAAAGTTCCTTTCTACAGTGTTGATAATAATGCTTTGTTCTGTGGTGGAGTGTTGACAAAGGGGGGGGGGGGGGGTCCATAATGAATCAATGAATCCAAATTCCACCACTAATCACCTCCCCCCCCCCCCCCCCCCCCCATATTTGTAAATGTTTCATAGCTGTTTGCAGTGGACAGGTCCCAGATATCATTATATAAGCACCTACATACACAAGGCTTCATTAGAGTGCAATATTCTAGATGTAACAATGTCAATGCATATAAGGCATATATGGCAGTAAGGAATATCCATGGTGAAGCAATAATAATTTTTTTTACCATTCAAAATATATTATAAAGGGTAGTGCACATCATTAGAAACTGTTTTCTGCTTAGTTAAAATTTTAGCTTGTTTGTAATGCTGTTGTTCTTTTCCAGTAAGAAGCAAAGCTTTATTTTGAAATTATAGTGTTTTGTTGTTTTTTTTTGCAATAAATTAATGAGTGTGGTTAAGTGTTAGAGATGTCATATAATCATGTTTTTCATCTATGGATTCCACTGCAAACAAAGAACACCTGTGTTCATGTAAAGAGTTGTAATCTGACAGTAATTAGATGTGTTAAAGCAATGAATAGCTGACACTATGTAAGCATGTAAAGCAACAACTACCGACCCTTAGTTGGCAGCATGTGCATTCATTATATGGCATTATTTCTCCCAGAGAAAGTGTTTTCATCATTATTCTCAGTGCATATTTAGTGTTTCGCTACATCAGAAGGACTTTCCTTACCAATTCTAAGATTTCTTGAAACCCTGCACCTTGAGATAAACCTGGCATTGGTCTAGCAGGATAACCCACCCACTCACATCACAAGATTGTCCCAAGGATGACAGTCAGCCAGCATCATGATATAGTCCCTGGCATAACTGGTCCCTCAGTATTTTACATTACACACTGCATGCACAAAATAAGGATGTCTGGTCATCTATGTTGGCCTTGGCTACATCACAGGCATATCAGTGTTGGTGTCATCCATGTTGTTGTAATTCTTCCTTTTGTAATTCTTTAATATTTAGAAATTCTTTGAATACATAGCCAGATTCGTAAAGTCTTACATGCATCTGATTATTTTACTATAATTCACAATCTGTCTGTCTGTCTGTCTGTCTGTCTGTCTGTCTGTCTGTCTGTCTGTCTGTCTGTCTGTCTGTCTGTCTGTCTGTCTGTCTGTCTGTCTGTCTGTCTGTCTGTCTGTCTGTCTGTCTGTCTGTCTGTCTGTCTGTCTGTCTGTCTGTCTGTCTGTCTGTCTGTCTGTCTGTCTGCCTGCCTGCCTGCCTGCCTGCCTGCCTGCCTGCCTGCTTGTTTATCTATCCATCCATCCATCAATTTGTATTCGTAAACTCTAAACTCTAACTCCTTCCAAACCACTAGGTCAATCTTTAAGAAACATTAAGGAATTGATTAGGGCACCTCACTGCATGTTCTCACAAGGTTTTGTTCAGATTAGATAGTTATTATCAATATGGGTGTGGTTTTATCAATGGGTGTGGTTTGGTGACATGCCCTGGAAGGCTCTAACTGATGATCAAGTTCAATGAAATTTGACTTAGTGTCTCCACATGGCCAGAGAGAGTTATTATCTTCCTGTAGATGTAGCTGTGGGTGTGGTATTTTTTTTATTAGCCATACCCATTGGAAGTTGTTTTCACTGCCCAAAAGTGAATCTTAATAATCCCTACATGCTACGTTATGCAAACTGAACAATTTGTTACTGCATGAGGCCAGAAGTTGACTGAAAAACTGTGGTAGGCTGGGTGTTTTGTTTTTTTTTGCTAGTTGAGATAATGTGCAAATCATCAATCTGTAACATATTTCTAGAGTAGCCAGGGTGGTGTGGCGGTGTGATTGTTCCTGTCATTAAAATAAAAAAATATATATTTTTTTAATTTTAAGCTATTTTCATAAGGTAAATAAAATATACCAGAAAAAATGTTTTACATGCCAAGTGCAATTAGCCTGGCAGTGGCTGGCCATGCAGTGGTTACCTTCGGTTAGAAATAACATAGTGGTGGGGTCATTCCATCAGAATGAAGCAGGTGATGCCCTACACCCTTGTATTGGTAAGTAGTAATTCTGAAATACTGGGAGTTGGATGGCTTCTTACATAGCCCTAATCTTCCTGCAACTTTTCTTACCTTATAGCATTTCACAGAATGACTACTAGTATTTACTGCAGAACAAGAACAAGGGATGTATATGATAGTGGGAATCGATTTTGAACAATGATCTTTTAGCTTTCAAAGCAAACTTGGATCTTTATATTAAGTAGAACTTTAGCTTCAACTTCATCTTCCATTAAACTCTGAGATTAAATATTGTTCTCTTATCCTGTTTTCTTCCTATTGCATATATTGAGCTAAATGGCAGAATACAATATAGCATATTAAATACCTCCTTGTTTCTTCATATGAGTTGCATGTGGAGCAAACATTAATTCAAGGCAAACTTCAACCCACCATATAACTATCTATTATGTTTCCCATGCAAAAAAAAGTTTGTAGTAGCCAATATTTAAAAGTAAAAGTAAGCGTCTCTGATGTATGGTTGATGAGTTTTTAATGCAACCCATAGTGATACACATGTTAAAACCTCTCTTTTGAACGGCCTTTTCTCTCTTATTTCCCCCCCCCAGGTGGTCAAACTTCTCTCATACATGGTACCATCTTGGAATCTGGCAGGAGTTTCAGCTATCATATTGAGTGATAATGGACTATGACACTAACCTGAGCAGTTCATCTGAATGCAACATCAATGCTACCATTAGTCTTCATTCACTGTGGATATACCAGTTATTTGGAGATTGTGTGGTTGAGTTAAAGCAATATTTTGCCTTTGTGATAGGTGTTACATCAATTCTACTCTGGATCTGTGTGTTATGGCCGTAAGTTTGTCTACACTAGCTATAATAGAATATTTCACACTTGAATATACTCAAACTAACACCCTGTTCCTCCAGACAATATAACTTCATCACTATAATCAAATCAGAATATCTAAACTTTCTAAAATATATACTTTTTGAAACACTCTGATATTAACTGTTTAAATATAATATCAACACAGTACTGACATATATTTCTTTTTCATATAAAAATTTTTCTCACTTTTATAGACTATACAGAGTGGCAAAGTGATGGCATCATATTTTGATACAGTCTTACCTTATAACTGATTGGAACTGTGTGACGAATATTACATACGATGTTCACTATTCGTTTTATGGATGTTCCAAAGTGACGTTATTGTAATATTCCCTTTTTATTGTCACTAGGCAGATAGTGCTCAATATCAAGACTGGAAAATCAGATGAATCCCTCTCCTTCTGGTTCCTGCTCTTGTGGTTGCTCGGTGATCTGGCCAACTTTATTGGAGCTATTCTCACCAAACAGTTGATTACACAGGTTCATTTGCATGCAATGTCATGAAACGTGACACAAAAGATCATAGCATGAAAATTCATCGATTGCTATAGAATCGGGGCATGTATTGTAATGCATGCACTATCAGCAGTGGGAGACATAATATGTCGATTTTGTGAGCATCTCTTTTTTTCCTGTATATGTCATAGATCATATAATAATAAGTATTAGATTTTAACCTTCTCAATTTGTTGTTGGTAGTTCTTGTATTTAACATTATATATATATATTTATTTATTTATTTATTTATTTATTATTTTATTATTTTGTTGTTGCAGACAGCTATTGCAGCCTACTATGTCTTTTTAGACACAGTATGCTTAATGCAGATCGTCGTTCACTTTGCCAAGCACAAAGGTGTATTTCGCAGTAAGTATGTGCCTATTCAGTCAATCAGACATAATGGATAATTATTACTATTTTAAAACTTGCCCAATGGGAAGTTTTTTTTCCCCTTTTTTCATTTTGTTTGCTTAATAGGGGTTGTGGATGCACCTCTGGTAATTTGTGTCCCTTTGAACTCATTTGGGTTATGATTTTTTTGTGTGTGATCACATAGCAGTGCAATTTGTAAACATAACTTCCTCTATTAATTAGTGTCCTTCTGAAGTGTGGTGTGTAAACACAACTTTTTACAACTTGTGGTTACTCATGAATGAAGAAAGTTTCATTAATTAACAAAACTCTCCCAAAATCTAACCCTTGGGCTATGAGCAACCCCTGGAAATTGCGGGATGATTGGTCCAGGCATCTGGGAAGATATAGGGCATGCAAGGACAGACAGACATGGTACTCGTGAATTATAGTAAGACACTTTATATTATCCTTTCTTAACTGTAAATTTTAAATATATTTACACTGAACAGAAGGATTAAGGGTTGAATTAGATAAGTTTGCATCACTGGTTTGATTTTGAAACAAAATTATTTAACTGTAAGAAAAAAAGGAGAGAAGTTTTGAATATTGCTGTACAGTTTAGTCTTTTCTCTGCCATTCCTTGGCATGTTCATTATAATGCTCTGGGAAACAATGAATACTGGTATAGACCAATATGGAGTATAGAGTATGACCATGCTGTTTGACTGGTAGGCTAGGGATGACCAATAAGGGGATTCTCTCTCTGCTGCACCATAACAGGACCCTAAGCCACAAGGGATATAGTTTCATCATTACTGGCCTTAATTTAATTAGGACTTGCTCTAGTTTTGAATTTGTAGCTTTAACAGCCTATGTGGCAAAAATTGCTGGTATACTCAATGATAACATTACTTCTGCACATTTTTTCTGATGACGCTTGTGTCCATTACAATTACCAATTTTTTCCTTTCCCCCTTAAGATTACTCATTAGAATATTTCTTATAAGTTGTGACTCAGTCAATCCAAAGGTGTAATAATGTACTGTAGGAATAAAGTGGACAAGGAAAGGATACAAGACGCTACGAGTGGTCATTCTAGTTTTGCTGCTTCCTGGGCTGGTGACATTTCTTCCTCGTACAAACTATGATGCAGATTTGGTCAAGTGGAAAACGAGGAACTTGCTGGGAGTAACTAATGCATCTGCCTTCATTGATGACAATGCTAAGTTTTTATCAGGATATATTTTAGGCTGGATATCGGCTGTTATCTATTTCTTCTCTTATCCTCCTCAAATAATAAAAAATGTAAGTTGATCATAATAATGTGCCATCAGAAGAGTATAAAATGAATAACTTAACACAAAAGGTCAAAAATGACTTTTCTTTTGTAAACTTGGTCAAATATGATAATTGCAGCTGCATTATTCTTTGTAGAGAATGTTAAGATAGTTTCAATTGTGCAGCACGCATATACCAGAGCATAGAATCATCTATACTGTATTTAGGCATTACATTAACCCATTAGTGTTCCTTCATGCACAAACAAGCAACAACTATTCAGCTTATTAATATTTAATAGTTTCATAGCAGCACTGATTACACATAGTAGCGTACGGAATAATTAAGCCACAAATTATTTTTTCTTGTTGTAAGTACATCATTTTTTCCTGTCAAGTCATTGGATGACCATTTCTGTTGAATATTTCACTCTTTATGGAAATTAGCTTTAAAATTTCCATTAATTATCTTTTATTGTTTTGTTAGTTCCGACGAGGTTCAGTTGAGGGTGTGTCCACACTGACCTTTGTATTTGCCACTCTGGGTGACACCACTTACATGCTGGGAATCGTGTTGTTCAGCACAGAGGAGATGTTTATCGTTCAGAAACTGCCATGGATTGTTGGGAGTGCATTCTCCATCTTCTTCGATGTGGTGGTAATTCATTGAACTAAATTGTAGTATATTAGCTATATATACACATTTTGTAAGTTATAAAGGGTGCTAGGAGTCCATATCACCTTTGCTGTGGGTGACAATGCATCGCCTCCTGTAAAATAAAATATCTTCAGAAGAAAAACAGCATCTTCTTTAGGTGTTGCAACTAAAAAAATTATTGAGCACATATATTCTGAAAGACCTTCCCTCTTTTGGCATGTACATACAGCACACCATATATTAGTACTAGCCAGCTCAGTCAGCTCCGCCCAGAAGAGAGTTCCTCACTCACTCAAAATTGAATAGAATAAGATGTTTTGGACACTGAAGTTATTAACTGATTTGTGAACTATGGATGATAAAACCACTGCATTAATCAACACCCCACAGTGAAATAGGTTTTAACACATCATTGAAAGTCAGATGTTGCACTAGAAGTTGACCTGAATACTTGAATGTGGAACTCACCTGTTAAGGGCCCTCAGGACTGGGCTAGCAGTGGCACCCACAGAAGTGTTACACTTCTCTGTGTCTTGCTGGATCTTGGACTCTTTATATAGCCAAGAGAAACTTCTAGAATTTAATTAGCCCCAACTCAATGTGCATTACAATCACTAACTAATGTCCTTTGATACCTTTACACACAACTGCTCTTCTTGGACAAGGACAGAAATGTCAGTCCATCACATTGGATAATTCCTTCTACAGTAGTCCCTCTTTTGAGAGACCATCCTTAAATCCGGCAAAAAGGGGTCTAATTTACTTCACAATAAAAGTACACAAATTCATTTTGTTGAGATCACAATGATTACATACATTGAATGCCAATACTGGCAACATAAATTAATGAAATTTATCATATTTAACACTCTTCAATGGGGAAAATATTCAATGGTGATAATAGATTGTGTAATATTGCCACAGTAAGTGTTGTCAAAAATATCATCAAGTGACAACTGCTCTGGCACATATGTGCAGGTAAAGAAAAGCAAACCTGACTCAATGTAATTAGTAGTAATGGAAAAGTTTTGTCAATACATTTTAGTATGCAATTGAAATACAATTACAATTGCATTCATTTAAATGTATTGCAATTACAATTACAATTAGGTAATTTGTAATCATATTTGGTATTTAAATTACTTTTGTAATTCAATTAATTCAAGTGTGCAACCACCCAACCATCTTTGTATTGTTTTAAGATTAGAATAGACCATGTTGACCTCGAGTGACCTTGGAGGTCAACCTAACAGAGCTCATGTTCATCCCAGTGGTCATGTAACTATACATGGCAAAAATTAGGTATGTACATGTACATTTGCATATGGATATTATCAATAACAAATACACAGGAAAAACATTAAAGCAATGGATATATTATACATACCATATATATGTGTGTTTATATGTGTGTTTATATGTGTGTATATATGTATATATGTATGTATATGTATATATGTGTATATATGTGTGTATATACATATATGTGTATACATATATATGTATATATGTATATATATGTATATATGTATGTATATGTATATATGTGTATATATGTGTGTATATACATATATGTGTATACATATATATGTATATATGTATATATATGTATATATGTATATATATGTATATATGTATATATATATATATATATAATATATATTCCATTATTTTGGTGGCATCTGCTCAGAAGTAAACTTAGGAAACTAGTGTAGTTCATGGTAAGGGTAGCATTATATAACTAACCATAATAAAGATATTGTCAAAGCAGAAGTGACACTGACATTTTCAGTACATCATCAAAAATACAACTGATATGAAGACTATAACTATGTGCTCTGTGCAGCAACAAGAAAAGAATACGCATGGTCTATTGCACCCAAAAAATGATTTGACACAAAAAAGGAATGTTTTTACAAGTGGAACCTGTTGGATTTGCCAACATAGAGGTGCTCTAGAGGAGTATTTATTCACTCTGCAATTCTGTAGTGATAAGCCAAACTTACACAAGTCTGTATTCCTGACACACACGCACACGCACACACAAATGTCCACATTCCGACATGAACACGCACTGTCCATAGTCAGCTTCACACTACACTGAACACATTATTTCCATTAAATTGAACACAAAGTTTGAACATTATTCTTTCATCAAATTATAATACTAAATTTAAGTTTCAATGTTACCATATCTTAGGTGACCTGAAGTCAATGACTATAGCAAAGTTCCTGTCCTACAGACGGAGGAAACAAAGACATTTTACTATAATTCAATTTTTTTTTTAATTTAAAAAATTTTTTTATTATTATTTTTTAAATATTTGTTTGTATCTCCTACCAGATGCTTAGGCCTGCCAGGCTCAAAAAGAAGCAAGGAAAAGAGTTTGGTCACAGTTTGGCTGACCTCACTTGGAGTGTGTATACATAAATATGGTTTTTAATACTCATAATGCTGCTTGGTGGTTATTGAAACATGAAATTGCCCCCTCCCCCCCCCCCCCCCCCCCCCCCAAAGGAAGTAAAATGAAAAATCCAGCCTTAAGGGCAGGGTTTTACTATGATCTTCACCAAACCCCACCTAAAGCCATCCTGGGATGACTTCCATCAGCCCCTAAAAAGTTGAGCCCTGTAGGTCCAAGCATCTGGGAGAAAATAGTGAACAAACAAAACATGAATTATAATAAAATTCATCTCATTGCATATTATATATAAAAAAAGAAGTTATTGAACAAGCAAAATTGGGTCATAAAAACAACTGAAAACAGTAACAACAAAACAAATAGACAACAAATATGACATTGATGTTATATTTCATGTATGCATGTAAGCTTTTCCTGCTCTGTGCTGGAGTATCTTTAACTCATAACTTTCCTCCTCCAATCCCCTTCCCCACACACCTCTGTACCTAGCTTCTTCTCCAAATTGTGGGCTACAGATATATTGCTTATAGAAAATCCAAAAAGCAGACCAAAGAAGACCGTGAAGAGCTCAAAGATTGTTCCATTTCTACTACTTCTACTTAATATCATTTTCATTCTGATTCACATGGATCAGAATTTTTATTATGTATGCAAAGGTCTACATGTATAGTAATTAACATGTACATTTTTCAACAATAGTGCATATTTGTATGCTGCACTGCTATCCTCATGCACATATATATGACCTCCTCCAGTTATTTACAGAAAAAATCACACAACCCACACCTACAAAAAATACATATTGAGCACACTGAAAGAAAATATTTTATCTTGATTTTATTGTTTCAAAATGTACAAATTTGTGGAGTTGGAGGCCACACTACAGCTAATGTTCCTTCCCACTTTTTACAAGTCCATAACTCATGCTGGTTGGTGTCTATTTTGGGTAATACTTCATGGAGCCAGTGCATCACAATAGTGTGTTGCCTTTCACATAGTTAGTTATCATGGAGTAGGATTGCGCATGCATTATGCACATATATTTTTTCTTTCATAGTAGTTATGGAGCCAGATTAACACTACACGGTTGTTGCCATGGTTACCATGAGGATGTTATTGTATTAGACATTCTTGTTTTGATTTAGGTGTAGTGATTTTGATAAAACTGAACTGCAGCAAAAGGAAGGGATGTTCCTGCTCAAGGTTCATCCTTACTTAATGACAAGCAAATAATGCACACTTTTGGGACATATTGTACTTATTGTTATTCTGGGTGGTTTAACCTCAGTTTAAGACATAGGTATGAAGGGAAAAACTAAAGATTTCCTTAAAAAAAATTCATACCTTCAAATTTCTTTGACTGGAACCTAGGAATAAAAATACATTTTTGAAACTAACTTAGACTGTTAAAATTAATTCTGTGGAGTAAACCATTTTATGTTAATTTCACCAGTCGTATTCCTTGCTGCATAAGAAAATAATTTTAATATCTGAAGGATATATGATAAACAAGCGGGGATACATAGTTTCCCCTGATCATTTCATTTGACAGCAACAAATAAACATGTTTTCCTAGTATCAAACATTTTAAAATTGGATTGATTTGATGAACCCACTATGTCTACCAGGTAGTAAAGTTGAGTGGTTTCATATGGTTAATTCCAATATAAGATCATGATAATTTCAATTGCTCAAGAATAGGAGACGTGAGAAAGTCCAAGTTCATTGAGGTTAGTCTGACATTACAGTCTCCAAATCCAGCGAAGCTTCACGTGACAATGTCTGTAGTGGAAATAAATAATATGAACTCACACACAACACGAACATTGTGCTTATTAGTACAAGTTTGATGTGACATAGTTAGCATCAGGAATCTTGAAATGCACGGAATACCTGTCCATGTGTGCTGGTGTGTAATGGTTGGTTCACATCATGCCCCATAAGTGGATGTAATGCGAGAGAGTACTTTAATTTCATCATGAAAAATCCTGTACACAATTATTATGAGTGGTCATGCTGTAAAGAATTACAATAATCATTTTTGATACAAACCCATACTATCCACCCACCAATTGTTTTATTATTATTAAAAAAAAAATTAAAAAAAAAGGAATAAAAAGATCCAATTACAATGCAGTATATTTCGCCTTGAGAAGTTTAGCAATAGTTGACTAATATGCTAGTGCCCTGGGTTGCACCTTCGTGGGAACTTGTTTCACCAATTGCACCTTCCACTTCAGTCAGCAATGCTTTAAATGGTCCGCTACCAGTATGTACCCAACTATGGTGGAGCTGCCATAATGGCTATCTGGTTCTTAAACATGCACACATATAAGGAACATGTTTAATAAATGGTGCCATTAATGGCTAAAGCCACACACACACTGGTAGCAAGACCACAGAGCTGGTGCTTTATTATCTCGTGTCTAAAATATCTTCAGCATGTGTCCACCTTTTAAAAAACAGAGAACAATGTTGATGCTGAATGAGGTAGTTTGCCAACATGAGAAAGAACAAAGAATGTAACATGTTGAAAATAAAGAAGTGGAGGCACTCTTGAATGACCTGTACATATAAGTATGATAATGGCCGTAAAAGGAGTAGGTAAGTGGTCAAATGAACAACATCAAGGCCTGAACAAACAGTTCCATTGCTGCAGGAGAAGCAACCTGAAGTATTGGCCAGATGCTGTGGCTTCTATTTGGTATCATATCTTCCCTCACAGGGAAAGCTGAGGTGAATGCAACAAGGAAAAAAAATTAAAAATTTTAGTGGAAATACCAGAATTTTTCTTTACTTGGGAGAACAGACTTAAAAAAAATTCTTTCAAAATTAGGTGGAATAACCGAGTTTTTGGTTGTGGGTTAGTACCGATGATATATTAATTGTAAGGAACAATTGAAGGAAACTCTTAAAAAAAAAAAAAATTTCCACATTTTCTCAGGTTCACTAATGAAACGTATCAATGTGATGGTTATCCAAATAGAGCATCGGACAGTTCTGCCAGGATTTCTCATAAAACACTCCATAGGCATGAAAATGAAGAGAAAGCTATTTTCTTTGAAAGAAGTTTTCTGCATATAAATCAATAAAACTGATTTTCCAAAAAAAATTACAGTAAAGTCTGTGGCGGATCCAGAAAATTGCAAAGGGTGTGGCATGAGCTGAGCAGTGCATATGCTATAAACTATTCCTGTGGAGCATAATTAGCCCCTAGCTGGTTATATTCTGCTAAACAAGTTTTTAAATGACTAAAATAGAATTATTCTTTTCATTTCCCCCTTCAAATCTTCCACTGCATGCAACTCTGGCACTAATGTACTAGAGTGGTCCCTTATGGTAGGGATCATCAAAAGCTGCTGAACACCCACACTTAATTCAGCGTATGGGCTAACATACTGTTCACAATAACCCTAAAGCTAAAGCCAGGGTTGGCTATGGCAATATGGCTTTCCTTACAGAAATATTCTTCAAATATAGCCCTAGCTCACTCTAGGGGTCAAGACTTGAGTATAGCATGATTGCGTTCATTTTGAGTTAATTTTTTCTCTATACTTTACCCGTTGAGCTGTTTTTATTTGGGACCACTCTAGTACACTTGTACCAGCAACTCCCACATAGCCAACTCTCTATTTCTGTGGAGTATAGCTAACCCCAAGCTGGCTATATTCTGCTGAACAAGTTCTTTGAAAGATTAGCATAGAATTTTTCTTTTTTCCCCCTCCAAATCTTCCACTGCAAGCAACTCCCATGTAGCCAGCTCTCTCTCTAGTCCCACTAGCCAGGCTCTTCACCAAATGCTACAATGAGTCAGTGTTTGGTAAAGGGTCAGGCTATTAGAGATAAATCTTTCTCAAATTTGGAGTCATTTCTGAGGTTTCCACTCATTGAATACGCTATATTTTACCTCACCAGTTATGCCTGACCCTCGCGGCTGCTGCTCTAGCGAAGTAGGTTTTGTCTGGTTTGTAGCGGTGACAAAACCTTTTGCAGTTGTGACTTTTTTTGGCCTAATTTTGTACTTTCTGAGATTGGCTAGTTCGTTTATACTTTTTTGGGGAGAAAGGGGGGGAATATGCCACTGAATGTATGAACACAAGAAATTATTGATGATCAAAAACAAATAAACATCGAATTATAAAAAAAATGTTACAATTAACACAATGACCTGACAGACCGTAATGTTATCCTACGTAGCAAAGACTGGAAGTAGTTGTTCAACTTTGACCTGCTCTCCAATGCCTGAATAGGAAAACGTTTTACTTTTGAAAATTGTGTGGTAAATTAAAGAATTGCTGATGAGAATTGTTTGTGTTCACTATCACATTCTGTGTGATCAATCTGATAAAATATGAGAATAATCAGCCCCCCACAAGGTATATATGTGCAGTGTTTCAGTCGTGATTCTCTAGTAATGCATGGACAAGCTACTTATTAGTTATGTACACAGATCATTAACAGATGTCAACATGCACCCGTACCTAAACTGCTGTAGGCCATTTTAGGGAGGAAGACTGGCTATCCCTGAAAAATGTTTACAATATAGATTTTTGAAAAAATGAAGAAAAAAGAAAAGAATACTCGGGCACCTGAGTGACCTGACAGGATGCAGACACACATTTGGTGTGCCAATTCCTCTGTCATCAGCTCGTGGCACATGTTTGATCTTCAAAATGTTCTGGTTTTAATAGTTAGACTACAACTCCTTTTAAATATTTTGCTAGATGATGAACCATGGCAGTTTAATAGAGGATTAGAAAGCTATACACTATGTAAATGTTCTGACAAAATGGGCGTGGCCCAAACTTTAGGTATCCTCTCTGAGGCCTGAGGCTATACAATAATACTGCAAGTTTACTTGCTTGTCAGCTACAACTAGCTAGTATGTGAGGTACTGTAAGGTGTTGTAGCTGTTGGCTGCAGTAACTGAGTTTATGTGGTGGCCTTGATTGATGGGCCTAGACACAATGGTGCTCTCACTAACCTGACAGTGGGTTCTCTTCAGCACAGAAATTGGTAAAGGATGGGCAAGCCACAACAGTAGAGGCCTTTTGACATATTTCTAAATTGACATATACTAGCAGCACACTTCAGGCCTCACGTGAAAACTCTTGCAGCCAAGCAAGGCTGCAGTGCTAACATTGTATCATCTCTGCCTTATAGTGGAGGTTCTGCTCCACTGATGATGCTAGGTTTGGCAACCAACATTGGTTTGTCACCACAGGATACAATCCCTGAAGCCAAGTCCCTATTATGAAGGCTTATTCCTGACCAAATTATTGGTGTAGGGGTTTTGTCTGCCATATTAATATCCTTTGTATCAAACATCTCTCAGCATTTGGCAACTGCTCATAATGATATTATTCCATAGATCTTTTTGGTAACATTTGCCTCTTATGAGTAGCCCTTTTCTTCAATGAAAATGGTTTAAACAGGATCCAAAAAATACTGTCTTGATGTTGGTGGCAGTAGAGGAACCTCCCAAACTTGTAAGCTTAATAGAGCTGGTTCACACTGTAAAAATTCATGAGTGTATTTGCTACAGAGAGGTATAGAACAGCTGCTCCCTCCCTTCTCCCCATTGTAGGCTGAGTGTTTGCCCAAGGCGGAAATCCTGCAGCAGAAATTCGTCTAACACTTAAACAACAACTAATGGTGTGACATAAAATGATTATCACTGGAAATCAATATATAATCACAGCATCAATAGTTATATATATTTGTAAACTTTAAGTGTTTCTTACACATTTGTAATTGACACAGTGGAGTATAATTAAGGCAAGATTTCACATGTAATTCTATTTGGTATTTCAAACCGAGATGCCAACAGAATGCACCAACATTCTGGGAACCTCCCCTAAAACAAAACACACCCTTCATGGTACATGCTTCAGGCCTTGCTCCCTTGAAATAGTCCTTGCTTTCAAATCATGCATTCTTATATTAAAACCCCCCAAAAAGAGAGTAGGAACCTTGTGTGCTCACTTGCACTAAACTCTGAGACAAGGTAAGTACTCATAAAAAGATTGCACTACAACACATTCCATATTATAGTTTTCACTTAATAATTTTTGTGTGGAGGGTCAATCTAAAGTTGGAATATATATATATATATATATATATATATATATATATATATATATATATATATATATAATTACCTGCTGCTTGAGCTGCTGCTCCAGTTCATTGATTCTCTTCACATAAGAGCCTATAGTCATCTGCATGTCTGATGTTGAGTAGTCCGCCACAGATGTACCATTCTTGTTGCTAAATAAATACTCCCCATTGGGATCTTTATAAAGGCCCACCATCTATAATACAAAAAAAAAAAAAAAAAAATCAGCTGATGAGAATATATATTCAATTCATCCTCGATGTATGCACAGGAACACCAATAATAGAGTTAACCCAATTCGTTACTGAGTTTCTCACAATGAAAAGGTTGAAATAACGGATTATTAAGCCATCTAACTGCTTTATCTATGCTTATCTAGAGACTGCATATACATCAGCTCGTCCTTTACTAAGAAATATAGCCGACATGGATTCTTGCATATTGAGTTTGTTTCTCGAGACAACAGTTGGTAAAGGGTGAGGTATACTGATTCAAAACATTATATGAAAGTCACTCAGTGTGTGGAGCAATGTGATAGCAGTTCCTTATTCTGCACGTGTAGTGGAAAACTGAACAGAAGGTGTAAACTGTGGGCACTAACTTGTGCATAAATGCATTCCATTCCTGCTTATTAAGAGTGGCTCATTATTAGTTACAATTTTTCCTTTTACAGCATTTGAGTGAATATCGGAATGAAAATATTCAATATTATATAGCAGCATATAGATATATTACTATACCTTGGGTATGAATATTAAAACTAGGACAAAAGTAGTAGCAGTTGCTATCCCAATACCGTAGACCGCTCCATCAACATTGATATAATCTCCAAAGACGAAGGTAGACAGTATTACAACAAAGGTGATGGCAGTGGTGATGTACAGAATGAAGGAGATCTCCTTCGAGTCATTCAGTCCCTTGATCTTCACTTTGCGTATTCTGAAGGCCAGAAACACACCAATAGCTTGTATGATCAACTTGTACCCAATCAATATTGGTAGGAAGATGACCTCAGCCTCAGAAAAACACCTTCTGACATTGTAAGTGATTGTTATGCCAGTTCCAGCCTAGCACCAAACAGTCAAAAAATCATAATTCCTGTGATATTGTAGAGTTAATTTAATTTTAAAGAAAACAACACAAAGCATTTTAATAATGCACATCAAATCTTAATTTTCTTCTCCCCCTCCTATTTCTTTAATGAAGCATCAATGCTAATATTCATATTTTCTAGTATTGCATGGTGTGTATAGTGATCATCACTTGAATCTGTGATCAGAACCAAGATGACAGCTGCTGCTGCTGCTGCTGCTTTTCAATTATCTCATCAATCTGTTGGAAGCTATTTTGATCACAGTTCATCTTCAGACTCAACTCTGTTCTGTGCAGCAAAAATCACCTAACTCCACATACCTCATTGCAAGCTATTGCAACACCACACAGATGGTAGCACCACACAGATGGTAACACCACACAGATGGTAACTCTTATGCACAAAAATGTTTCAGTTTCCATTGTTGCAACATAATCACATAAATTCAAAATTCTGTCAATAGATGATATTTTGACTATTTTAGTTCACATGACAATTATATTATGTCATCACTAGGACTGTTGTCAACGATATATTACTCTGGTGTGTGTTCATGTGTTTGTAGTAATGCATAATCTGCTCTTTGTTGTTCAACTATATGATGTTTGCCTGTGTTTTAGTGTAACTACTTGATTCATATTTGTGTAACTACTGGTAAATGCTGCAGTATGTAAATTTGAATTGAATCACTTTATTATAAATAGTTTCTAATTAGATTCTTGCCTTATAATTCATGTCTTTTGTATTCAGAGCTACCAATACAAATACAGTAAGTGGTCTGCATACTCCTACACACATGCTCACCAATATGTGGCTTTGGTGTGTGTTGGATATGCATAAGCTTTCTTAAATTAATAATTGAAATACCTCTGTGTGTCTTCCAGGTTGCTCCCTATCTGGGATGTAAGAGACGGAGTAACGAACTGACTCGAGGGACATGATCACTACCAGCATGATGATGTCTGCCACAAAGAAGCCCGCCACTATCAGCATCAAGTGCCAATCCTTGACAAACTAATAGAGAAATTACAACTTCATCTTAATCTATATATTGGTGTGTGTGTGTGTGTGTGTGTGTGTGTGTGTGTGTGTGTGTGTGTGTGTGTGTGTGTGTGTGTGTGTGTGTGTGTCTGTGTGTGTGTGTGTGTGCGCGCGCGCGTGCATGTGCGCATGCATGTGTGCGTGCGCGACCACACGTGTGTGTGTCTCTCTCTCTTGGTGTAATGACCAAACCCTTGGACCAAAAGGAATAAAAATTTCAGGGTTTGCACCTGGCACACTGGGGATGGTCTCAAGCACAATTATTTGGGGTGCCACCACAACCCCCTAATGAGGAAAGAAGGAATTCAATTTTTCATGCAAAGAACAACAAAAAACAACATCTAACAAACAAACCAAAACAACCTAAAAATCGGTCATTAGTTAGAATTTTCGTAGGTAATAATACAACCAAAAAAAGCCCACAAGACCATAGCCCTATAGTATGGTTAGACACAGGTCTACTTAGAAAGAAGTCCTGGGTGGAAATCCTGGTCAGGGTTTCATTTGTTCTTTTTTCTTTTTTAATTTCCTCTTCGTTTGTTTCGTTTTATCCTTTAATCCTTTCTTCCTTCAATCCTTTCTTCTTCCCCTACCCTCTTTCTCATTCCTTCCCTCCCCCTACATTTTCCCCCTTCGTTTGTGTTAACTTTGTTCATTCTTACTATGCAAATTAATTACACACCAAAAAACAATAAACCGAGTGAGTTCCAAACTGTAGGCAATCTACCTTAAGCATTACACCATACTTAAAAAACAATCTGACCTGAAAATCAGCAAGAATGTTGCCTGTCTACTCATGAGCTGCTTTTATTTGAATAAAGTGGCTTCAGTGGCTTCTATGTTCTATTGTTAGTAATTGATAATAACAGATACAATAATTTCATAACAGAAAATTGATGCCAATAGATTCACTATACAAGATAACAATAAAACATTAAGGGAAATAGAAATCCGTGTAGTTTACATTTTCTTGTGTCACTTAATTGATATACACCTTTATATGCATGATTACTATACAATTATGGTTTCATATTTAATAAAGTACTGTAGCTAGTAAAATAATTGATTTAGTGAGTAAATAAAAATCAAGGTTCATGCATATCCATACAAAAAAGGAAAAAAAAATTGATAAAAATTATAAAATTTAAATTTCTATCATATTTATCTTGGCAGTTCAGAAATATTAGACGACTAGGGCTAGGGTTCCATATGGGACCTTATGAGCAATAGATTGTTAACTTCTGGATTTGTCAACTATGGACGATGTTGGTAGTGGGGATGTGATTGATTTATGCCACTGTGCACACATCCATGCCACACAGGGTTACCTTGGCAACCATTTAGATATTACCTACCGGCGGTGGTCCTGTCCTTTCATTATATAAATGTAGCACTCAATCATACATTAAAAAATAATAATAATAATGAAAAAATAATAAAAAAAGAAAACAAATAAATAAATTTTGTACATCCTGTCCCCTATCCCCACTAACCTGGGTTAGTAGAGTGTGTGCATTTATGCAAATTACTAAGAGGAAAAGTGATATTCCCTGATTCCCCCACCAACCCCCACCCCACCTTACCCTGGATATAAATTTGTCTCTGTAATGAAGCCAACTTTTAAAGTTTAAGCACTTACCATTTTTTTCATGGAAGGATTGGGCTTCCTGCAGATGAAGTAGACTCTCCACATCTTGGCATTGATTGGGCCATAGCACAGAGTGAACCCAACAGATAAAACACAGAGACGCAACTGTGCAAGATTATATGCATGATAAATGAAATTAAAAATAGGTAAAGGGTAGAAACTCAACAACCATACTGAATTTAGGCATCACTAAATAGTTTTATGTCCACAGTTTAAAAAATCTATATTGGCAGTGATTTAGAGATTGTAGTTGAATATATATGAATAATTTAGTGCAGCAGTCCATTACATGTCGGTTTTATTTACAATAATATTTTTTATCTTCAGCATCATTCCATTAGCCTGTGTTTTTACAGTTATTATATACAATTTCATGTGATGCATTGTTCAATTATTTCAGACTATTAATGTCTTGTTAGGCTAACGAGCTTAATGTTCAATAAATAAGTTGCAAATGCTTATCACATAGGTGTTGAAAAAACTAATGTGGTAGAGAAATGAAATCATAACCATAAAAACTGTTGATCAGTCCATTCGGCGTTCCTGTGTTTTACCAGGTAGGTGTAATACTCTATGTTACATATTATGCTTACACTGCACACGATGCCGAGAAGTTGATCTGATATGTCGGGCAGATGGAAGAAGGTGTAGGTAGAACAGTAGAGGACGATTGCACCAGCAATGATGATATAGTTCAAGTTTGGGCTAGTGAGCCGAATCAATCTGCAGATAGACCATACAGAATGTACAAGATCATCAGATGCAAGTATTGCTGCAATATCCAATCAAAAAGATTGATTTAATGTAAAGCAGTGTTAACAGTTTGATTGTGTAATGATATATGCAACAGGGAAAATATACATGTTAAGTAGAGTGGCCTCATTCCAACCTGATTGAATATCCCTCTCCACCTCCCAACAGATTATATCCATCCAACTCTCCAGAAGGTGGTCATCATAAGCTAGAATGGCACCCAGCTGTGTGTGCATTATTTCTTACTTAGGATCCTTTACACGCAACACAACAACCACAGAAACTTGTTGATAATGAAAGGTGTCTAGTCAGTGTCTATGCACAATGTAAATGAAGTTATCTGAGCACAAAGTATCATGAATTTATTGTAAACAGCATAAGAGGCCCGATCACATCTTTATCTTAGATCATGTTTTGTATCCCCCTGTTTTAAACCACTTATCTTATTACTTCATACACTGTGATTTACATAAACATAATAAAATAAGGACATAATTAAGTTCATATTTCACTAAAAAGCTGCAAATTCCCAATCAATTGAATGTGTGTGGAAGTATTCTTGTTGACAAACAACTGCAGAAGTCAAAATGGTTGCTAAAAAGTAACACCGGGGGGAAAGTTGGATCTGCTTTCTTGATGTAAGTCAAATAAAGGTTATGACTAAAGGCTATAAGCAACTCTTTGTGGTCACAACCTTCTCCATGGTGTAGTAATCTCGACAACTGAAGCAGTAATTTGTTGCTTCCATAATCCTCTCCCCCCAAGTAAGCACAGATGCACTAGGTTCATTTTGGTGCTTTAGGAGGTGGCCTGATGAAGTACCAGGCAGGGATGCTGATCCTAAACCAATGCAGCACATACCTGGGGTGAAAGGTCACTCTTCACTTCCGATTTCAAATAATTACTGCAGGAAGCAGCAGCAGCAGTGAGTACATGGTTTGGAGTGGGTGTGCTCTGCTAATCTTGTTTTTGATGTTCCAATTATATTTTGAATAGAAATAACTGTTTATTTTCTACAAACAAATTAATTTTCATCTTAATTTAACTAATGTTTTCAATACAAGACTAATTGTTTTTAGGGAATCGTTCAGCTCAACCTTCAGACCTGGTTATAAAGGAACACACACACACAATTCACAAACACACAAATAATTTCAGTGATCTGGTAAAGTATGTAGCTAATTACACTATCCAGTTATCACAAATGATCATATGGCTGTTTGTGCAGTCTTACAATATCTTGAAACATCATGTAATACCTTTTATCACACAAGAACTCAGGAGAGTCTTTAATAATGTAATTTCATGCTCTGTTAGTATGTCAGTAAGACAAGTTTAAACATGTATAATTGAGATGCTACATATGTGACCTTAGGAGATCTTTTGAAGTACATCTAAGAACGTCTATTCATTGTTCCTTTACACAGGAAAACTTGTAAGGATTTTATGTACTAATGTACTACTATGGACATTCCAAGATCTTTTGGCATCTTGCCATGATCACAAAAGATTCTAGCCTGTTTCAATATATCTCTGCCATCTTGTAAGGATGTCAGATATGATCAGTGAGGGAAACTACACAGACAGACACAGATGGTTGAGGAACAAAGAGATCAAGTTAGTGTTTATATCCCTTACACAATGGAACTAATCCACCTATTGGGGGAGAAAAATTTTTTTCCACTGAGTGATCCGGAGGAGGAAGGAAGCCAGAAGCAATGCTAATAGAAACAAAAATAGTCTTATCATCCAATAATGGTAGAAATATGCTCATGAAGGATCTCAGCCATTGAGGAAAAGAAGAAAAATAAAGGAGGAAAAACAGAGTGAAGTAGTAAAAAAGAAGCAACATTAAATGCCCTTAACTTCACATCATTTGGATGAACCACATAATGGTTCTTCTCAAATATTGCACCACTCAGCCACTAGAATATGTAGGTTCCTTCATCAAACTACACATTGATTTAATATTGGCCACAATGAGGCAGTTAGAAGGTGGTCTCAATTTGAAGGATTGATCATGCATAACCAAGAGGGCATCAATTTTAATCAATGTTGGATGCTGTACTAACTTCCTTTTCCTGAAGACAATGTTGAACACCATACACACCAGAGCAAAGACAATGCCAGATGAAGAAAATACATACACCACCACCATCAGTGCGAGGAGTGGCGAGTTAATACGCACTTCAGGAGTTCCGTCCCATGGTGGTTCTCCAAGCCAAGTGCTGAGGTCATCCTCCTCAGCTGCATATGTGAAGTTCGACTCTTCTTCTTGGACATCGACTTGACCAATCATCACCACTTCTAACTGCCCATCAGCTGCAATGGGTAATGAGTTCATATAAGAGTGTTTATAACAGTCAACAGTTGAATAAGTAAAGAAATATTTTAACATCTCTGTAATATGTTATTATGATTTCTAACACAGGGAAGGGAAAGGGGGAGGGGAGAACATTTTCTATCTTATAAAAAATATTTAGATAATCATACGATAGGAAAGTTAAGTTTATACCACACCATGAGGGGAAAAAAAAAAGGTCTAATCAGCCTAAAGAATACACACAGCCTAGAGAACAGCCAAGAGAGCCTCCTTTGAGGAGTTAGAGTGCCATTCTAGGTCGTCTCTGTGCCCTTCATCCCCTGGTAGTGATTAGAGGTCTCAGAAACCAATGAATTGGAACAAACTGCTACATACATTCTTCTAGAGCTGAATAACCTCGTTCAGAGAATGTAACTACTTAAAAAAAAGGACTACTTAAGTTGAGTTAAAGAATAAGCAATAAACAATAAGTATTAATACTAACTAAAGCAATAACAACAACAAAACATACTTGCAGTTCTGTATTGTTTTATCACCACAGTTTCAAGTTGACGAATTCCATCTTGGAAAGATACCAATCCCTGTTTATATACGATCAAGAAGAAAAAAGTACACACATAGATCATGTGATGTGTCACATAGATCATGTGATGTATGAAAGATTATAAACAGCATTGTACTTAGATTAGTTGGACATGGCCATGTTAGTACCAGGATCACCAATACACAATAGAGATATGCTAGCTTTGTATAGTACCACAGGTATGTGGGCACACAGCTACATACTATATATATACATATCACAGGTATGTGTGCACACAGCTACGTACTATATATATATATATATATACATATCACAGGTATCTGTGCACACAGTTACATACTGCATATATATCACAAGTATGTGGGCACACAGCTACGTACTACATATATATATACATATCGCAGGTATCTGTGCACACAGTTACATACTGCATATATATCACAAGTATGTGGGCACACAGCTACGTACTATATATATACATATCACAGGTATCTGTGCACACAGCTACATACTATATATATATATCACAAGTATGTGGGCACACAGCTACGTACTATATACATATACATACCACAGGTATCTGTGCACACAGCTACATACTCTATATATATATATCACAAGTATGTGGGCATACAGCTACGTACTATATATATACATATCACAGGTATGTGTGCACACAGCTACACACACACATATACACACACACACACACATCACAGGTAAGTGTGCACATAGCTACTATATTATATATGTATTACAGGTATGTATGCATACAACTACTATATTATATATATATATCACAAGTATGTGTGGACAAAGCTTACTGAAGCTCCATGGAAAGAGATGTTGTTCACATGGTCCACAATGGAAGCGTCCTCCTCTGTTTTGCTACGGTTGACAACAGCACTCAAGGCAAAGATGGCGTCATAAGCATATCGCTCATAGTTACTGGAAAACTGAAGAGGCAGAGTAAATCCATATGATGATACAGTTACACAAGCAAACACAAGTGGAGAATTATCCCAAATTGGAGACCAGATCTGATAAGCGACCACTTTCACTGTAAACATGAGATCAATATGCGCTATATAGTGTTCTTATATTATTACTCCAATCTTTCCAGAAACATGAGGAACAGCACAACTTAACCATTTCACACAATGGAACGGGAAAGTTAAGGAAAAACTATTTAATTAAAGATAGTACATGTATAAAAGTATGTTTGGAGCAACCTAAGTGGCTGTACTGTACCATTCAGGCAATGGTCTCTCATGTTTGGACATAACTACTTCTAACGATTGCATTGAACTGCTAATTTGACTGGTTGTACACCAACTTCATTGTTCCATTGCAAACACATCATTGTAAAGGATAGCAACAGTGATAACCTTTCCCTCAGAACACACCCAGCCGTCTAAACTGGACAACTCTTATTCCCAATAGCCAGTGGAAGGCCTGCTAAAATCCTACAGGAGTTCCTTATGACAACCATTCATTGTAAGGTCATTTCTTGTCACATTTCTTGCAAAAAAAAACAACAATAATTAGTAGGACACATGCTTGGGATGATGTGTGCACTCACATTGAATGAGACATTGTCGGTGTCTTCCTCTGCCACAGGATGATGGGAGACTATTAAAGCTCTGTCCAGAGTTTTCTTAATCTGGTCGTCACTGCAGCCATTGCTGGTTGTGCTGTCTCCCTGGCTGGCTCTCCACCATTCCTCCTCATGCCACTCGTAAACAATCCACACAAAGTTGGGGAACAGCATTTGTTTGTTCCATGCCTGGCACAAGGTCACAGACAAGGCACAATGAGGGAAATGATAATTACCTCTGCACGCAAACTTGATATGATATACCAGCCTCTAACACATGCACAGTATGATGAACCACAAATATGATATCACCAACAACTACTGAGGGTTTCATTAACCAATGACAATGAATTAAGATATTATATATGATTATTATGATTATGGCTTTTTCAATATTTCAGGTAGTTAAATTCTCAGTTACCTATATAACTAATTTACATTCTATCTAAGGGACAATTATAATCGTCATAATCACAACTAAGTTAGTATGACCAGAGCACCAACCTCACAGAGAACTCTCCTGGCTCTTCTAGGAAATGTGTTGATCAGTATTATCCTGTTGTCTAGGGGCTAAGATTGACAAAAGAGTGAGAGAAAAATAATGGAGATGATATGAGTGTTTGCTACAGTTACCGTTTCCTTCTCAAGATTTATGACATAGTCATTGATTAGTTGATGAGGAGGATCCATTGATGCCCTCAAACATTCATTATTTTATTATGTGCAATTATATAACAATTACGTATGATACTAATGGAAATGTAGCATCACTATATTGCACAAAGAGTGCCTGCTGGGTGTCCTAACCACCCCCTCCCAAAAAAAGAATAATAAAGTTTTTAAATAAAATATACAAAGTAATAAAATTAAATTAAAAAGAAGAAAGAGAGAGGAAAAAAAAAGGAGAGGAAAAAGAAGTAGATCACTAATAAATTCAAAAATATGATAGGCCCTGATTTCAAATAGTCATTGCTGGAGATAATAGAACTATGACAGAGATAGCATTGCATCTAATATTAATGCATATAATTATACATAAAATACTGATATAAATCCCCATACCATGCATGTATGCCTATTTTGATAGTCATTATAAACTGGTGAAATCATTCCCAACCCTTCCCTCCGCATGTATGTACATGTAACACACACCGACTGTTGACCAATAAATAATTTTTTGAATGGAAGGGAACTATACTTTTAATGCATAACAACAATTAACAGTACCTATGTAGAATAATGTATATCAATTGGTTAAAATATGTAATGAAATGCACCAGAGATTTTCCAGTGATTTCCAACTTGGTTTGGTAGAATATATGCATGATGTTAGAGGGCCTGCTCGCTATTTTTGAAATGGTCAGACTGGGAAGTGGGCTGGGCTAACAAAATTAAAGGTTGCAGTAAATCAAAATGGATGTGGCTAACAAAATAAAAGGTGTGGTTACACTATGGGTTGTGAAAGTACAAATATGCACTAAACATCGATGTACGCAACAAGTTTAAATTACACCTCAAATTAGTAGCATCTGTCATTAGGGCTAGGCTAATATATACAGAGATAAAAGATATGAATGTAAATTTACTTTTTGTATCAAATTCATTAGTTTCATCTTGCACATTTAGTTGGTCCAATCCTTGAGGACATGCACTAGCATTATATTGCTAAACTGCACTAGTGTCATAGCTGAACGCCTTCATACATCACACTGCACTGAAGGTTGTTCTCACATGTAATGTTTGTAGCTGGCATAATAATTATTAGCTTCACCAAAACATCAATTATATTTAGTATTTCTTAATTGGAAGATAAAATGTTCTTAATGTATGCCAGAATATCTGAATTTTTTGGAATTTCTATAGACAGGGTAGGGCGAAGTAATTGAAGTTGTGTCTGCAAATCAGGTTGATTAAAGTCATTCCCATGCAATCTGAGGACTTGTTGGTTTAGTTAGCACAACACACTTGAACTATGAGACAACAGCTCTCCACTGCTGCTAATAGACCTGCCATAGCTAGCTAACCATCCCGTCCACACCATCCACCTAAATTATCTCACTGCGCCTTTCTGATGAGAACCCCACGTTGCTCAGTGCAGAAATACTATTAATAATATATCTGATTGCACTCACAAATATTATTTCTTTGCTCGTTCTGTCAAGAAACAAACGTTTTTCAGTCACATTGACAGTTGTGTTGGTTTCCTCTAGCTGCCTGTCCACACTGGTCCGTATCTGAATGGAAGAACAAATGGAAAGATAACACTTGCATACAGAATACAGCACTGCTACATTAAGCTCCATTACAAACCTCGTCAAATAGCATTAGTAGTTAAAAACAAGAGCAGTCCCGCACTAAGACCATGGCAAGTAATTACTATATTTATTGAAAAGTAGTGTTTTAGACCCGATAAAATAATTATTTAGAATGCTTAAGATAAAGTTGTGGTAAGATTTACAAATTTTGGGTTTCTATACAGTAAAAGCAATTAGTTGCAACCATAGGGCTTCAATACAGTGAAAGCACTTAGTTGTAACCAATTAGTTGTAACCAATTAATTGTAACAACAAACACTGATATTTCCAAACAGTAAACAATTAGTTAAAAATCCATTCTAAGTGTTCCTAGATCTGTGTGCCACAGGTTGGTTCTGAACATTTTTTGAAAAATTTTTTGAAAAATATATAGCTACCTTTCAACAAGCTGGCATGAGCATCCAGCCAAATCAACTGGCTGACTCACACTATCTGACTTACGCTGAAGCTGTAAATTTCAAGATTGTTAATACCAAAGATTGCTTGGGAGATTGGAAGTTTGGGACAAGTGCTGGTCAGATAGCTCAGGGTAACTATGAAGCCGGAATAATACTGTAGAAGAGAAAACCATGGATATTTGTTCACAACAAAGAAAAAGTAGAGATAGAAAAATCAGTCAACTGAGCATGCCTGGTGGGCATGCATGCATGTGTTTACAGACCTGTGAACAAGCCTTGTCAACATGTCTAGTGAGCATGCCTATGTAATGTTTACAGACCTGTGAACAAGCCTAGTCAACATGTCTAGTGAGCATGTCTATATAGTGTTTACAGACCTGTGAGCAAGCTTTGTGAGCATGTCTAGTGAGCATGCTTGTGTAGTTTTTTACAGACCTTTTTTCAAGATTGGAAATATTTACATGAAAGATAACTGGTAGATTCAATTTGGAGTGCCATTTACTGGGTGAACCTAGGCTAGGTTCAGGGTACATGTATGACTGTTCAAGTGGAAAAGGTATGTATATGGTTGAGGAGACAGACACAATGACTTGTACCCAATGGTTATTAACACATTGACTACTGAAGCAGACAGTAATCGAGGTGTAACACAAAAACTTTGTTTATAGATAAATACCTCATGCTAGTCCAACCAGAATGAAACAACATATAAAATGAGTTAGTGGTTTTTTTATACACATCTTTGTGGCTAAAAATACTCCAGTATTTGGAATCACATAAACAGCAAACAAGTAATGAATATAATTAATTAATATGTGATTTTAAATCCAAGTTGTTCAAAATTATACCGGCCAATGTTAATTATGGGATAACAAAATAAGGTACAGCTAATGCTTGGTTTACTTCATGTTGGGATGCTGTGCAATGCAAACAATGCAATAACCACACAATTTCACTTGACTTGTAGTTCAGCATTACTGGGGAGGTGAACTATAGATTTCCATTGCTAATGTTCTGAGTGGCATAGTATCAACTGATATCAGGATTGGGCATTTCAAATTCTAATTTTTAACAAAGAAAAAAATCAGCTTCAAACTCCGTCACGCTATTCTGGACTGCTATGTTGTGCTCAGACAGTTCTGCAGAGTTTACGTTACTGGTTGTCAGTCCTCCAGTTGATGGCAACTTTTCTATTGGTTCTATATTGATTTATACTCCTCCAGTTGTCTATTTTCAAGGGGTTTTTTTGGTATGCAATCTTCTAGACGTGTATGTGCAGTTAAAAAATCTACATGAACTCAGACTGTTCACAAGTACAAACAAGGAGCTCTTCCACAATATGTCATCAGGACCTCTACCAACACCTACTATTATAGGCAGAGTTAGCATCCCCACATTTGCTTTCATAGTCACTCATGAACCAAATAAATTTCAAAAATAAAGCTTCACCCAAGTAGGTAGGGCAATGATAGCATAACAAAGTCAGACATGTTCTTTTGCCTATTATAATAGGTGTTGGTTAACAAGCAGAACACAGCTATGTTTTTTCGTTTGTTGGTGTGTGTGTGTGTGTGTGTGTGTGTGTGTGTGTGTGTGTGTGTGTGTGTGTGTGTGTGTGTGTGTGTGTGTGTGTGTGTGTGTGTGTGTGTGTGCGCACGTGTGATCGCATATGTGTGTGCACGTGTGATCGCATATGTGTGTGCATGTGTGTATGTGTGTGTGTGCTTGTTAAAGAGGAAGATAACTTAGTTGCCAATAATCTGCAACAAGGTTTATGGATCTCAGCTGATAATAAAAACCAAACAACAAAGAGATGCTGAGCTCAATAGAAAGCTAACGCAAAGCAAATCAGACTGGCTGGGTGGATAACAAACTACAGTCTAAGTAATTGAGAGAGCCATGGACGATTAATCTCAACATGGGGGACCAGCAATATAACAATCGATATTAAGAGAAGGAAATTGATAATATTATAAGGTCAGGAATCGAATATACATCAAGTAGCAATCAGCTACTGCATCATATCACTCTTCCCAACCACCAACCTTCATGTATAACCCTATTTATTGCACAGCTGCATACTGAGATAACGTGAACCTACAGAAAACACACCAGAAGAAACAGTACACTCTCTCCCATTGACTTTGTTGTCATGTAACAAAAAGAAACCTCTAATGTAGCTAAATAATTGTTGCCAAAACAAGCAGTAGGTTCATAAAACTAGTACATCCCACACAGTGACAAAATACACTTCCACCTCAGGCTTCCCTCTGCCCAGGCTTGCCTCCAGCATTCCATTAAGATTTCTGTTTGAAGTTGAAGCCAGTTAACACAATGAGATCAAAGTAGTAGGCAGAGAATTGCTGGCCTCCCCGAGAAGATTACGTGACTACAGAGCTTCTCCTTATGTAGTGATATTAAAATATTGTGGAGCAGAATCACTCAACAAATATAATATTTTTTTGGTTAACCAGTCCAATACCACTTTGTTGCACTAAATGCAGTCTGTATGCTAAGGCAGAGGAGCTGAGACACTTGCCTTGGACTAAACCGTGCAATTATCCTATATTCCAGTTTGTTAGCCAAATAATATCAATAAGAAAAAAAGAGTTGAAGTGCAATACATTTATATTGCATTGCACCACCTTTTAGTTACATGTACCAGTACAGTGTGTATTGTTTTGTGACAGTGCAGCTGGTCTCATACTTACTACAAGTTTGGTTTGGTATCACTGGTACACATAGCTGGTGGAAGTCCATTGTTTAGGATATTAGTAAGTACACATAGCTGGTGGAAGTCCATTGTTTAGGATATTAGTAAGTACAGATTGTCAGGACTAGAGGATATAGAAAAAGGTTCAAAGAAAGATTGTCTACTAAAAAGTCTTGGCCATAAGAAAGCATGTGCAAAGCAGCAGAATGATCGATGAGAAAGCGAATCGGTGAGATATATTTCCAAGATAGAATTCAAGATAAACACGTTTTTCACCTTTTTCTAATCTAGCTGTTAGTAATGATGATGGAGTGGAAGTCACAGATACACAACTTAAGATAGAGTTATGCCAGTGAGTGAAGAACTCCACAGATGCAGAGCACAGTCCCTTCTCTGGAAGAGTATATATTTATCACCATTTGCTACATAATCTGAAGGGACACTATCTACTGTATAAAATAAAGGATTTATGACTTTTGAGTTTCTAAATTCTAAACTCTGAAGACAGTGTTTCAGTTGCACTTAAAATCTTTTCTTTTTTAAAAATTATATTAAAGGCAATATTTATATAATATCCTTATTGAACGTGTTAATATTTTGTCGAACTTTTGACCTCAACATAAAGTTGAGCAATTAACTGCATTTTTAGACCGAGTTAAACATTTATCAAGTAAGTAATCATCCAAGGTACGTGTTAGAGCATGCACACACACACACACTTATCTCTAAACACAACAACTGATTACTGGAGCTATAGGGTTGAATTTGGCACAATATTGCTTGCAGGTTACATATGATTGATGACTGTCTATTATTTTTATGATCATCTCCCTCATTACTTTATATTGCAGTGGTTTTCCCATGTAGTGTATACAAATAGACTTGTAAGGTTAATTAATAGAAGGAGAGGCAGTTTACAATGCACAACTCACTATTGCTTCATTTCTCAACTACTCCCAGTGCTTTGAGCCAAGTCTTAAGGAATACTTCAAAACACTAGCGAGGATACCGAAACATTAAATATACATTGTGTCAAGTGGAACTTGTTATTGTGTTTGTGGTAAAATAATGACATGCCCTTACACAGCCCTTCAAAACAAATTATGTCAAGTGGAACTTTGATATTTTATGTTTATGGTTAAGTAACTACATTCCAGTATCGGTAATTCTTCACTAATTTACTACACACTTTAAACATACCTGCACTGACAAAGTACACCCACGTTCATATCTGTAATACTTCACCATCCCACCCTCAGTCCCAAGAGTAATATCAACAGGTTAAGTCAAAACAAACTAATTGGAAGCCAAGCTTGTTTATCAGGTGCAGAAACACACAGTTCACAACAGGTTCTGGTGCAGTCGGCTTCTGATAAGTGTTCATGTCATGTTAACTTATTACTGTTACCTCTTTGAAGTTAAAAATATGTTGATGAAGCTTATTAACATGTCGTTACAGCAGAGTTCATGTTGCTGGACATCCTTGTAAAAGTTGACACTTCTAAGAAGTAGCTTATAAAATAAAGTGTTCAACCTGTTAATCATTCTGCCCCTTTCTATTCCATTTTCTAATAAGAAAATTCATACCATAAAAAAAGAACAACTCATTCTGTGAAGGAAGACACTAATTTGTTACATGAAACTTTTGAACCACAAATGTTTTATCTTCAAAGTTTAAGCTCACCAAGCACCTGTCACATCTAGCAGAGAATGGAAGAATAGCTGAGGAGGATAACATACTAGTAACTCTACTTGAGTATCCTACATACATACACACATTTGGATGAATACATGACACATAGAGATACAGTTTTTTTCCCCAAGCATTTTTTTTGTTAAAAAAAACACCCCCCCCCCCCCCCCAACAACACATGACTAGAAATATCCTTAAGCTTTTTTTTTGTCTTTTTCTCTTTGAAATGTCATTGCACAAGTGAAGAAGGAAGGAGAGGGTTGCTAGTCGCCCAACTTCTATTAACACACATTAACAATAAAATCAAGGGGATTTTAATTACATCTAAAGCCATTGAAGCCTGCCATCCAGGTGGATTCACACAAAACCCGCTCTGATGAAACTTGTTCTAGTGTGGACACGTGGAACCCGCTCCAGAGATGGGTGGACAGGCCAAAAGTGTATCACTCAAAATAGAGTTTAGTGGTTACTCTTGCCTCATGCATGAGGGGTGGGGGTTGCAGAGAAGACAGACTGAATCACATACAAAGCACACGCAAGATGAAAACCAAATAAGCTTGTGCTAATTCTGCTTGTAAACATTACCACCACATTCATATTTCCACCAATTAACCTTATCAGATTGATGGCAATCAACATTGGAACATGATAAGTTACATCATGATTCCCCTCCACCCACTCTCCCCTCCCCCCACAAAAAAGAAACAACAACAACAGAAAACCCCCAAAGCATAACAAAAACGCCCCAAAAAATGACCAAAAAAAACAACAACAACAAAAAACACAAACCTAAAATAAAAAGTAAAAAAAAAAAATAGGGAAATTTTGCTCTGAATGGCTAGTTCACTAATGTGTTTGTTTAAAATGAAGTGTCAAAGCCTAAACATGGCCAGCCCTTTCACCATTCAGATAGTTAGCTCTATTGACATTCTTAACTTGATTAGATCAAACTCATGGGAGGAAATGGCGGGAAGAACAATTAACAGACACTTCAATATTAATATGCTACACTTATAGTAATTAAGTGTTTTCAAAGTATCTATTGTTTTTCACTCCTTTTCCAGAACTGTGGCACTCTGGGCAATAATCAATTAACACTTATTAGAAATGAATGGAAGTCATTTATTTGTGTGAAATCACTCCATACAAATCAGCAGTGGGCACTATAACTACTTATAAATTGCATGTCAAATTGGATGGAAAGTACATATTTTAAATGGCTATTGCAAGAGTTGATACACATGGCACCATAAGCTGAATGATCAGAGGACATCTTTTCCAACTTTTCATAACTTGCCTGAAAGCACCAAGTTATTTCTTTGCTTCAAAACTAACTGAGCAAGAAAAATGAACTGGGGTAGCTGTAATACATGTAATTCACATTATGTGATCACTAATTGTACATAGGCAGCTGCCCTTAGTTGAATTAAACTCTTATATTTTTTAAAAGTTAGAGATATGTTAAACACTTTATCTTCCCCATTAAAGACATGTTAGCTATGACGAGGAGGAGCATCTAATGTAGCTATGCAGGGGAGAAGTTTTCAAGAAATGTCCTTGTGGAATAATAATTACGAAAAATAAATATATAAAAAAAATAAACAAACCAAAAAATCGATCATACTGTAAATATTAAAATAAATTAATAAAATATAAAGGGATGTATTCAAGCCACGAAAGAAATTAATCTAAATCTAAGCATTATATTGTTTGATATTATATTTAGATTATTAGCCAGAATGCTCTGGTCTCTAAGACATAAGTGCTGTATCAATCCTTGCTACTTACAAACTTCTATACTTGCAAGGACTGCATGGGAGAACCAGCTGAGAATAAAGGTTGGGTAGTGGTCGAGCAGATGGAAAGGGGTGAGAAGCAATCCTCTAATGCCTAGCTAATGGTACATTACACTGGATTATCAATGTAGTGTGTTTTTATTACACACTGCATGATTGGGAGAAGTTCACAGTGTGCAGAGGTGTGGCCGAATCATATCAATGCAAGCAGTACATAATCTACACCTCTTGATGTCAGACTAGGCACATCTTCAGACCCATGAGACAAACTGATATTACTAGAGGGACTCTCCACCATGTATGCTTCCACCGTACATATCTCCTACTATGGAGTTCGGCTATGAAATAACGTTATCACTACATCATAGGAAAAGATAAATAAATTAATATTGCAGGAAAATTGATGTTGGATTCTATCAGGAACATGTTGTACAGATTTATTTGTTATTAAAATGGAACAAGATTCCAGAACAGACTCATGGTACATATTTACATAAGGGTCCAACATATGCTACACACATATTGGGTTGAAATCATTCAAGTGCAGAATGATGGCGTTGTCCATTTCGTTGCAGTCTGTGATAGCATCTATGAGGTACTGTCGTTTATGAAGCTGCATGTGTGTGGGATAAGCACTCTTGAGTCAGTGGTTGATAGCTTCCAGGTGGATTTGGTAAAAATGCGTACTTGAAACCTAATGTATGCTCATAAGGACAAAGTTCCACCAATTGTACAATTCTGTCTATATAATTCTGGTACACTGATTCTTCTAGCCCTAGCCCTAACCCTAATCCATTGCATCGTCACCACAGTAATTTTGAGGGTATGTTAACACAATCATACTTAAAAATAGCTTATGCTCTGCGTCTGGTTGCATCAGTTGAAAAAGAGAAGCAGCATAAAAAAAAAGAAAAGATACACAAACAGTAGATTTTATAGGTGGGTCTTGTTTTTATGCTGCAAACAAAGAGCTGTTTATTTTTCTCCAGCTTATTCACAAACTGAGTCACACTATAACTTCCATTTTTTCCCTGCACTACTTTATTTAAACTGCTCTATCTAAAGTAGGATCTATATATATATATTAGAAGACCTATGTAACTATGTAACTGACTATGTAACTATGTTCGTCCGTTTCTCAAAATCCCTCAGTTAGATTTTGACCAAACTTTTAGGGATGGAGGAGACCCACCCTGAGATGGTTTTATGCCAGGTGGCATGTCTGGGAAAAAACAGAATCTGTCTGTCTGTCTGTCTGTCTGTCTGTCTGTCTGTCTGTCTGTCTGTCTGTCTGTCTGTCTGTCAGTCAGTCAGTCAGTCAGTCAGTCAGTCAGTCAGGCAGTCTGTCAGTCAGTCAGTCAGTCAGTCAGTCAGTCAGTCAGTCAGTCAGTCAGTCAGTCTATCTGTCTGTCTGTCTGTCTGTCTGTCTGTCTGTCTGTCTGTCTGTCTGTCTGTCTGTCTGTCTGTCTGTCTGTCTGTCTGTTGGTCTGTCTGTATGTTTGCACCATCATTCCGGCCAAACTGGTAGGTGGATTTTCTGAAACTCGGCAGGATGATAGGTTTTGACCCAACTTAAAACATGGGCTAAAATTTTTGCAAAATGGTTACCATGATAACGAGAAAAAGCCAAAAATGGTATTTTGGTCAGAAAAACTCTAGGACTAACAGACCACTACCACCGAGAATTATTGCTGTTAAAAATGAGATAAAAAATGAGAATTGATTTGGTTGTGATATATTGATTGTGACTACTTAAATAGCATCAAAGGAAAATAATAAACTGAAATAATAACTTGCTCCACTTCTCTCTCAATAATACATCTTCTCCACAATCACCTTTCTTACTGGCAAAACATGTTCAACTACTGGATTTTAGCCTATATTGGCCGGGCAACGCCGGGTATATGCTGCTAGTATTACCAATATTTGAATAAGATAGATAGGAGTGGCTTAAGCGGTAATTATCCACTTCAATTGCACTAACAGCCCTCAGATATTTACCTCAACTCTTACAACTCTGCAAGACTTGTGGTATCCAGCTCTGTGCATACTTAGAAGTTCTTTAGCATCTTCAATCAACCCTTCCAAGTCCGTAATCCTCCTGAAACCATGAATTGCTGTCAAAACACAAATTAACGTATTCAATATGAGTTCCAAGGATGAAGAGAACCTGATTCCATTTGTGGCAGTGTAAAGATGTTTTATAACACATTGTGATATTCACAATGCCCATAAATTACCCATTTGAATCATGCTTGGCTCATAGTGAATTAGACATTACACAGAGATGGCAATCTTGGCATGACTGAAGGTGGGGGCGATGAGCCTGATGAGTGCTAATTGTTTTACACATGAGTGAAACTTGGAACTACATGTAATAACACCTATGTTAGTCTATATCTCAGGATATGCTTCTTACCAAACTGGAAGTGGGTGTTAACTGCAAGAAATGTATACCAGTGCTGAGGAAGATCTCCTAAAATTGTTCACCTTTTCTTGATATATACATATTCCCAGACAGTGTATAATTCACATAAACATTGGAAAGGAAAACATGTTTTATTGTCAAATATATGTTCAGAACAATGTAGAAAGCAAGTTGCCTCAAATATGCTCTACCTAGTTAAAATCGTGAGTCTGATGCAATTAAGAATACCAGCATCAAAACGTTTAAAGCACATACACCCATCACTATCACCATTACAAAAGTTGTACCACAACCCCAACACATGTACACTCATCTAGCATGGTATCCAGTTTATCCTGGTTAGTAAGTAAACTCAAACGATAATTACAGTGAATATAAATTAGTATTAAAAAATATCTTTATAACATTCAAATCTGAGTCAGAAGAGTATTATTTTAAGGTGTGCAAATAGCTAGCAAGTCATATCCTCTCTCAACAACTGATAATTTGGTTGATTGACAAAATGGATGTGGATAAAAACTAGCTTTTCATAGATATACCGCACATGCACAGGTTGATAGCTCTAAGCAGATAAAGTAAAGACATTTGATAAATGGAATTTCAACCAGTGGTGAAGTAAGAAATAATTATCAGTTGTATATTTTTATGTCCATCTATCTGTGTAATTACTCCATTATTGGGCTCATAGGCTCCATTTTGCCTGGTAAAATATACTAAATGGTGGAAATAAGGAGCTGTCAGTAGTACTTCTGATGTACTCTTAGTATATATTTATTATTTTCTCATTTCTAGACGTACAAAATGGATTCATTGTTCTTTTGTTATTCTTAGTAATTTACTATCTAGAATTATTAAAAAAAACAAAACAACATACACACACCCCAAACTATTAAGTTACAAAGCTCAAAATTTAACTAAATTGACCTGACCTGATCATGGTGATTACACTAGCAGTCAAACCTGAGTCATGATATATTATATCATATTATATACGATATATGTTGTCTTGTTCTCAGTCATATTTTCTCACTCCCTTTGGCACCAAGTTTTCCTGTTCCTTTACTGTTTACTGCTTGTTTTGATTGCAAAGTGGTTGTTTAGCTGCATATGACGAATCATGTGAAACCAGTTGCTCATTGCTGAGGGTTATATTTGGTGTATCACAAGGCAAGTATTCAGAAACATGCCTTTTGCAGACATATCGAATGCCAGCCTTTTTATCCTGTAGAAGTTAGTGGGAGATGATTTAGTTGCCATGGAGAATTTCATCACCATATATACTCATGGACAAGAAGGAAAAGAGAAATGATGAAAATCTGTCTTTAAAAATGCAAGCTTGCAAGTTGTCTTTCACAGTCCATGCAATTCAAAATCAGAGTCCAAAGATAGAGCATGATAGACCATCTAAAGTTCTCAAGTAAATGCTCTGGAATCAGTCATACAAAGTCTACAGCCTTTATAAGGTCTGACATAAAACTTGTATGATGACATGATGATAAGAGTATAGTATACACATAAAGTGGAATGGACAATGGCCCTGTGCAATGAGAGGAGAGGAGGGTGGGGGGTAAGGGGGACACAAAAAGAAGGGGCGTTCTTTAGAAATGGAAGATGCTATAAATTAAACTTTGATCTTCAGCATAGCTCTTTAATCGTTCAGTAGACTATGGCTGCCAATTAGCTACATCTCCTAAATCGTTAAATATATTATAATAGGAAAGTACCCATCCTACAGATGGAGACACAGACCCTCCCCCCTCTCCACTTCTGAAGAATATTTTAGCATAACACCCATCCTATGGACCGAGACAACATACACCTCTTAATATAATTGTAGATCTGTTGTTTGCCACGTCATCCCAGATGCTTGGGCCTACAGGGCTAAAAAAAAGTAAAGAAAAAAAAAAGGAAGTGGTTTTGGCACAGTTTTGCTGACCTGTGTTTACACAATTGTGTTTTGTAGTAAGTGGGGTCGTTTACTCAGATATAGAGTTGTAACCACAGCCAGGAAATAATTTTTTTTTTTTTTTTTTTTAATTTAGCCCCACAGGTAGACTCCAATCTTCACCGAAGTTTCTTATAACCACCTCAGGGTGATCCCCATCAACCCTCATAATTTGAGTCTGGGAGGAGTTAGTGAACAAACCGATCTTCATCAAACTTTCTTATAAGTCCCCAGGGTGACCATCAAATCCAGAAAATTTGAACCCTTTAGGCACAATCGTCTTGGATGAGTTACAGAATAAATAAACAAACAAACAAATGGAATGAGAATTACATTAAGATGCTGCCAGCTTAGCTACATGACACTCTCAATTATCTACAGAGCTGCTCGTATGAACAACAAAGCTAAACTGGTCTCAAGGAAAACATACAAAATATGTTATGCATCAATCATAATAACTGATACTAATGAGCTATTCACTAATCACCTTTAGTATACAGAAAAAAAACAACAAAAATGTGAAATATTCAATCATATATAAATGAACATAATCCATTTAATGAATACAAATTAAATTGCAACTAAGAAGTAATACAATACAGTAACAATACTTTCACACCTGCTACATCTACACCTGATACACTATGAATATATGTAATTGACCTCTGACACACAGTGGATTACCTCTGACACACAGTGGATTACCTCTGACACAACACAGTGGATTACCTCTGACACATAGTGGATTACCTCTGACACAGTGGATTACCTCTGACACACAGTGGATTACCTCTGATACACAGTGGATTACCTCTGACACACAGTGGATTACCTCTGATACACAGTGGATTACCTCTGACACACAGTGGATTACCTCTGATACACAGTGGATTACCTCTGACACACAGTGAATTACCTCTGATACACAGTGGATTACCTCTGACACACAGTGGATTACCTCTGACACACAGTGGAATACCTCTGACACAACACAGTGGATTATCTCTGACACACAGTGGATTACCTCTGACACACAGTGGATTACCTCTGACACACATGGATTACCTCTGCCACACAGTGGATTACCTCTGCCACACAGTGGATTACCTCTGCCACACAGTGGATTACCTCTGCCACACAGTGGATTACCTCTGCCACACAGTGGATTACCTCTGCCACACAGTGGATTACCTCTGACACAGTGGATTACCTCTGACACACAGTGGATTACCTCTGACACACAGTGGATTACCTCTGACACAGTGGATTACCTCTGACACACAGTGGATTACCTCTGACAAACAGTAGATTACCTCTGACACAGAGTGGATTACCTCTGACACACAGTGGATTACCTCTGACACACAGTGGAATACCTCTGACACAACACAGTGGATTACCTCTGACACACAGTGGATTACCTCTGACACAGAGTGGATTACCTCTGACACACTGTGGATTGTTTCTGCACTGTTTCAAAATTGTTCTGTTCTGTTTTTTTTTTTTTTTTTGCACAAAAAAACTAATAAAAAAAATAAAACAAACTAAACTTGAATGGTGACCTGACATCTACATGCCCCACAAAAAACTTTATTAGCTATTTTCTTAATGAAAATATGACACAGGTTCATATGACCTGAAGTAATCAGCAATAATAATATGGCAGCATGATAAGAGCCCAGAAATTGCATATCCTCAAGGGATGGGTCATTGCAGTTGTCACACATGCTAACGACTAAATTCTATTAATACTGGATATGAGAGAATAAATATAGCTATTTATTGCAAGCTTTGAAAACCCATATCAAAATGACACTGAAATAAAACTCCACCTCTTTCTTGTGTGATAAAAGCTTGTGGCTACAATCTCTCTGTTTCTTTTCTTTAGACAAGTTTTGCTGTTATCACACTCAATAGATATCCATTATTTGCTAGCTCAATTCAGAAACATGGTGCCCCAACTGTTACTAACACACTTGGTTCTCCTCTATCACTTTAGGCCACTCTGAATATTTTGGTGCTAAGCATGGCTGCATAGCACAAAATGGTTATTGTCCAACTAGAATTAGTGACTGGAAATTGAAATGTAATAGAGAATGACAACACTGAACTTAGAAAACTAACACTTCTCCAGAAATAAAAGTAAAGACCACAAGCAGAACTAAATGGAGAATCTTTTGTTGAAGTCATTTTATTTTAATAAGCTGATTCCTGCAATACCAGGCTGCAAAATTTCTGAAGAGTTTAAAGGTGAATGGGATTATGCAGCAAATCGTCCAATGGGTAAAAGAATACGTGGAACATACAGTTACTTGTACTTGTTAATCTAGTAATAGAAATAATGTCCAGAGTATTTTGGTTACATATAAAATTGAAGTGAATGAGTCCAAATACAGCAACACTTATTAATGTTAAGTCAGTTTTCTAAAGTTTAGCCTAGAACATAGAAGTTATTTTGAATCAATTTTGTTGTAATATCGATTGCATAACATCAGTGCCTCCAACCATATCACTTTCCTGTAATTTTATGGAATATTCCAGTTTTAAAATACATACAAAATTCAAGGGATATTGTATGGATTGTCTGGCTTTGTCCACCCTTCTGGTACCTTCTCCATAGCTTTTGCAAGCCAGCCCCCCCAGACTGGAAGTCACTTCCCTTTGCTCACAACATTATCTTAACTTCTCTTTTGCAATTGAATGCTCACTTTTTAACTTAAACTCCTATCACCGTGTGAGCTTTAATAAATTTGTTGACTTCACAAAAGAATTTGAATAATGATTTGCCCATATCCTTTACTGTTAGTAAATTATCCTTTATTATTAGTAAAGGGTCTGGCCAGTGAAACAAGTTTCTCTACCAGTTGCTCTAACTGAGCTGGAATCTATTTGTAGATTCTTCTTGCTGCAAGGTTTTTCTGTACCTGGGACATTAAATTCAGCTTTAGACACTGCTAATCTGGAAAATGTTGATAGCAAGACGGATGTCGACTATGGCCCTGGTAAGAAGAAGAGAAAAATAAGCTATGCTGGGTAATATAAAGATTTCTGGTGTCTACCTAAATCTATTGCTAGGCAAGCAAGTTTGGTGAGTCACTGCTCTCTAAAGAAAAGATTTACACACATTGAAGGAATTTATACATGAGAAAATAACTGTTTACATTGCAGTATTGTTAAAATAGTCATTTGATCAGACATCACTATGTCAATTGAAATGCAGACTAATTCATTAAAAAATACTTTTTTTTAATAGATAAAAAAAAAAGGAATAGGGAAAATCCATAAAAAATACTGAAAAATTGTATTGAAACTGATTTATTGGTTAGAGGCACTGTAACAGAGAAGTTTTCAACCCACAATAGAAGATTTCTTATAAATTATAATACTTTTTTCTCTTGTAGAGAGACTGACCAATTATATATATACATACATATATATATATATATATATATATATATATATATATATATACATATATATGTTGAAATTTTCCCTCCATTTATTTGCCATATAAATAAACTACTTGCGTTGTGTACTGTATCTGCTGACCCTAAGAATAGTAGTATACATCTTTTAAAAATTCAACAAACTCATTAGCCCACTTTTACAAAGGAACAACCAAAGCCAAGGAAGGCAACTAGTGTTGCATGAAATTCATTGCGCAAACTATGCCTTTTGACCATGCCTTTACTGCATCTCTACTACATGCATGCATATGGAAGACCTATGATCCTCATCTGAAAACCAAAAGCATAAATAGAACAATGCTTCTCATCATTAGAGTAGACACATGCATGTATAATTCAGAAAGCTGGACAATTTCAAGCCATTATTTATTTAATCACAAAGCCAGCTGCTGAGGAAACAACAAAAACAACAACAACAACAAACCCCCCCCCCCCCCCCAACTTAAAAACTTGATACAAGAAATGACTTACTGAATGGAATACTGGAGAATCCTCTGAAAATATTAGAAGTGCCTTCCATTCAAAATAACTCAGAAGTGCTGCTACTCCAGATCCAAGGTGAGTTTCACTTGGCAACATCCTTATGTGGTTCTCATGTGGTGTGCTCGAAATCATGGAGAAGGCATAGCTCACCTGTACATATTATAAATAGTGCTTTATATTTTATACATACATTTCTAATTTGGTTTCTGTGGGAGAGCTCTAAGTACTAATACTGCAATAGAATGATACATCCTGGTCAACTGCCCATGCAAAAAAACAACAACAACATAGTACATTTGTGGTTGCATGTACAAATAATATCCAACTTCTGCTGCTTGATGAATACAGAAAATTAATAACACTAGCAGTGGTTCTAACAGATGGATGTAGAATAAGACAAAAAATGTTAAAAAACAAACAAACAAACAAACCAAAAAAAAAACAACAACAACACAAAACACAAAGCCAAAAATAACCAAAAAAACAACAACCCCCCCCAAAAAACTACAGTCAAAACAACAACAAAAGCTACAAAAAAAAACAAAAAACAACAATTTTTAAATCTGTACTCTCTGCATCTAGTAACAGCAATCAATTTTTCTGAAGGCATCTAAAATAGCTACTAAAAATTTTGAATGAAGGTGCACTTCATCGGCTATTCAAAATATATTTGTTATTACTCCTGGGAATCACTAGGACAAACTATACGCAATTTGACAAATAAAATGCAGACCAAAAAAAAAACCGAAAAAAAACACCAGCTATACACTTCTAGTCAATTGAAGTTGCAGAACTGAGTTGAAAATTTCATGTCCTATCAAAGATATTAAATCTGACATAAAGAGATTTTCCAATGCAGAAGAATTTGAAGTGACAGCTGCATATGACAGCTCACAAGTGGATAAACTTCTGTCAAACTGAAATAAAAAATTTTTCAGCTTGTAGAGATAATTGAGTAGAAGTCACTTTCTCTGAAAGAGTCATTTACAGAGGTGCTTTGCTATAGCTATAATGAAGGTGGAAATAAACAAAACCAACAACAAACAATAGTCTTCTCCATCTCCACCATGACAGTTAGACAAATAACAAGATACTTACCAAGGTAGTCATGAAGAACTTGCTAATATCAGCAAGTACATTGCTGTGGTTAGAGCAACCAGGATGAAGAACTGCAAACTCTGAAGGGGATTCTACCAGCCCTCTAAGCAATCCATCAACCCCACCCTATAATAATCAGCACAATTCCTATAACTTGGAAAACAAGAAGATGTGTTGCTTAGTCAATATTACTAGAACAAATTTTACAGGTAATATCTACATCTACTAGTGTGCTTACTGTTATGTCTACTTCAGCACTACTAGTTATGTTAAATTTCACTTCGTTGCTGGCTGCCTGGATGGACGTCAGTACACTGCTTGCGTTGAACCTTTCCTCTTCGCAGTAGGCACTGACGTAAAGGATACTCAAGCTAGACCAGGAGTCCTGATGGAATCTAAGGCTAAAAACACACGGGAGCAGGAACAAAAAGATACATTGAAATAAAGTTGCCTCCATTTCCTCATCAACCTCTGCAAGGCTCGAAAATCACAAATTAGCCATTCCGTAGTAGTAATATACGCTGATATTGTATTGAGAATTGAGAAATTGGTTGCATTCCACATTTTTAATTAAATCTCTGGAGTTGAAGCCACTTGAAATTGAGAAATGAGTATTTCAGAACGACCCTTTCCGAGGACGGGGGGGGGGGTTTAAATTTTTTATTTATTTTTTTTAAGTGGTTGGCTTTAAAAATTTTTATAAAAAGCCAAACTTAATTTAGCTTTTTCCCCCTGGCTTTTCACCTGTGCCACACAGGTCTATGAACACTTGGAATGTGGTGGTTTTGTTTTGGTTTTTGTTTTGGGGGGGGGGGGGGGGGGGGGGTAGATATCAGACTCAGACTCCAAGGGAAGTAGGAGCTTGATTGGAGAAAAGAGCTTTCCTCTGGCAACCTCTTTTTGGCTGCAGCAAGAGTTGGCATCCCTTCTCACTTTCACATAACCACCAACAGATTCTCAGATTAAAAGGTAGGAAATTTTGAGCACTTATGCACATCTACTGATTGATTTATGGTAAGTTGTGGGAAATATACTAAAATTTAGGTGAACATTCCAACCATGCAGGTAAATGGCCCTCCACAGTGTTCATCAACCTTTTTCAATTCTATTCACCCCAACCAGAGAATCTTGTTACCCCTAAACATTGGAAACCAACAGCAGACTACATGGGGAGAGAGAGAGGGGGGAGGAAAGGGTGAGTGGTGGCAAACAAACAAACTTTTAAGCTAGCTAGCACTTAAAAAAATTTTTTTTACACACAATTTTGATAATTTCATCCAACTAACTCAGTCAAGCTCATCTGATGAACAATCACTTACTTTAGCAGGAGGAGTGGTTGAAGTGGATTTGAAACCCCCCCCCCCCAAATTTTGATTTTCCCATGAATTTTCTGGAAAATTTCACTTGAAAATTAAATTCTGGGAGACAATTTTGGCTAAAGAAGGTTCAAAACACCCATGAAATAATAAGTTGGGATGCTGTCATCACCAACTAAAGCTTTAGCTAGAGCTGAAATTGGCCTAGGATAATAAATTGGTCAGGCAAATAATTGTTACCATCAGCTAGGTGGAATCAATAGCAGAAATCTGGATTTGGTAAATGTATTTCAGTTTGAATTGGTAAATTAAATTGGAAAAAGGGGGGGCTCCTTCGAGACTTATCTAATCCCCCTGGGTCCACCACTGCATTACAATACCCACATTTGTTAAATAATGCTCACTCCCTGGAGAGTACTTTTAGTACAAGTGTTTATCCATGATTCCTAGACACACATACTTATGAACTAAAATATATATTAAAATGTGCTTGTAGATCTAGCTCCTTAGGTCCAAACTTTATTCAGAATTTTTTTTTTTTTTGGGCACGTTGTCACTTTAGAATTCCGCCCATGTTGCTCCTAAAGTCAAGTTGTGTATGCATACAATGGACTAAGTCTGTTGCTTCAAGAGTTTCTCAGGTCAAAATACCTTTTTTTTTTTTTTTTTTTTTTTTTTTTTTTTTTTTTTTGGCTTTTTTTTTTTTTTTTTTTGGCTTTTTTGGGCCTGACATGAACATAGAAATGGGTATGGTCATATACATGTACTTAAAACATTCCCCAGATTATATTGATTCCAAATATATATGGGTTCATGGGTCTAACTCCCAAGGTTCAAGAGTTTTTGTTGAAATACCATTTTTGGCATTTTTAGCTTTACACAGGGAAAGGAAGAGGTGTAGCCAAGTGGGACTCAGCCAATGTTACTCCCAGAGTGAAGTTTTATATGCATACCAAGTTTTAGATCTGTAGCTCCAAAGGTGTTTCTGGCCAAATGACATAATTGGCTATATCTCGTTACCATGGTAAACATTTTCTGAAATTTTTAGCCCATTTTTTAAGTTGGGTCCAAACCTATTGCCATGCCAAGTTTCAGAGAAATCTACCCACTTGTTTGGCCAGAATAATGGTAAAAAACATATATACAAACATCTCCTTATATATATATATATATATATATATATATATATATGTATATAGGAGATATATAAATAGATAAATGGATAAATTTTAAAATAATAAACAAATAAAAAATTAAATAATAAAAAGAAGTAGTGTTCCTGAAGGTTGGAAAAAAGTTTAATCCAAATATAACAAAATACATTTAGCTACACCAATACTGAGATTAATAATTCACTCTGTTAAATTTGCCAAAAATATTCTACACTAGGATTTTTGGTTAATAAATTCATTTGCTGCATTATTAAAGTCAAGTGTATCAGCCAAATATCTATATACTGCAGTGAAGGATACTTCACCAGTTTAGTTTAGACTGCTATATAGTACTTCTTATCCAGGTTCTCTAACCTGGTAGAGCACTCAGTGACTTCTCAATGATTGCATTTGTTACTGGCATAAGCAAGATTAATGTTAACAGCTAAACCGCTATGAAACCGAGCTGATGTTCATACTCACTGGGAGACTGTAGGAATGTCACGATACTTTTAATCTTTGGCCCTTGTTTTCAGTTTTGAGTTAATTGGGAGATTATAATGTAGAACACACTACTGTAAAGCCAGAACTTGCTTATCGAAGTCTTCAGGACAGGGTGTGAAAACATGATTACCAGCAAAGCAGAGAGTCTAATTTACAAAATAACTTTGTATCAACCTTGATCAAATCTTATATCTTTCACATTACGTGAGAATGTGGAATCGGTGAAGTAGGTAATTTTGTAATACACACTGTCACAGAATTCTTGTTTCTGCACTTTTTGCTGACACATCATCCCTACTAACCAGTTCTATTTCAAAGAAATATTTTTTACTTTCACTTGTTTCCTTCAGCTTTTGCACATTATCAGATAGCTAGCTATAGTACTGGATTGGAATCTCTTACACAAACATGGAGGTTTGAACTTAACACTGCAGCTGCTAGTCCGGGATATACTTTGCTAGTTTGGTAGCATGGCGAAGCAAATGAAGGGGTCATGGACCTAGTCCAAAGAAACAGTAAGCTATTAGTATAACTATTGCATAATTTTCTGTAGCCAGCTAGGCTTTAGCCTTGGAACTGAAGAATAGTAATAATAAGAAAAAGAAAGATGAAAAACATTTGTGATTTCAACAAGTCTCCAGCTCGCTACTTTAGCGATTGATTTGGACAGAAACTATCTTGGTAGTTTGTGTTGCAGCTTATATGGACTACAGGTGTGTTTGTAGCCTAGGTTTGAGCCATAGAAGAGAAAGTGAAGCTTTTATGTTGTATTAGTTAATGAGGTTACCACTTTTTCGTGGTCATCCCTACTTAGAGAATACTACGTACTCTCTAATATAAAGTTGGTGTGTCTGTTTGTTATGGTGCGATTCAATGCCTCTAACTTAACCAAATTTGGTATGGATATTCAGAGGATTGGCATGAGGTTATTCATCAGACACTTTTTGAAAAGTGGTTCCACTGGTGAGGAAAACGGAAATCAAGTTTCCATACCAAAAAGAGCCTGAAAAACTATGGCTTGTCTGTCAAAGTAGTGGTCTTCTGAGCTAAAAGTTCCAGGTTTGATTCCTCTGAGACAATTTTTTCCAATTTTCCCCCCCCCCCCCCTTTTCCCCCATATTTTCCACCATTTTTTCCTCCTATTTATTTTCCTGTGTTTTTTTTTTTTTTTTTTTTTTTTTTTTTTTTTTTTTTTTTTTTTTTTTTTTTTTTTTTTGCCTTTTTTTTCCTCCTCATTCATTTCCTTTTCCTTTCTACTTTTTTACTTTTCATTTGACTCTAGTTTAAAGTATTGTATTTGTATGTATGTGGTCTACTACTGGGGCCAATGCTCAATTAGAAATCTATGGAGTCAAGATATGTATCAAGAGAAAGAGAATCATGTCTTTGGGGCATGGTTTGCTTAATTAAATTGAGAATATTACTTTTTTGCTTCAGTACAGCTGTATTAGACTAGCAGCTAATTTAACCATTGGGCCAGGCAAAAAAGAAGGTAGGAGGGTGGACAAAAGGGTTTGAGTAGCATACTTTACAGCAGCTCAGAGCACCTGTATTTTCAGTTTAATACTGGAAGTAGCATTTAGCAAAGTTTTAAAGGAGGAAATATTCCTCTATAAACAACATTCCACTCTAGATAAAAAATTAAAAAGGAGCTTGGAATTTATTTTAAAAGAATTAAAAAAAAAATTTTTAGGTTATATTTCCAGGTTTTCTAAAGTGGATAAGTGGTTATGAGTTGGTGGCACAGCACTATCATTCCTTATAAATAGGAGGTTTACAAAATACAAATAGACATCTGGAATAAAGGACCTATGGTTTGTATATCAAATCAAAGAAAAGACAAATGTTGCTGCTTTTCTTGACATGAAATTTAGTCCCAATTCTGTCACTTAGCTGTTTCCTTTAAATTTATATTTCAGCTATACATTGAAGGTGTTGAGCAAAGACCTTATATACAAAGCTTCACACATAGGGTGTTTTATGTGGAAGCCTCCTATACTGGCAGTGCAGGGCAACTCCAGGAATGTTGTCTACCATGACTGAGGCTGTTACAGTAAGAGTCCTGCTCTGGTGTTGGTAGATGTACCCACTTTATATAGTGTTCTTACTTCACATATTCTTGGTACTGATGGTTATAAATTTCTCACCCCATTTTTATGCCATTTAATTTCAATTTTCTGTCAAAAATAGGGGAAAAGGCTATTCTGAACTGATACTCTGCAGTGCTGCTACAGTCATTTTCATCACATCCTCATCTTCTGTAGCTGAACACTTCAACCTTGCATTGCTTTGGACATGACAGGTGTTCATATTCCAACCATTTTCAGCAGAGGCTGTGACATGATACTTTACTGAGACTGTTATAAGGCCTGTCTGTACTACAGCCCTGGTAGAAATTGGATCAGTATAAGTCATGTCCTGAAACCCTATCACATTTATCATGTAAGATCCTATTGAGATACCACTGGTCTACCTAGGGGTGGTAAATCCATTAAGTAAGATCCACTGAAGTTTTTGATGAAATTTTTGGTTGGCTGGGGTTTGCAAAAAAACAAAAACAAAGCAAAACATTTTTTATTGATCCTGAAAGATTATGGCAGCTGGTTGGGGTTGTTGTGGGGTTTGTAAAAATAATTAAAAAAAAAAAAAAATTTTTTTTTCTTTTTAGATTGGTTGGAAGAGTATGGCAGCTGGTTGGGGTTCAGAATGGTATCTCGGGAGTTGCTAGGAATAAGTCTCAGTATATCCAAAAAATAGCAACTTCTCTAGCTGGCTCTGGTTAAGAACAAAAATGGCAGCATTTGCAAGAATAAAATTTAAAAAAAAGAAAAACCTCACACAGGCATACAGGAAGTCATGTCATTAGCATTTTTAACAATTTTTTTCTTATTATGTACAAAATCATTCTACAGATATATTACAAGAGTTTACTAACTACTTTATTTATAAAATAGTAGTGTGGACTGGGTTTATATAGATCATAGGAGGATCCAAGTTATCAGGATCTGATCTAGATAAATCTCTACTCTGGTTTGGACAGGGCTTAATATGGTCAGGTTTTGGTCAAGATCTATGGAGTGTATCCCAATAAACCACCACAAGTGATCTAATGAATTTACACTTAAGGTTCTAATCACCTGTAAACTCTTGCACTGTGAAGCTAATGGAACTAATTTACATTTGGTTTCGTCCTTTTTTTTTTTTTTTTTTTTTTTTTTTTTTTTTTTTTTTTTGTTGGTCTTCCCAAATTTTGGGGGTGCTATAGCACACCCAAGGACCCCCTTATCTACATCCTTTTCTTCCTTCATTGTTCATTCATTTATTTATTCATTTCTTTATTTATTATTTAATTTTTATAAATACTCTCCAAAAAGCTGCCCTATGGTCAGTTTTTTGGCCCACTTTTGCTGGGCTGTTATCATAAAAGTGTTTGCTTTGAAGACATATGTTGTAGACTTTAAAAACAAAAGTTTACATATGATCAAGTCAAAGTGTTTTTTAGAATACTATTTTTGACATATTTAGCCATACACACAATAAGGAAGAGGTGTAGCCAGATAGGACCCAACCCATATTATTCACAGAGTTAAGTCATGTCTGCATTCCAATATTTTAGGCTCCATTTTTTGGGGAAAATATATTTTGGCCTTTAAAAAAAAATATAGAGAAATGGGTGTGGCCATATAAACATGTATGACTTTCCCTGGTGCTACTGATTCTAAATATAGGTTTGTGGATTTAACTTTAATTGTTCAAGCGTGAATAGAGGATACATGGACTTACAGCCAAACAGACTATTCTTACTTTATAATATAGATTATATCTTGTTTGAAATTCATTTATTAGTGGTGATGATTTACCATTCTTCTGGTCAACATTCTTTGAATTGGTGGAAGACATTTTCAAACAATTTCTTTTTCATTTTTTAAATATACATTTTGTTTCAATTTTTTATTATATTTTGCCATCTTTATAATTTTTTTTTTATGAATTTACATATTCCCACAACCCAGAGGTGCTATGGCTGCTGTGGTAAGGTGGAAGAAAGGAAAGAAAACACCACAGAAGCTGCAATTCTGAAGCTGGGTACTTTCCCGATTAGAAAAAGTACATAGTTGTCAACTACTCCAACTTATATTTGTTTCAATTCTCTGTTTGTTAATTGGTCATTTTTTGAACTCTGGGATATGGACTCTTGAGGATATACTATATTTAAACAAGAAAGTGGGTATTAAAGGGCCAGGTTAAGCACACAATTATTAATTTTTCAACTCACAGTTATTTTTTGGAACAAAGACAAGAGCAATGGGTGATTCCAAAGACAGAAGTGATCACAGAGCTACCTACTGCTGAACACTGCACCAGCCTCAAGACAAGAAAGAATTTGTAATTCCTGAATGGGATTAAGCCAGAAAGATGGGAAACCAGTCTCCTTAACCACATTAAAGTGCATAGCTATGTAGCCAGAAGCTATTGGAACTGTCATAACATACCCTAGCCACAGATAGACTTGTACTTAGGCATACTTCGCCCAGACTACTTGATCTAACAAGTGCAGTTAGCTTTATTGAGTTTCTTACTTTAATCATGGTCCTGATTAATATAGTTGAAATATTTGTGAAATTCAATCATTAAACCAAGTAACTGAAGTGGTGACCCCTAGTCAATCTATACAGAAAGGGTGATCTATGGCAGAAGGCTGTGTTTAGCATCAAAATTCTGCCATTGTGGCCATCAGATCCAGAGGTATGGTTTACTGAGGTTGGTGCACAGTTTAGCATGTGTGGAAATACTGCCCAGAATACAAAATTTGACCACATGTGGACTCTCTTGCATCAGAGTTTCCTACAGAGATTAGGGACCTTATTATTTCACCATATCCTGACGATGTTTATGATGTTTTAAAAGGTTACAATAACCAAAAAAACAACAACATCACTGTCTCAACAGAGTAAAATGCAACAACTACTCAATGCTGAGGAGTTGGGAGACCGAAAACCAACACAATTGCTATGATGGATTCGATAGTTGCTGGATGTTTGAACTAGTGCTACTTGGATAGTGCATTTTTTTGGGGGAACTGTTCCTGCAACTATAAGTAAGACAAATCAGGATGGTTTTAGCCCATACTTTAGCTGATCCATGTTCTATCAATCTTGAAGGGCGAGCAGAATCAACTGAACATGTTATTGAAGCAGTTATTCCATCAGTGCCAGTACCTATCCCATCGCTGTCCTCAGCTAGAACAGTACACACTACAGTAGTGGGAACAGTTAAGAGCAGAGGTCAATCACTTTTAGAAGGTAGTGACTCTCTCACTCATTGATCCCGTCCTCATACACATTCACCTAGTCCAGCCAGACGCCAAACCTCTACAGATCCTACACTCTGTTGGTACCATCAGATGTATTGGAACCAGGCACAAAGATGCAAGCCTTCATGTTATAAAGCTTTGGATGGCTGGGCATTCACTGGCGATAACAGGTGCTACTGGCCTACAACATATCGTCTGTTTTTGTTACTGACCACTCTACTGGTCTCCATTATTTGGTAGATACTGGTGCAGAAGTGAGTGTAATTCCTCGTTCATGTACTGACTGAGCACATCAACAAGATAATTTCCGATTATAAGCTATCAACAGCACTGAAATATTGGCTTGTTCAACCTTGATCCTTACCTCCAATGCAGCTTACTTTGGATTTTCATCATTGCCGATATTAAATGTCCCATCTTTGGAGATTATTTCTTGTCTCATTTTGACCTTCTCATAGATATGGGACACAACAGACATTCCAATACACTGACCCAGTTGGAAATCCAAGGTATTGTGTCACACATGAACTCATCCAGCCCATCCTTGCATCTAAGGAACCTGATAATGTATTTCTGCCCTTCTTTCTGAATTCACTTGTGTTACACAGGCAGCTCCAGTGATTGTTCACTCAAACACAATGTCACATATCACTTGAGGAGTACTGCCCCACCCATCTCTGCATGAACTCAGATTAGATCCTAACAGACTTAATATTGCTTGTCAAGAGTTTGAGAATATGTCAGACTGGTGTCCATGTGGGGACTACTGAGTTATGAACAATGTTATAACCACACAATCCCTCACATTCAGATTTCTCCTCTTTGCTACACATGGCCACAATGTTTTCTGAAATTGACGTCATCCGAGCAAACCATCAGATTCCAGTTATGCCAGAGGGCATACAAAACAACTGTGACCACTCCTTTTGGTTTATTTGAATTATTACATGTCATTTTGTCTGACGAATGCAGCTCAGACCTTTTTGAAGACTTATGGGTGAAATACTGAGTGGGTGTCACTTTTGTTACATGTATATTTATAACCTCTTAATTCTTAGCACTACCGCTAGGGAACATTTAAGTCATCTGTGAAAAGTACTTGAACATTTGAGTGAACATGGCATCTTAATCAACCCAACAAAGACCATGTTTGGTGTCCCTTGATTTCCTGGTACACCATGTAGACAGCAATGGAATCTCACCATTGTGTGACTAAGTCCAAGTAATTAGAGATTTTCCTCAGTCTACCACACAACAGAAACTTTGTGAATTCCTTGATATTGTGAATTTTTACAATTGATTCCTGCCACTATGTGCAAATATCTTGCTGCCTCTACATGCATTACTCACATCCTCTAAGATAAGCGAAGAGTCCTTTGTCTGGAATGGTGCAGCTGCCACTTCTTTCAAAACAATCACAGAGACTCTTTCTACCATCACTCTTCCTTTTCATCCGGAAGCAGATACACCCACTAATATCATGACAGATGACTCAGATGGCAGTAGGAGCAGTTCTCCACCAGTTAATCTCCAGTATGTGGCATTCCCTATCATACTTCTCTAAAGCACTTAAGCCACCAAAGACATGCTACAGCACATTTGATAAGGAGTTCTTGGCAATTTACTTGGCTATCAAACACTTTCAACATTTTGTGGTAGGTTGAGCATTCCATTTACTCATGGTTCACAAGCCCTTAACAGTCACCTCTTCATCTCACTCTGATCGCCACTCTCATTATCAAGCCCAACATGTGGATTTCATTCTGCAGTTTACATTTAACAATAAACATGAAAAAGTACATGAAATGCTATAGCACATGCATTGTCCAGAGTGATACCAAACATGTTAACTATGGAAAATCTTCCACAACCATTGACTTCAATGCAATGGCTGCTGCTCAATTGGATGATCAAGAGCTCCCCCATCACTAGTCTTTGTTATCCTCAATTATTCTTGAGGCTTTGCCACTTTCAACATCTACTGGCTTCATTCTTTGTGACAAATCCACTGCAGTGCCTCATTCTTTCATTCCCACCTGTTTCCTTTAGCACTTTTAGAATCTTTGCATTCCCTTTCACAACCAGGAACTCGATCAACACAATGCTGCCTAACTTCCCGATATAGTTGGCCTGGCATAAACACTGCTGTTTGAAAGGGGACCTGTTCCTGTCTTAATTGTCAGTACCCAAATGTACAGTCATAGTTTCACCACATTTTCAACATTTGTGACTCCAGATGCTAGATTTGATAATGTTCATGTGGATATCATTGATCCTCTTTCTCTATCCAAGGGTTTAACCGACCTCCTCAAATGCATAACTACTGTGACAGTGGTAGCCAGTTTGAGTCAGGACTTTGAGACATCCATATGCATTTCCTAGATTCCAACATACTCGGACCATTTTTTATCTTTCAATTGCAAATGTACTGGTCGAACCTTTCAACTGCTAATTGAAAGCATCCCTAAAGGCACACTCCAATCCGAAAGAATGGACAGAATCCCTACGGTGAGGAAAATGTCCCTTCGTACACACAAATTAGACCAGGAATTTGAAAATATTAGAAAAAAAAGAGAAAACCTACACTGTCATGAGAAGTGTCTGGTGATAGAGGCATTAGAAAATCAATAATTGAAAGTAAGCAAACAGGAGACATTCACAATTGCTGAGGAAGCACTGTAAAGGAAGTCATTCATCCAGAAAATGAAATCACTGCCAAGCAGAAAAATTAATTTGAAACTCTTCGAATGCCTTTATAAGTAATGTTTAAAATAATCTTTATGGAAAAAGTGCCTTGATAATTACAAGTGATACCACCAATGGGCCTCAGGTACATATTAAAGAATTTAAAAGAAATTTTTCTAAGCCTTACCAGTTATGTTTGACTATGGTTAACATGGGACCCTCAAATATATAGAAAATGAATGCATGAAGGAATTAATAATATCATGATAAATGTAATTTTCATGGCTAAAATGAAATACAAGGCTGCATGTCTGATAAACTGTATTTTTACATGTTCAAGTACTCTTCCTTCCTGCATGAGTAACAAAAATTCGCAATAAAAATTGCACATATGATATGATGCTACAAAATGATTATAATCCAAGAATATTCAATAGTTTCTATAGTGGAGTTGTTTGGGGCTGAAAAATATCACTATGTTTATATCTGGACAAAAGCACTGAAAATATTTTGTTAGTACATGACTATAGTGAACAAGAAAATGACTGGTTACAAGAGAACTGGTATGAAGGAGAAAAGCTATGCCAATGTCATCATTTAAATTGCAAAAATTATTTGAAAATTGAAGAACAATTGTATTAAATGTGCAGCTGCATGTCCTGGTCTGTTCTGATCGGCTAGAGTCGAACCCTTGTGCAGACCTATGCCTTACACCTATTTATTTGAATCGATGTATTATTTGTTAGAAAGCACCATCAGAATAACATAGGTACACTACCAAATTCGCATCAGTTCAATCCCAAGGCAGCAGGTATTTTGAAGGTTTTCTTGGGAAATGTTAAAAATGATTTAAAAAATTGAATGTCCCAACACTTCAGGTTGACTATGGTGAACATGGGACACATATGCATTTATGCCAAAAATATATATAATGATAAAACTATGTCATAAATGTAATAAGCTGATGTTGGAGCATGCCCAACAAAGGCTAAAATGAAAATAGGGTTAGAAGGAGAGACACTACCTGTCAGTCCAAGTTTAGGCCCAATGCAATAAATATTCTGCATTTTTATGGTAATTCACCACTGAGTTATTGCACTAATTGACAACCTTTAATATGGATGGATTAGGGGAAATGGCTAATGAGATGTGTGACAGTGATTTGCTTGTAGACATATCTTGTTACAGTTGGGGCTAAATGCACACTTCCCCCTCTGATAATTATAATAACCCTTATCATCCTTTTCTCCACACTTTGTAATTCAGTACTTTGGCTAAGAAAGCTAAAGCAAGGGAACTTGCTGAACTCCTAATGCATGTGGAAAGTTCTTTGGAATATGGTACTTATATGTTAAAATTAACTGAGCTGCACACTGCCTATAGGAACAATTTAATGAAATTGAATAATTGAATATAAGCACTACTATATCTAGGACCTGATTAAAGGGAGAGCTTTAGATTACTTCCAAGAGTATGGAATTCAAGAACAGTCAGATGGAAAGATTAATGCTTTCATTTTTTCCCCTTCCAGATGGGTGCATTCCCTTTTAAGATATATTCCCTCCCTTCATAGATTAATTCTGAAAGTATTACAATTAGCTGCAGCAGCTAAAATAATCTGTTTGTTCATATTTTGAATCTTTGAAAATATAAATTAATGTTATGTCCATACACATACCCCACATAGTATTATTGGAAAGGTTTTAAATCAAGATACTATTCCTATAACAAATACAATACACAATTGTGGATAGCTGACATTATATTTCTCTAATGGAACCTCTCAAATCAACTTGAATGGTCCATCAAGAGCTCCTGTCACAATGCCTGAGCTTCCCTTATTGTAAGGAGTTGAAGATGAATGTATGTCTGACTTTTTTTTTGTTTCAATGCCACACAAGCAGCTATTTGTGATAAATGGATCACATAATACATTTTTTAAAATACCAATCTTCATTTGCCATTGTCTAATATATTTATATAGATATAAAAAATCCAAGCCATAATGTGTCATTTAATTCTTCCTTCTGTTGAGTATGTTTATAACTTAAGAGGGAATATTGGAAACAATGCCCAAAAAATTTTCCCATTCATCAAATTTGATAATTTTAGCAACTTTTATTTCAAGTATACAGTTCAAACAGATTAGAAATATTATTTAAAATATATAGGTATGTGCATAAGATAAGGACATACTTAAATAGTTTACATGAATGTAAGTAAATGTATTTGTTTGGCAGTGGTTTGAAAATGTCAGTTGGTAAGTGCATAATTATCACAGCCATTGATAGGGTGGCCCTGCTTCTTCAGAGATATCACACTGGCTAATTCCCTGGATATTGTAGGGGTGGAGTGTTCCCATACATCGCCTTGCTCCTCCCTCCACTGAGCGAGTTTTTCTGCAACCAGACATGATAATATATACTCTGAAGAGAGGAAGGAGAGTTCCTTGAATTCACTGGAATGACTAAATTCTGGTCTGACATTTAAAAAAATTTTTTATTCACATTTGCCCATGGACACTAATCCTAGGATGGGCTTATCGCTAATTAGAAGAAAGTAAGCTTCAAAACACGATGGAACCTAGGATGAATTTAGCACTAATTAGCACATGGTGATCTTAAAGAAATATTTTTCTCCTGATATCTCATAGTAATTATAGAAAGGACACTTGCTATATAATAATGAAAATGTTCTGGTCATTAGGAAAGATTCAATCTCTAAGCATGTATCCATGCAGATATGGATACGAGTATGCATGTGTGAATGTAGATATGTGGGCATATTGACATGTGTTCAGAAGGCATGTCTTCATGTTGCCATGTACACATGCAGAAGTGTATGTGAGTGGCATGTGTGTATGTAGACATGTAGACATGTAAGCATGTAAGCATGTTGGCCTGTAGGCTCATATGCATGTATTCATATATTCATGTAGAAATGTAGGCATCTAGGCATGTATGCATGTAGGGATGTATGAAAGTAGACATATGTTCATGTAGTTGTAAAGGCATGTAGGCATGTAGCATGTAAATATGTCTATGCAAATGAGATCAAAATGTATTAGTGATGGTAGGGAAGATGGAGATGAAAGTAAAGGAGGAATTGGTGGATATAAAAAATGTTCTAATAAATTGAAGAGATAAAAAAAGTGAAAAGAAGGGAAAAAGTTTGAACATGAAAAAAATGGACCTGGCGGGACTCCAACCACATCCTATGAACCTTCTGAAGGGTAGTTGAATTTCAGTCAGTCATCTTCCCTGTTAGACCATTTTCCCTCCATGCATCTTTGTGTAAAAAAAATTAAGCTATATAGGCCATAATGTATTTCTGTAAGTGCAGAATGGCAGGCAGATTCATATAGATTTAAAAATAAACAAATGGTGTACTAACAAGGATGTATGTAAAGATGTATGTACACATGTAGGTATGTAGGCATGTTGTCAGGTATGCATGCAAAGATGGATGCTAGTGGGCATCTGTGCATGTAGACATGCAGGCATGTTGGCATGTATTCATGTAGGCATGTTTTCATGTTAGCATGTATGCATGCAGAAGTGGATGTGAATAGGCATGTGTGCATGTAGAAATGTAGGAATGTCAGTATGTTGGCATGTATGCATGTAGGCATGTATGCATGTATGCATGTAGGCATGTAGGGATACAGGCATGCAAGCATGCATTCATGTAAGTATGTTGAAATGTAGGCATGTATGCATGTAGGGATGTATGAAAGTCAATATATGTTATGTAGAGGTAAAACATGTGGCATGTAGGCATGTTGTATGTAAATATGTTTATGTAGATGTGTTCAAAACATATTAGAGGAGTTAGGGAAGATGGAGATGAAACTAAAGATAGAATTGATGGATATAAAAATGTTCTAATAAAAGGAAGTGATAAAAAAAAAAAGAAAAGAGAAAAAGGAAAAAAAAAAAAATGAACCTCAACCCCCAATTTTCTGACTAGTAGTTGGACTTCAGTCAGACATTTTCTCTGTTAGACCACTGGCCCCAGATGCCTCTTTGCATAAAACGATTAAGGTATATAGGCCATGATGTATTTCAGTTGGCACAGAATGGCAGGCAGATTTATTTTGATTTAAAAATAAATAAATAATATACTTACAAGGATGTATGCATGTATTTACCAAGTAGGCATATAGACCTGTAGATATATAGGTATGTCATCATGTATGCATACAGAGGTGGATGCAAGTAGGAATGTGTGCATGTAGACACATAGACCTGTTGGCATGTATTCATATAGGCATGTTTGTATGTTGGCATGTATGTATACAGATCTGGATGCGAATAAGCCTGTGTGAAGTAGACAAGTGAGTATGTAAGCATTTTGCATACAGGCATGTGGCATGCATTCTATAGGCATGTAGAAATGTAGGCATGTATGCATGTAGACATATTTTGAAATGTATATATGAAGGTATGTAGGCATGTAGCATGTAAGCATGTTTATGTAAATGAGTTCAAAATATATTAGGGAGGGTATGGAAAAAGTAGATGAGAGTAAAGAAAGAATTGGTGGACATCTAACAATGTTCCAATCAAATGAAAAGATGAAATATAACAAGAAAATATTTTGAATCTGAAAAGAAATGGACCAAATGGGACTCCTACCTCGCATCCTCTGACCGCTAGATGGACTTTAGTCAGAAGTCTTCTCTGTTGGACCACTGGTCACAGAAGACTCTTTGTGTAAAACATTAAATTTTATAGGCCTTGATGTATGCAGTATGCACAGAAGTGCCAGCAGATTTATGTTGATTTAAAAATAAACAAATAGTATAGTTACAAAGATGTATGTAAGGATGTACGTACTTATGTAGGCTTGTAGGCATGTAGGTATGTAGGCATGTTAGCATGTATGTACACAGAGATGGATACAAGTAGGCATGTGTGCATATAAACAAGTCAGTCATGTTGGCATGTATGCATGCAGAAGCGGATATAAACAAGTGTGTGCATGTAGACTTGTTAGCATGTTGGCATGTATTCATGTAGGCATGTATGCATGAAGTCATGTATGCTTGTAGGGATGTACTAAAGTAGAGATATGTTCATGTAGATGTAAATGCATGTAGGCATGTAGGCATGCAGTATGTAAGCATGTCTATGTAAATGAGTGCAAATATATTAGGGAGGGTAGGAAAAATGGAGATGAGAGTAAAGAAAGAATTAGTGGATATAAAAAATGTTCTAATGCAATGAAGAGATAAAAAAGGAAGAAAACAAGGATAAAATTTTGAATCAGATAAAAAAAAAAAAGACTCAGGCAGGACTCCAACCAGCAGCATCTTCTGAAATGCACTAAAGTTTAGAATGATGTCCAACACTACAATCATAGTCTGAATTTTAGCTCTTATTTTACTGCCTATGGTCAAGGTTGGTCCCAAAAATTTATGATTGTAATCTACAAATATACAAATCTAAACTCTAGTGCTGATGTCAAATTACTCCTATTGAAGAGCAGCTCTGGTCACGTGCCAGTGCAAAATTTACACTTGATGCTCAATTTTGATAATGTAAAACATTTTCCCCCCTGAATATGATTGAATAGTACTCCTTCCTGACATTGGTGCCTGATCACTGAAGTCCCATAGCATATTGGAAGCTGTAGTTCCACTTAATGCCTTTATAGGCACTGATCTACAATTCCACTTCAATTTTTATAAATTTTTTCCCTTTAGACATAGATGCCAGAAGCTGTCAAAATAATGGAATAGCATTTTTTGGGTTTAACTCAGAGAGAAACACATGGTAGAGACCCTCAGCTCCTTCATTATGAAATACTAGCAGCATATACCCAGCATTGCCCCGCCGATTTTAACATCAAACATTATAGTCAAAATTGAGTATACAAACCTTATATCAAGTCTGTCGTTCCAAGGGTTTGTTTGTCCAAAGTACCATTTTTGTCTTCTTTTGGGCCTGACACGAAAACAGAAGTGGGTGTGGTCATATAAATGTACTTAAAACATTCCTCAGATTATATTGATTCTAAATATATATGGATTCATTGGTTTAACTCCCTAGGTTCAAGTGATTGTGCTGAAATACCATTTTTGGCATTAATAGCCTTACACAGAGAAAGGAAGAGGTGTGGCCAGGTGGGAGACAGCCCATGTTACTCCCAGAGTGAAGTTGTATATTCTTAGAAAGTTTTAGATCTCTAACTCCAATGGTTTTTCTGGCAAAAATACCATTTTTTTGGGGCTTTTTCTCATTATTATGGTGACCATTTTGCAAAGTTTTTAGCCCATGTTTTAGTTGGGCCAAAACCTATCATCATGCCAAGTTTCAGAGAAATTCACCCACCAGTTTGGCCAGAATGATGGTACAAACATACATACATACAGACAGACAGACAGACAGACAGACAGACAGACAGACAGACAGACAGACAGACAGACAGACAGACAGACAGACAGACAGACAGACAGACAGACAGACAGACAGACAGACAGACAGACAGACAGACAAATTCTTTATTTTCTCAGACATGCCACCTGGCTTAAAACCATCTCAGGGTGGGTCTCCTCCATCCCTAAAAGTTTGGTCCAAATCTAACAGAGGAATTTTGAGAAACGGAGGAACACAATTACGTAGTCCATTGGTTATATAGGTCTTCTAATATATATAGAAATCTACCCTTTCTGAATTAAAGTAGAGTGTGGAGGTCAAATACACTTCACTACAATGAGGGAACAATTGAATTCATGTGTGTACTGAATATTTGAAGCTAATATCCTTCTATGGTAGGCCCTTGGCTGCAAATCTACGTATCTAAACTCTAGTACTGAGGGTTAATTATTCCACTCTAGAAGAAGCTCTGTTCACGTGCCAGTGCAAATTGACTCTTTATGCTCAATTTTGATACTGTAGATTTTTTTTTATCAATATAATGGTGTGGTACTCTATCCCAATATGTGGTACCTGATCACTGATATTCACTAGCATATTGGGAGCTGTGGTCCCAATTAATGCTTTCACACAATAAAAATTATAATTTTTGACAACAAACAGTAAAATAAGAGCTGAGGCTCAAACTAACACCATAGTGTTTGACATTATTTCAAACTTTCATGCACTTCAACCTCTTCAGGACTACTGGATATATAGTATCATTGAGAAGAGCAAATATGTGATAGCCCTGGAACTTCATTTTTTTGAGGGATGACCCCAGTTTGATGATATGCTTGTTGTCTGCTTTTTATTGATTGAAGTACTTGGCTTGTACATAATTTATTATAGGAAGTAGATCCCTCATATTGTTAATGAATTTGTTGTTTCTCTCTTCCTAAAGCTGATCTATGAGTTATTCCCATTGAAATCTAATAAATGTAGAGCTTAATGTATATTTAGTAATTGTGTAGCTCCATAGTTGGGTTATATGGTATTTGAAATCAGAATGTTATATAATTCACAAATAGTTTATCCCAATTTAAATTGCTGCAAATTACTTCTTTTTCACTCATTACTGTGGATGATTTCTATCTCTATGGTGAATAACTTTCCAGTACAAGACGATTGACCTCCAATTATATCTCTACTTATTGACTATTTCTTTTAGTTTTAGATAGAAAGACCTGTATAGAAATGGAATAGCATGTGTCAGTTCAATTCTGGAACAAAAACTTGGCAGGGACCATGAAGTCATCCAATAGGGAACAGATCTCCCCCTTCTGAAGTACACTAGAGTGTAGAGGTCAAAAAACACACTTCTACAATGAGAGACCTATAAAAATCAAGTGTGCACTAAATATTTAAGGCTAATATCCTTGCAAGGTAGAGGTTTAGCTGGAAATGTACAAATCTAAACTCTGGTGTTGATTGCAAATTATTCCAATTGAAGAGCAGCTGTTGTCACTTGTGACTGAAAAATTGAAGCCTAATGCTTAATTTTGATGTAGTTCCTGATCACTAATGGTGACATAGCATATAGGGAGCTGTTGTCCCAATTATTGCCTTTACAGGCTCTGATCACATTTCTACTTATCTATTATTTCCCTTTTGTTATAGATGCCAGAACTTGTGTAGAAAATGGAATACCATTTGTCCCCCTAACTCAGGAATAAAAACATAGTAGGGATTATGAACTCATTGAATGGGGAAGAAATCTACCCTTTCTAAGTAAACTGGAGTGTGGAGGTTAAATACACACCTATACAATGAGGGAGCAATTAAATTTTTGTGTGCAATGAATATTTCATGCTAATATCCTTGCATGGTAGGAGGTTAGCTACAAATATACAAATATAAACTCTAGTGATGAGGATAAATTACTTCTATTGAAGAGCAAACCTGGTCATGTGCCAGTGCAAAATTGCCGCTTTATGCTCAATTTTGATGCTTTTTTTTTTTTCCTTCTCAATATGAGTGGTACTCCATTCCAATATGTGGTACCAGATCACTGATGTTCACTAGGCATATTTGGAGCTGTGGTCGCAATTAATGCCCTCACACAATCAAAACTCTAATTTTTTTTTATGACAAACAGTATATAAGAGCTAAAGCTAAAACAATGACCATAGTGTTTGACATTATTTCAAACTTTCATGCACTTCAACCTCTTCAGGAGTAATGGGTATATAGCATCACTGAGAAGAGTAGAATATGTGTTAGTCCCCGAACTTCATTGTTTTTTAGGAGTGATGCTCATTTCATGATGTCTTTGTTGTCTGCTTTTTATTGATTGAAGTATTTAGCTAATAAGTAATTTATTATAGGAAGTAAGTTCCTCATATTCTTAGTGAATTTGTTGTTTGTCTCTTCCTAGAGATGATCTATGAGGTATTCCCATTGTTATTTAATAAATATGGTGCTAATTTAAATTTAGTAATTATGTTGCTCAATAGTTGGGCTATATAGTATTTTGAATCAGAATGTTATATAGTTCATACTTAGTTTATCCCAATTAAAATTGCTGAAATTACTTCTTTTATCACTCATTACTGTGGATGATTTCTATCTCTATGGTTGATAACTTGTCATTACAGTAGGACTGACCTCCAATTATATATCTGCTCATTGATTATTTTCCTTTAGTTTTAGATGCAATGACCTGTCTAAAAATGGAATAACATATGTCAGTTTAAATCAGGGACAAAAACTTGGTAGGGACCATGAACTCAGCCAATAGGGAACAGATCTACCCCTTCTGAAGTAAAATAAAGTGTGGAGGTCAAAGACACACCTCTACAATGAGAGATGGAATTGAATTCACATGTGCACTTAATATTTAATGCCAATATTCTTACCCCAATTAAAGAGCAGCTCTGGTCAAGTGCCAGTGCAAAACTGCCACTTTATGCTAAGTTTTGATATTGTAGATTTTTTTTCTCAATATAATGGATTGTTTCTCCATCCCAATAACTGGTACTTGATTACTAATGTTCGCTATGCATATTAGGAACTTTAATCCCAATTAATGCCTTCACATGATTAGAATCATAAATTTTGACAACGAACAGTAAAATAAGAGCTAATGCTCAAACTAAGACTATGGTGTTCAACATTAATACAAAGTTTTATGCACTACAACCTTTTCAGGAGTATAGAATATATAGTATCACTGAGAAGAGCAGAATATGTGAGAGCCCTAAAACTTCATTTTTTTTGAGGGATGATGCCTGTTTGATGATGTTTGTTGTCTGTTTTTATTGATTGAAGTACTTAATTTATAAGTAATATATTATAGGCGGTGGTTTCCTCATATTTTCAGTGAATTTGTTGTTTGTATCTTCCTATAGGTGATCTATGAGTTATTCCTATTGTAATTTAATAAATGTAGAGCTTAAATTATATTTAGTAAATATGTAGCTCAATAGCTGGGTTATATGGTATATTACATCAGAATGTTACACAGTTCATAATTAATTTATCACTATTTTAATAGTTGAAATTACTTCTCTTTTTCACTCATTACTGTGGATGATTTCTATCTCTATGGTGTATGTATAAATTGCAAGTACAGTAGGATTGACCTCCAATCATATCTCTACCTTTTGATTATTTACATTTAGTTTTAGATGCTAAGACCTGTCTAAAAATGGAATAGCATATGTCAGTTAATATCAGGGACAAAAGCATGGTAGGGACCAGCAATTTGTCCAATAGGGAACAGATCTATCCCTGCCAAAATATATAGGATGCTATCTTACTTGCGTGGTATGCGTTTGGCTATAAAATTAGGAATCTACACTCTAGTGCTAATTATTCCAATGGAAAAGCAGCTGTGGTCACGTGCCACTGCAAAATTGACGCATTACGCATATTTTTGATACTCTAAGTTTCTTTTTTTAATATGAGTGAATGGTATTTCTTCCAGACATGTCCTGCCTGGTCAGAGATGATCACTAAGCATATAGGGAGCTGTGTTCCTCACTTAATGCCTTTAAAAGCACTGATCTACTATTACATTAACTTTTATTTATTATTTCCCTTCAGATATAGATGCCAGATGCTGTCCAAAAAATGAAATAGCATTTGTCCTTTTAACTCAGGGAAAAAAACATGGTAGGGATTGTCAACTCCTCCAAGGAACAGATCTACCCTTTCTAAAGTAAACTAGAGTGTGGAGGTCAAGTACATACCTGTACAATGAGAGAGTAATGGTATTTAGGAGTGCACAGAACATTAAATGCTAAAATCCTTGTGTTGTAGACGTTATGTACAAATATACAAATCTAAATTCTAGTGTTGAGATAAAATTTCTCCTATTGAAGAGCAAACCTGGTCATGTGCCAGTGCAAAATTGCCGCTTTATGCTCAATTTTGATACTGTAGAGTTTTCCCCTATATATAATGGAGTGGTACTCTATCCCAATATCTGGTACTTGATCACTGATGTTCACTAGGTATATTGGGGGCTGTAGTCCCAATTAATGCCTTCACATGATAAATTATAATATTTGACAACAAACAGTAAAATAAGAGCTAAAGCACATACTAAGACTAGAGTGTTTGATATCATTCCAAACTTTCATACACTACAATGTTTTCAGGAATACTGGACAAATAGTAACACTGAGATGAGCAGAATATGTAATAGACCTGGAATTTCATTGTTTTAAAGGGGTGATGCTTGTTTAATGATGTGTTTGTTGTCTGCTTTTTATTGATTGAAGTACTTGTCTTGTAAATCATTAATTATAGGAAGTAAATCCTGCATATTGTTAATGAATATGTTGTTTCTCTCTTCCTCAAGCTGATCTATGAGTTATTCCTATTCAAATCTAACAAATGTAGAGCTTAAATTATATTTCGTGATTATACTCAATAGCTGGCTTATATGGTATTTTAAATCAGAATGTTATATAGCACATAATAGGTTTGCCCCAATTCAGATTGCTGAAATAAAAGTTTTTCTTCACTCATTGTGTTGATAATTTCTCTCTCTATGTTGGATAACTTGCCAGTACAGTAGGATTGACCTCCAATTATATCTCTACCTATTGATTATTTTCCTTTAGATTTAGATGCCAAGACCTGTCTAAAAATGGATAGCATATGTCAGTTCATATTAGGAACAAAAACATGTTAGGATAATCAACTGTTCTAATGGGGAACAGATCTACCCTTGCTGAAGGAAAGTAGAGTGTGGACATCAAATATACTCCACTACAACAAGGGAGAAATTGAATTGACATGCGCACTGAATATAGGATGCCATTATACTTGCTTGGTATGCATTTTACTATAAACTTACAAATCTAAAGTTTAGGGCTAACAGCGAATTATTCCAATAGATCAGCAGCTCTGGTCAAGTTCGACTGTAAAATTGATGCTTTATGCTCAATTTTGATAATATATATAATTTTCCCATATAACTGAGCAGTAATAATACTTGACATGTGGTGCCTGATCACTGATGGTCAAATAGCATATTGGGGGCTCTGGTCAAACTAAATTCCTTTACAGGCGCTAATCTAAAGTTATATTCTACCTATTTATTATTTCCCTTTAGATAATGATGCCAGAACATGCCTAAAAATGTAATAGTATTTGTCTGTTAACTCAGGGAGAAAAATATGGTAGAGACCCATAGCTCCTTCCTTAAAGAGCAATTAAATTCAAGTGTGCACTGAATGTTTGATGCTAATATCCTTCCATGCTAGGCATTGGGCTGCAAATGTACAAATCTAAACTCTAGTGATGAGGGAAAAATTATTTAATTTGAAGAGCAGCTCTGGTCAGGTGCCACTGCAAAATTGGAACCTAATGCTTAATTTTAATGTGGTGCTTGATTACTGTTGGTCATATAGAATATAGAGAGCTGTGGTCCCAATTAATTCTTTTATAGGCAGGATCTACAATTACATTTCTACCTATCTATTATTTCCTTTAAGTTAAAGGTGCCAGAATCTGTCTAAAAAAATGAAATAGCAGTCGTCCTTTTAACTCTGTGATGAAAACTTGGTAGGGACTATTAATCTCTTTAATTGGAACAGAGCCTCCCTTCCTGAAATAAACTAGAGTGTGGAGGTCCAATTCACGTGTGCATGGAGTATTTAATGCTATTATCTTTCCATGGTAGGCGGTTAGCTGCAGATATACAAACTAAACTCCTGAGCTGCCGCAAAAACTACTGTAGTGGAGAGCAGCTCTGGTCACATGCCAGTTCAAAATTGCCGCTTACTCTCAATTTAGAGACTGTAGAGTTTATTCATCAATATAATGGGACGGTACCTCGTCCCAATATGTAATACTTAATAACTGGTGTTCATGCACTACAACTCTTTCTGAAGTACTGGATATATAGTAACGCCTAGTAGAGCACAATATGTGATAGCCCTAAAACTTCATTGTTTTTGAAGCATTATGTTTATTAGATGTTGCGTCTGTTGTCTGCTTTTTATTGATTAAGTACTTAGCTTTTTAAGTGATTAATTATAAGTAGTAGATTCCTTATATTCTTAGTAAATTCGTTGTTTATCTCTTCCTAAAGCTGATCTATGAGTTATTCCCATTGTAATTCAATAAATGCAAAGCTTAATTTATATTTAGTAATTATGTAGCCCAATAGCTTGATTATATAGATTTTTAAATCAGAATGTTATATAGTTCATAATTAATTTATACCAATTAAAATAGATGAAATTACTTCATTTTTTCACTCATAACTATGGATGATTTCTCTCTATGGTGAATAACTTGCCAATACAGTGGGATTGACATCCAATTATATCTCTACTTATTGATTATTTTCCTTTATTTTTTGATGCAAAGATATGTATAAAAATGGAATAGCATATATCAGTTCAAATTAGGGACAAAAACATGGTAGAGACAATCAATTGGTCCAATAGGGAACTGATCTTCCCTTGCTGAAGAAAACTATAGTGTGGAGGTCAAATATACTCCACTACAATGAGGGAGCAATTGAATTCACGTGGGTACTTAATATTGAATGCTATCAAACTTGCATTGTATGGGTTTGGCTATAAATTTACAAATCTGAACTCAAGTGCTGACGGCAAATTATTCCAATTGAAGAGCAGTTTTGTCCTGTGCCACTGCAAAATCGCTGCTTTATACTCAATTTTGATACTGTAAAAATTTTTTAAAGATGTCCTAATGGTACTCATTCCTACATGTGGTGCCTGGTTACTGATGGTCACAAAGAATATTGAGAGCTATGGTCCCACTTAACGCCATACAGTAGCTGGTCTAAAATTACATTCACTCCTATTTATAATTCCCCTTTATATGTAGATGCCAGATCCTGTCCAAAAAAACGGAATAGCATTAGTCCTTTTAACTCAGGGATAAAAACATGGTAGGGATTATCAACTCTTCCAAGGGGGAACAGATCTAACCTTTGTCACTAGAGTGTGGAGGTCCAATACACACTTTCACAATGAGAGAACCATTGAATTCACATATACACTGAATATTTAATGGAAATATCCTTGCATGGTAGTCATTTAGATGCAAATATACAAAGAAGATCTAGTGCTGATGGCAAATTACTTTAATTGAAGAGCAGCTCTGATCAAGTGCCAGTATGAAATCCATGCTTATGCTGAATTTTGATACATTAGAGTGTATTTATCAATATAATGGAGTGATACTCTATCCCAATAATAGGTAACTGATCACTGATGTTCATTAGGAATATTGGGAGCTGTGGTTCCGATGAATGCCTTCACATGATAAAAATCATAATTTTTTACAGCAAAGAGTAAAATAGAGCTAAAGCTTGAACTATGACAATAGTGTTTGAAAAACACCATTGTCATGCACTTCAACCTTTTTAGGAGTACTGGATATATAGATCACTTAGAAGAGCAGAATATGTGATAGCCTCAGAACTTCATTGTTTTGGAGGGATGATACTTGTTTGATGATGTGTTTGTTGTCTGCTTTTTATTGATCGAAATACTTAGCTTGTGATTAATTTATTATAGGTAGTAGATTCCTCATTGTTAGTGAATTTGTTGTTTGTCTATTCCTAAACCTGATCTATGAGGTATTGTCATTATAATTTAATAAATGTAAATCTTAATTTATACTTAGTAATTATGTAGCTCAGTAGCTGTGTTTTATGGTATGATAAATCAGAATGTTATATAGTTCATAATAGGTTCAACCCAATTTAGATTGCTGAAATAAAATTTTGTTTCCATTCAGTAGTGTGGATGATTTTTATCTCTATGGTGGATAATTTGCCAGTACAGTGGGATTGACCTCCAATTATATCTTTATCTATTGATTATTTTCCTTTAGTGTTGATGCAAAGACCAGTCCTAAAAAATGGAATAGCATATGTCAATTTAACTCTGCGACAAAATCTTGGTAGGGATCATAACTCATCCAATAGGGAACAGATCTACCCTTTCTGATGTAAACTAGAGTGGGGAGATCAAATATACTCCACTCCAATGAGAAAGCAACATAATTCACGTATGCACAGAATATTTGATGCTATTATAGTAGCGTTGTAGGCATTTAGCCACAAATGTACAAATCTAAACTCAAATGATAATGGAAAATTACTCCAATGGAAGAACAGCTCTGGTCATGTGCCACTGCAAAATTGTAGCTTTATTCTCAGTTTTGATACTTGTAAAATATTCTTTTCAATATGACTGAATGGCACCCTTTCCTGACATATAGTGCCTGATCACTGATGGTCACATGGCATATTAAGAGTTGTGGTCCTCCCACTAAAGTCTTTGACAGCCATTGATTTACAATTACATTCTTACTATTTATTATTTCCCTTTAGGTATAGAGGCCAGAACTTGTCTAAAAAATGTAACAGAATTTTTCTGTTAACTCAGTGTGAAAACATGGTAGAGACCAATAATTCCTTCATTAGGGAACAAATTTATCCTTTTTTTAATATATATATATATAAAGTAATGTGAGGTGGTCAAATACACTCCACTACAATGAGAGAGCGATTGAATTCAATTGTGTACTGAATATTTGATGCTACTATCCTTCCATCTTAGGCATTTCGCTGCAAAAGTACAAATCTTAACTCTGGTGATGACAGCAAATGATTTCAATTGAAGAGCAGCTCTAGTCACATGTCCCTGTAAAATTGAAGCCTAATGCTTAATTTCGATGAGGTGCCTGAATTCTGATAGTTGCATAGCATATAAAGAGCTGTGGTCCCAATTAAAGCCTTTACAGGCACCAATATCATATTACATTTCTACCTATCTATTATTTCCCTTTAGTTAAAGATGCCAGAACATGTTTAAAAAGTGGACTAGCATTTGTCCTTTTAACACAGGGATAAAGACATGGTAGGAACTATCAACTTTTCCAATGTGGAAGAGATCTCCCCTTTTTGAAGTAAACGAGTGTGTGGAGGTCAAATACACACCTCTACAATGAGAGAGGAATTGAATTTGTGTGTGTGAACTGAATATTTAATGCTAATATCCTTGCTTGGTAGTGGTCTAGCTATAAATATATAAATCTAAACTCTAGTGCAGAAGGCAATTTACTCTTATAGAAGAGTAGCTCTTGTTACTCTTGCTACGTGCTAGTGTAAAATTGATGCCTTATGCTCCATTTTGATACTGTGGAGTTCTTTCTCAATATAATGGAGTGATACTCCATCCTAATATCTGGTACTTGATCAATGATGTTACTGATTTTCACTAGCCATATTGGGAGCTTTGATTGCAATTATGCCTTCACATGATTAAATTGATAATTTTTTACAACAAACAATAAAATAAGTGCAAACTTTCTAACTATGACTATAGTATTTGACGTTATTCCAAACTTTCATGCACTTCAACCTCTTCAGATGTACTGGATATGTAATATCACTGAGAAGAGCAGAATATGTGATAGCCCTAGAACTTCATTGTTTTTTAGGGATGATGCCTGTTTGATGATGTGTTTGTTGCCTGCTTTTTATTGATTGAAGTTCTTGGCTTGTAAGTAATTTATTATAGGCAGTATATTCTTCATAATCTTACTGAATTGGTTGTTTGTCTCTTCCTGAAGATAATGTATGAGTTATTCCTATTGTGATTTAATAACTCTAGAGCTTAATTCATATTTAGTAATTATGTAACTTAATAGCTGGGTTATTACTATGTTAAATCAGAATTTTATATAGTTCATAATTAATTTATCCCAATTAAAATTTCTGACATTGTTATTTTTTCACTCATTACTGTGGATGATTTCTCTCTCTATTGTGAATAATTTGCCAGTACAGGAGGACTGATCTCCAATTATATCTCTACCTATTAATTATTTTCTTTTAGATTTATATGCAAAAACTTGTCTAAAAATGGAATTGCAAATGTCAGTTTAAGTCAAGGTAAAAAACATTGTAGTGACCCTCAACTGGTCCAGTAAGATACAGATCTACCCTTGCTAAAGTTAGTTAGAATTTGGAGGTCAAATATACTCCACTACAATAACAGAGCAATAAAATTCATGTGTGCAGTAAATAGTTGAGTCTAATATCCTTGTTTTGTAGATGTTTACCTGCAATTATGCCAATCTAAACTCTTGTACTGAGGGCAAATTATTCAAATTGAAGAGCAGCTCTGGTCAGGTGCCAATGCAAAATTGAAGCTTAATGCAAAATTATAATGTAGTACCTGATTACTGATGGACACATAGCATATAGGGAGTTGTGGTCTTAATCAATGCCATTACAGGCACTGATCATATTTCTACCTATCTTTTATTTCCCTTTTGTTATAGATGAGAGAACCTGTTTAAAAAATGGAATACCATCTGGTTTCTTCACTCAGGGATAAAAACATGGTAGGGACTATCAACTCCTCTAATTGGGAATATATTTACCCTTTTTGAAGTTAACTAATGTGTGGAGGTCAAATACACAACTGTATAATGAGAGAGCAATTGAATTCACTTGTGCACTGAATATTGGATGCTAATATACATGCATGGTGTGTGGTTGGCTAAAAATTTACAACCCTAATTCTAGTGCTGACAAAAAATTATACAAAATGAAATGCAGCTCTGATCATGTGCCAGTGCAAAACTGAGGCTTTATGCTCAATTTTGATACTGTAAATAATTTTTCAATATGACTAAATCATACTCCTTGACATGTGGTGCCTAGTCACTGATGATCACTAAGTATATTGGGAGCTGTGGTTCCACTTATGCCTTCACAGGGACTGATCTATAATTGTATTTACTCCCAAGTATATTTTCCCTTTCGATATAGATGCCAGTTCCTGTCTTAAAAATGGAATTGCATTTGTCTTTTTAATTCAGGGATAAAAACATGGCCGGGACAATCAACTTCTCCAATATGGAAGAGATATACCCTTTCTGAAGTAAATTAAAGTGTGTAGGTCAAATACACACCTACACAAAGAAAGCAAATTAATTCACACATGCACTGAATTTTTAATCTTAATATTTGTGTATGTTAGGCATGTAATTACACATGTACAAATCTAAACTTTAGTGTTGATGGCAAATTATTCTATTGAAGAGCAGCTCTGACCAAGTGCCAGTGCAAAATTAATGCTTTATGCTCAATTTTGATAAAGTAGATTGAATTTCTTAATATAATGGAGTTGTACTCCATCCCAAAGTATGGTAGTTGATCACTGATGTTCACTAGGCATATTGGAAGCTGTGGTTCCAATTAATGCCTTCACATTATTGAAATTATAATTTTTGATAACAGAGAGTAAAATGAGTTAGAGGTCAAACTATGACTATAGTATTTGATATAAAATCCAAAGTTTCATGCACTTTAACCTTTTTAGGGGTACTGGATATGTAGTATTACTGAAAAGAGCAAAATATGTGATGGCCCCAGATTTTCATTGTTTTTGAGGGATAACACCTGTTTGATAATGTGTTTACTGTCTGATTTTTACTGATTGAAGTACTTAGCTTACAAGTATTTTATTATAGATGGTACATTCCTCATATTCTCAGTGAATTAAATTTTGTGTCTTGCTATAGCTGATCTATGAGATATTCCCATTGTAATCAAATAAATGTAGAGCTTAATTTATATTTAGTAATTATGTGGCTCAATAGCTGGGTTATATAGTATGTTAAATCTGAACATTATTGATTATGTAGCTCAAATGTTGTATTACATTATTTGGTAAATCAGATTGCTATATAGTTCACAATTAGTTTATTCTAATTTCAGTGGTGATAATTACACCATTTTTTCATTCATACTGTGTATTTTTCTTTCTCTATGGTGAATAAGTTGCCAGCACAGTAGGATGGACCTTCAATTATATCTCTACCTATAAATTATTTTCCTTTGGTTTTTGATGCAAAGACTGGTAAAAAAAAAAAAAGGAATAGCATGTCTTAATTTATATCAGGGACAAAAGCAAAGAAAAAATCATTAATTTGTCCAATAGGGAACAGATATACCTTTGCTGTAGTAAACTAGAGTGTGGAGGTCAAATATACTCCACTGCTGGGAGAGGGAGATCTAATTCACGTGTGCACTGAATATTTGATGCAATTACACTTGCGTGGTAGGGGTTTGGCCACAAATGCACCAATCTGAACTGTAGTGCTAACTGCAAATTATTCCCATGGAGGGGGGGGGGGGGAACTCTGGTCACGTGCCACTGCAAAATTGCCCGCTTTATGAGGAATTTTGATACTGTAAACTATTTTTCATCAAGATGACTGACTGAATCTACTCCTTCCTGACATGTGGTGCCCCATAACTAATGGTCACATAGCATATTGGGAGCTCTGATCCCACTCAAGTCCTTAAGAAGCACTGATCCAAAATATCATCCTACCTATTTATTATTTCTCTTAAGATATAGATGCCAGAACCTGTCTAAAAAATTGAATAGCATTTGTCTGTTAACTCAAGGGGAAAAACATGGTAGAGACCCATAGTTCCTTCCTTCAGGAACAAATCTCTCTTTTTTTTAGAGAAAGTAATATGTAAAGAGGGGTGGGATGCACAAATATATATCACTTTAATGGTAGAGCAATTGAATTTGTGTGCAATGAATAATTGATGCTAATATCCTTCCATGCTAGGCATTTGGCTGCAAATGTACAAATCTAGATTCTGGTGATGACCACAAATTATTCCAATAAAAGAGCAGCTCTGGTCATTTTCCACTGTAAAATTGAAGCTTCATGCCTAATTTTGATGTGGTGCTGATCACTGATGGTCACATCGCATATAGGGACCTGTGGTCCCAATTAATGCCTTTACAAGCAACTTTCTACAATTACACTCTACCTATATATTATTTACCTTTAGTTAAAGATACCAGAACCTGTTTAAAGAAAAAGTAATTGTATTAGTCATCTTAACTCAGGGATAAAAACAATGTAGGGGCTATCAAAACCTCCAATGGGGAACAGATATACCCATTTTGAAGTAAACTAGAGAGTGGAAATCAATTACACACCTGTACAATGAAATAGCAAGCGAATTCATGTATACACTGAATATTTAATGCTAATATCCTTGCATGGTAGACATTCAGCTACAGATTTGCAAATCTAAATGGTGGTGCTGACGGCAAATGACTCCTATGGAAGAGCAGCTCTGGTCACGTGCCAGTGCAAAATTTCAGCTATATACTCAACTTTGATACCCTAGAGCTTTCCCCCCTCAATATTATGGAATGGTATCCATCCCAATATGTGGTATTGATCACTGGTGTTCATTAGGCATACTGGGAACTGTGGTCATAATTAATCCCTTCACATGTTTAAAGTTATAATTTTGGACAACAAACAGTAAAATAAGAGCTAAAGCTCGAACTAAGACTACAGTTTTAAACATCATTCCAAACCTTCATGCACTACAATTGTTTCAGGAATACTGGATATATAGTATCACTGAGAAGAGCAGAATATGTGATAGCCCTAGAACTTCATTGTATTTGAGGGAAGATGCTTGTTTGATGATGTGTTTGTTGTCTGCTTTTTATTAATTAAAATACTTGGCTTGTACATAATTTATTATTGGAAGTAGAGCCCTCATATTGTTAATGAATTTGTTGTTTCTCTCTTCCTCAAGCTGATCTATGAGTTATTCCCATTCAAATCTCATAAATGTAGAGCTTAATGTATATTTAGTAATTATGCAGCTCAATAGCGGGGTATATGGTACATTAGATTAGAATTTATATCATTCATAATCAATTAATTCCAGTTTAAGTTTCTGAAATTGCTCCTATATTTTACTCATAACTGTGGATGATTTCTATCTCTATAGTAGAAAACTTGCCATTACAGTAGGATTGGCCTCCAATTATATCTGTAGGTATTGATGATTTTTTTAAAGTTTTGGATGCAAAACCTGTCAAAAAATTAATAGGAACTATCAGTTTAAATCAGGGACAAAAATATGGTACAAACCTTCAACTTGTTTAATAGGGAACAGATCTATCTTTGCAGAAGTAAACTAAAGTGTGGAGGTCAAATATACTCCAATACAAGAGGGATCAATTGAATTCAGGTGTGCACTGAATAGTGAAATGCTATTAAATTTGTGTGGTATGCATTAGGCTATTAATTTATAAATGTAAACTATGGTGCACAGGGCAAATTATTCCGATTGAAAAGCAGGGCTGCTCACGTGCCACTGCAAAATTGAGGTTATTAGTTCAATATCGAAAAATACTATAAAGTATGACTGAATGGTACTCCATCATGATATGTGGTACCTGGTCACTGATGATCACAATGTCGATTGGGAGTTGTGGTCCCACTTAATACCCTTACAGGCACTGACATACAATTACATTTACTCCTATTTATAATTACCCTTTAAATATAGCTGCCAAATCCTGTCTAAAAAATGAAATAGCATTTGTTCTATTAACTCAGGGATAAAAACGTGGTAGGATCTATCAACTCCTCCAATGGGGAACAGATCAACCTTTTCTGTAGTAAACTAGAGTGTCGAGGTCAAATACACATTTCAACAAAGAGAGAGAAAATAAATTTTTGTGTGTGCACTGAATAATTATGCTAATATTCTTGCATGGTAGGTTGTTAGCTATAAAAATGCAAATCTAAACTCCATTGCTGACAGAAAATTACTCCTATTGAAGAGCAGTTCTGGTCACATGCCACTGCCACTGCCAAATTTATGCTTTATGCTCAATATTGTAAAAATACTGTAAAGTATTTTTTCAATGGGATGGAGTGGTACTCCTTCCTGATATGTGGTGCCTCCACACCAATGATCAGAAAGCATATTGGGAGCTGTGGAGCCACTTAATGCTTTTATGGACACTGATCTACAATTACAATTACATTTAATCATATTTATGATTCCCCTTTAGTTATAGATGCCAGATTGTGTCTAAAGAATCCATAGCATTTGTCCTTTTAACTCAGGGATAAAAACATGGTAGGGACTGCTAACTCTTCCAATAGGGAACATATTTACCCTTGCTGAAGTAAAGTAGAATGTGCAGGTCAAATATACTTCACTATAATAAGAGAGAAATTGAATTCACAATGCACTACATATTGGATACTATAATGTTTGCATGGTATGCATTTGGCTATAAATGACACATCTAAACTCCAGTACTGATGTCAAATTATTTCAATTGAAAAGTAGCTCAGTTCAAGTGCCAGTTCAAGTGCCATGCAAAATAGATGCTTTATGCTCAATTTTTATACTGTAGAGTATTTTTTTTTTCAATATGACTAAATGGTACTCATCCCTGACATGTAGTACCTGATCACTGATGATCATAAGCATATTTGGAGCTGTGGTCCCACTTAATATCTTTACTGGCACTGATCTAATATTACATTACTCCTATTTATTATTCACCTTTAGATATAGATGCAAGATCCTCCAATGGGGAACAAATCTATCCTTTCAGAATTAAACTATAGTGCCAGGAATTCAAATACACACCTCTACAATTAGAGAGCTATTGAATTCAAGTGTGCACATAATATTTGATGCTAATATCCTTCCATGGTAGGCATTTGGCTACAAATGTGCAAAACCTAACTCTGGTGATGATGGCCAAGTTATTCCATTTGAAAAGCAGCTGTGGTCAGTGCCACTGCGAAATTGAAACCAAATGCATAATTTTGATGTGGTGCATGATCACTGATGGTCAGATAGCATATAGATAGCTATGGTCCCAATTAATGCCTATAGAGGCTCTGATCTACAATTACATTTCTACCTATCTATCATTTCCCTTTAGTTAAAATGCCAAGAACCTGTCAAAAAAATGATATAGCATTTGTCATCTTAACACTGGGATAAAAACAAGGTAGGGTTATCAAATCCTCCAATGGGGTATGGATGGACCCTTTTTTAAGTAAACTAGAGTGTGGAGGTCAAGTATACACCTGTACAATGAGAGAGCAATTGAAATCATGTGTGTGCACTGAATATTTGATGCTAATATCCTAGCATTGTAAACGTTTTGCTATAAATATACAATCTAAACTCTAGTGCATAAGAGAAATTACTCCTATTGAAGAGCAGCTCTGGGCATATGCCAGTGGAAAATTGCCGCTTTATGCTCAATTTGGATAATGTAGAGTTTTTTTTCCTCAATATAATGTAGTCGTACTCTATCCCAATATGTGGTACTGATCACTGCTGTTCACTAGGCATATTGGGAGTGCAATCCCAATTAATGCCTTCACATGATTAGAATCATAATTTTTGACAGCAAACAGTAAAATAAGTGCTAAAGCTCAAAACTATGTCTGTAGTGTTTAGCATGATTCTAAACTTTCATACACTACAACTTTTTCAGGATTACTGGATATATAATATCACTGAGAAGGGCAGATTATGTGATTGCTCTAGAACTTCATTCTTTTTAAGGGGTGATGCTTGTTTGATGATGTGTTTGTAATCTACATTTTATTGATTGAAGTATTTAGCTTGTAAGTAATTAATTATGAGGTGGTTTCCTCATATTTTTTTGTAAATTTGTGGTTTGTCTCTTCATAAAGCTAATCTATGAGATATTTCCATTGTACTTTTAAAAATGTAGAGTTTTATTTATATTTAGTAATTATGATGCTCAATAGTTGGTTTATATGATTTTATAAATCAGAATGTTATATAGTTCACAATTAGTTTATCTCGATTAAAGCTACTAAAATTGCTCAATTATTTAACTCATTGCTGTGTATGATTTCTATCTCTATGGTGGATAACTTGCCAGTATAGTAGAATTGACCTCCAATTATATATTTACCTATTGAATATTTTCCTTTAATTGTAGATGCAAAGACCTGTCTAAAAGATGAAATAGCATATGTCAGTTGAACTCTGGGATACAAACATGGTAGGGACAGTCAACCCATTCAATGTGGAACAAAACTTTTCTCTCTGAAGTAAACTAGAGTGTGGAAGCCAAATATACTTCACTACAATGAGAGAGAGATATAATGTACTTATGCACTGAATATTAGTATGCTATCATACTAGCATGGTAGGCGCTTGGCCACTAATATACAAACCTAAACTTTAGTGCTAAAGGCAAGGCCAATTATTGTAAATCAAGATAGGCCCTGGTTATGTGCCACTGAAAAATTGATGCTTCATGCTCAATTTTGATAATGTAAAATTTTTTTTAATATGTTGAATGGTACCCCTTCCTGACTTATGGTATTTGGTCATTGATGGTCACATAACACATTGGGAGCTCTGGTCCCACTAAAGTCCTTTATAGACACTGATTTACATTTAGATATACACTCCAGAAGCTGTCTAAAAAATGGAATAGCATTGGTCTGTTAACTCAGGGAGAAAAATATGGTAGAGACCCATAGCTCCATAGACTCATAGACCCATACCTATTGATTGTTTTCCTTTAGTTTTAGATGCAAAGACTTGTCTAAAAATGGAATAGCATATGTCAGTTTTATGTCAGGAGGAAAATCATGGTAGGGACCATCAACTCATCCAATAGGAACCATCAATTCGTTCAATAGGAACCATCAACTCGTCCAATAGGGAACAGATCTACCCTTGCTGAAGTAAACTAGAGTTCTGACATCAAATATGCTCAACTACAATGAGAGAGAGATAAAATTCACATGTGCACAGAATATTTAATGCTGTTATTCTTGACAACAAACTTTAAAATAAGAGCTAAGAAATATGACTGCTGTGTTTGACATTATTCCAAACTTTCATGTAGTACCATCTTTTCAGGTGTACTGGATATGCAGTATTACTCAGTAGAGCAGAATATGTGATTACTTGTTTTTTGGGGTGATTCTTGTTTGATGATGTTTGTTGTCTGCCTATAAATATTTAGCTTACATATAATTTATTATAGAAAGCACTTTCCAAATTTTCTCAGAGAATTTGTCCTTTGTCTCTTCATAAAGATGATCTATGGTTTGTTTCCATTGTAATTTAATTAATGTAGAGCTTATTTTTATTTAATAATTACGTTGCTTTATAGTTGGGCTATATGGTATGTGTGAGAGCTACCCTAGTTTCAGTATTCTGCTATTCTGATATCCAGAGTAGCTTCCTCTCTCCTTAGTCTATGTGCAATCTCTCTGTTGCAAATAAACTAGGCTACTTCTCTGCACTTTTTATTTAGGAGTGGGTTCCCACACTGAATGCTCAATTAAATATTCAAGCATTATAGAGTGAGCAGATGGAATGTCTGCCTCAGAAACAACAATATGTCTTTTACAAGTAATTACACAATCAGCTACCATGCAGATGATACAATGTTGTGTAGGATAGAGCTAAGACTGAAAACTCAGAACTGAGAACCGAGAACTGAGAACTGAGAACTGAGAACTAATTATATAAAATTATCACTGTCTTTCATAGTTTTACCGGCTGGCCCTCCTTCTGGGCCTCTGTTTGAAGTTGCTTATGCCAACAGGGGCGTTGCCTGGCCTTCCAAGTCCATATCTGGTTTGTTCTTGGAATAACTTTTTCTATGATCATTGATAATTTCTTTAGTAATTAATTCCTGTCTGTCCACAACTTTATCTTGTGCAAATACTCTATATCCATAGGTGACGACATTCTCATAATCATCTTTGCTGTGATCTTTCTCTGTGTAATCAGTTGATATCATAGCTGTTACAGCCAAGTTTACCTCTTCAGGCAGGGATGTCAGAGTCACCGGGGTTGGAAGATGGTCTTCTGCCAGTGGCACTGACATTGTGTTATATCGAATGTTATATAGTTTATAATTAGTTTATCCCAATATAATTTGTTGAAATTAAATCATTTTTTCACTTATTACTGTGAATGATTTCTAGCCTTGCCAGTATGGTAGGATTCACCATGAATTATATCTCTACTTATTGATTATTTTCCTTTAGTTTGAGATGTAAACACATAACTAAAAAATGGAATACTATTGTCAGTTTAACTCTAAGACCAAAATTTGGTAGAGACTAAGAGACCATGAACTCATCCAATAGGGAACAGATCTACCCTTTCTGAAGTAAACTAGAGTGTGGAGGTCAAATATAATCCACAATAATGAGAGAGCCATTGAATTCATGTATGCACTAAGTATTTGATGCTATTATACTTGCATGGTAGGCGTTTGGCTACAAATGTACAAATATAAACACTAGTACTAATGGTAAATTACTACAATTGAGGAGCAGCTCTGGTCACATGCCACTGCAAAATTTATGCTTCATGCTTAATTTGGATGTCAATTTTTTTATATGACTGAATGCTACTCCTTCCTAACATGTGGTACATAATCACTGATGGTCACAGCATAATGCGAATCTGGTCGAACTAAATGCCTTTATGGGCACTGATCTACAATTACATTCAACCTACCTATTATTACACTTTAGTTATAGATGCCACAACCTGTTTAAAAAATGAAATAGCACATGTCCTTTTAACTCAGGTATAAAAACTATGTAGGGAATATCAACTCCTCTAATGGGGAACAGATCTATCCTTTTAGAAGTAAACCAGAGTGTGGAGGTCAAATACGTACCTTTACACTGAAAAAGCAATTGAATTCACTTGTGCACTGAATATTTAATGTTATTATCCTTGCATTGTAAGAATTCAGCTACAGATATACAAATCTTAACTCTAGTGCTAATGTGAAATTACTTTCATTGAAGAGCAGATCTGGTGACGAGCCTGTGCAACATCAATGCTTTATGCTCAATTTTGATACTGTAGATATTTTTTTCAATATAATGGAGTTTTACTATATCCCAATATGTGGTACTTGATCATTGATGTTCACTAGGCATATTGGGAGCTGTGGTCCCAATTAATGCCTTACAAGCACTTATCTACTATTATATTATTACCTATTTATAATTTTTCTTCAGTTATAGATGCAGGAATCTGTCCAAAGAAATGAATAAAACTTGTCCTTTTAATTCAGGAATAAAAACATGGCAGGGAATATCAACTCCTAATATGGGGAACTGATCTACCCTTTCTGAAGTGAACTAAAGTGTGGAGGTCAAATACATGCCTCCACAATAAGAGAGCAATTGAATTTACATGTGAACTGAATATTTAAAGCTAATATTCTTGCATGGTAGGCATTTAGATATAAATATACAAATCTGAACTGAAGTCCTGAGGGTAAATATTTTGATTAAAGGGTTGCTCTGGTCATGTGCCACTGCAAAATTGCCGTTTTATGCTCAATTTTGATATTATAGAGATTTTTTTTCAATATGACTTAGTGGTATTTCTTCCTGATATGTGGTGGCCGATCACTGATGGTCACATAGCATATTGAGAACAGTGGCCTCACTCAATGCCTTCAGAGGCACAAATCTGCAGTTACATTTCTTTCTATTTATTGTTACCCTTTATTTATAGGTTCCAGAACCTTTTTAAAAAATTGAATACCATCTGTCTGGTTAACTCAGGGTTGAAAGTATGGTAGGGATTACCAAATCCTCCAATAGGGAACAGCTACACCCTCTCTGAAGTCAAGTAAAGTGTGAAGATCAAATACACTCCTTATAACAAGAAAGCAATTGAATGCACTTGAATGGAAGTGTGCACTGAATATTTGATGCTATTATCTAGACATGGTCTGCATTTAACTACAATTATACAAATCTAAACTCTAGTTCTGAAAAATTTTTTTTTTCCATTATGACTAAATGGTATGCCTTCCTGACATGTGGTGCCTGATTACTGATAGTCAAATAGCATATTTGGAGCTGTGGTCACACTTAATGCCTTTACAGGTTGTGAGCTGTACACCCTGGTTATGTGACAGTGTTATTCTGACCACCAGGATGTAGAGACACTGCTCTCTAGTATACTTGTAATCTCCCTATCACAATATCCTAAGGCTACCCATATCCCAAACCTGAGTTCAGTTAGTCAAAATATCATCCAAATCTGATCCAGTAGACTGCTGGTATCAGTTAGCAAAAAGTACTTGCTCACAGTAGCATTATAATGGTGCTACAGTACAACTCAGAACAGAACTAATTAATATCAGTTAGCCTTGTCCTTCTATACTTGATAGTATTGCTGCTTGTCAGGTGATTATTAGAATAACTATTTCCATATAAGTACTTATCCTTAAAATATATCTATTTCCTTGTTAGTTTATAATTGCTTCTTGACTGTAACCATTTAGTGGTTACCCACAAGCCTCATTCTCATAATAAACTTCTGTATAAGCCACATTCTCACTATCTGTTTCCATAGCTGTTGCAGCCATCACTGGTGTTGGCAGTCTCCCACACCTTCTTCCTCAGTAGTAGTCAAAGTGTAGGTCTCTGACACAGGTACTGATCACAATTACATTTCTATCTATTAGCTATTTTCCTTTAGATATAGATGCCAATACCTGTCTAAAAAATGGAATAACATTTGTCTGTTAATACACTCCATTACGATGAGAGAGCAATTGAATTCACGTGTGCACCGAATATTTGATGCTATTATCCTTCCATGGTAGGCTTTTGCCTGAAAACCTACTAATCTTAACTCTAGTTCTGATCACAAATTATGCTCAATTTTGATGCTGTAAAGTTTATTTTAAAATATGACAGAATGGTACTCCATCCTGACTTATGTTACCATATCATTGATGGTTACATAGCATATTTGGAGCTGTGTTCCCTCTTATTGCCTTTATAGGTACTGACCTACAATTACATTTCTACCTATTTATGATTTCCCTTTACTTATAGATATCAGAATATGTAAAAAAAAATAATGGAACAGTATTTATGTGTTAACTCAGGGACAAAAACATGGTAGGGAACATAAACATCTCCAATAGGGAACAGATCTGCCCTTTCTGATGAGTGTGGAGGTCAAATATGCTCCACTGCTTTTAGAGACCTATTGAATTCATATGGGCATTGAATATGTGACACTATTATACTTGCATGGTATGTGTTTGGTTACTAATGTTCAAATCTAAACTCCAATGCTGATGGCAAATTATACCAATTGAAGAGAAGTTCTGGTCACATGCGGCAGCAAAATTGATGCTTGTTGCTCAATATTGTTAATATAATTTTTTTTTAATATGACTTATTGGTACTCCTTCTTGACATGTGGTGCCTGATCACTGATGGACACAAGCAAATTGGGACCTGTCATCCCACCTAATGCCTTTACTAGCACTAATCTATAATTACCTTTCTACCTATTTATTATTAACCTTTAGATATAAAAGCCAGTATCTGTAAAAAAAAAGAAAAAGAGATAGCATTTGTCTGTTTAACTCAGGGTGAAAAACATGGTAGAGGTTATCAGCTCCTCCAATGGGGGACAGATCTACCCTTTCTGTATAGGTAAAGTATACACCTCTACAATGAGTGAGCAGTTATGCACTGAATATTTGATGCTAATATTTTTTCTTGGCAGGTGTGCTAGGGCTAGGGCTAGGGCATAAATATACAAATGTAAACTCTAGTGCTGAAGGCAAATGCCTCCTATTGAAGAGCAGCACTGGTCATGTGCCAGTGCTAAATTGACGCCTTGTGCTCAATTTGATATTTTAAGTAATTTTTTTGTAGTATGACTGAATGGTACACCTTACTGATCACTGATGGTCACATAGCATATTGGGAGCTGTGGTCTAACTTTATGCCTTAACAAGCACAGATTTACAATTACATTTCTACCTATATATTTTATCCCTTTTATATATATTATATATATATAAATACATCTATATATATATATATATCTGGGATCCTAAATCCAAAAAAACTTTGAACAGAACCAAGTCAGTCTAATCTGAGGCCATATGTCCAGTAACCAAGGAATTCACAAAATGGTGTGTTGTTCAATCTTTGCCATTTTGCATGCCATCATCAAATGATAAGTAGAAAAACAACCATTAAAATAAAGCAATTTCTTCTCCAAAAAAAGAAAGAAGATATATATATTTAAAAAAAGGCTTCCCTTTCAAAAAAAAAGTAAGTGAATAACTATATCAAAGAGGGAAAAAAACTGCAACAGGCATTGAGATTAAAAAAAGAAGAGTTCCTTGCATGACAAGGCACTCTAAAAAACAGACCAACATTTAGAAATTCATCACTCTCAAGCAAGTAAATAATATATTTAAAAAAGCATCAGTTTCATACCAAAAGAAAAAAAAGAAAAAAAAAAAGGGTGAATAAATATATCAAAGAGTAAAAAAAATGTAACAGGCATTGAAATAAAAATAAACTAGTGTCCCTTGTGTGACAACACACTCTACAAAACAGACTAACATTTAGAAATTTACCACTCTCAAGCAAGTGCACCAAAAGTAATCCCCTGCTGAAAAAAGTGAGTTTTATACCACATAACCAACATATATTGAACCAGAAAAACAAACTTTACCAAACCTGTATGGTTCAATGCATTCCTTATAATTTCTATTCTACTCAAACCTACACAAGAAATTTGATGCAGCAAAAATAATTCTCAGTTGGAATAAAGTAAGTTGTACACATCTTAACTAATGTTTATTGATTCATACAGACAAATTCACTTAAACCTATCTGACTTCATACATTCATTTACATTTCCATACAACTCCACACACATAAATGACCCAGCAAACCAAAAAAACAACAACTATATTTAATTAATAACTTGCAGTAGCTGCAGTTATTCAGGCAGATCTAGCACTTAAAACCACACCATGTAATTTCTACTACCAATGGAAATAAAAACCAACCAACGTAAAAGCACATTCACCCTTAAGAAATATTTCATTAGTAAAAAAAACACTACCAACATACACAACAGCAATGAATGCACAAACATTAGATTATATTAAAAAATAACCTCTAATTATAGAAAAACACATTAATCCTACATTTCATTGAACTAATCAATTCAACCATACCTCTATCAATGAAACAAACCAAATCATTCTGTCCAAACTACATCTTCATGCAATCATCAAGGGCAAGGAAGGTGTGCCATAAAACCACATGCTGATATCTTAGCCAAATTTGACCATTCCACGTGTACTACACATAGATATGCTGAAAAAAAGAGTAAGTTACCAAGAAAAAAAGAGTAAGTCACCAAGGTTGACTAACATTAAAAGGCAAGAGAAGCAGGCTGAATAAAACCATGCAACAGAGTTTCTTCACAGTCTTGAGCCACCACGATTTCCTCCTCATAAATTGATACTTAAAGTCAATGTATCAATCATACTACTGAGAAACATGGACCCACCAAAACTGTGCAAGGTACTCCCCTCCTTTGCCATTGCCTGCTACCCCATGTAATTGAGGCTATTATCATGGCTAGCAAATATGACAGTGAATCAGTATTCATTCCAAGAATACCCCTCATCCCCAATGGAGATGACTACCAGTTGAATTGGAAAGATTGCTATTCCCTGTTAGGCTAAGCTATGCAATGACCATCAACAAGTCACAGGGACAGAGCCTTAAGACTGTTGGCCTCAATCTAGACACACCTGTTATTCCACTTGGCCAACTATATGTAGGTTGCTTAAGAGTAGGCAACCCAAAAACCTATTTCATTTAACTCCTGGAGGAAAGACAAAGAATGTAGTTCATCCTGAGGCACTAATCAACTGAAATGGTCAAGTAATAACAAAGTAACAAAGTGGATGAATACAACATAAAATTTCCTACCACATGCTATAGTTGTAAATTGCAGAGAATTTGACATGACAGTGTACATCAACAATAAATACACAGCACACCACCATGTGCACTAAGCACACTAACACAATTAGACATGTGCACATATCAAGAAACATCATTACATTTGCTCTTGAACACTCACTCAATAAAACTACCAATCATTGAAAGTAAATATAAATATATACTTTAAAAAAATTAATCCATCACCATGGCATTATCACATGGTGATCCAAAGCAATAAAGAAACACTGCATAATATAAACTGTTACATTGACAAGTCTAGATGAAATATCAACATATCTGGAGTATAACATTCAAGAAATGATGAAGCAGATAAAATTCACAATGATGTTTACTAATAAAACAATTCTTAGATAACATTATTAATTAAAAAAATACTACCTAGCTCCATACTTAATACTATTACACTCATTAAATTACATTAATGCATAATATTCCAAATGAACTAAAAAATGAAGTGAACTAAATTATATTCAAATATAATATATAAAACCCAAATAAATATGTACACTAAGAAGACAATTTTGTGACCATTCTTTACTGTGAATGATTTCTATCTCTGGGTGGTTATCTTGCCACTACAGTGGGACTGACCTTCAATTATATTTCTACCTATTAATTATTTTCCTTCAGTTTACATGCAAAGACCTGTGTAAAAAATGGAATGACATCTGTCTGTTTAACTCAGGGAGAAAAGCATGGTAGATGCCTACAACATCTCTAATAGGGAACAAGTCTACTTTTGCTGAAGTAATCTAGAATGTGGATGTCAAATACACTCGACTACAATGAGAGAACAATTGAATTCAGGTATGTACTGAACATTCAATGCTATCATCCTTGCATGGTAAGCCTTTGAGGACAAAATGTTCAAATATATACTCTAATGCAGATGAAAATTACTCCAGTTGAACAGCAGCTATGGTCATGTGTCACTGCAAAATTGCTGCCTTTGTCCCAATTAATGCCTTATAAGAGCTAAAGTCAGATTATGATTTTTTGTGCACTATAACCTTTTCATCTGTACTGGATATGTAGCATCACAGAGAAAAGCAGAATTTGTGATTAATTTATTTTAGGAAGTGGATTCCTCATATTCTTAGCTAACTTTTTGGTTTTCTATTAGTAAAGCTGATGTATGAGTTGTTCCCAATTAATTACATAAAGGTAAAGCTTAATTTATATTTAGCAATTATGTAGCCCAATAATTAGGTTATATGGTTAGTTAACTCAGAAAGTTATATAGAGTGTAATTAGTTGAAGCCCACTTATGTTGCTTAAATAAGTTCATTTTTCATTCATTACTTTGAACCATTTCTATGTTTATAGTGGTTATATTGCCAGTTAAGTTAGACTAACCTCCAATTATATCTCTACCATTTGATTACTTTCCTTTAGTTCAAGATGGGAAAGCTTGTCCAAAAAATTGAATAGCATTTGTCAGTTTAACTCAGGGATAAATACATGGTAGGGACCTTCAATTTCTCCAATAGGGAGCAGATCTACACTTTCTAATCAACTAGATTTGGATTTAAAATTCACATGTGCACTAAATATGTGATGCTAATTAATCCTTGCATGGTAGGCATTTGGATACAATTGTACAAATCTGAACTCTAGTGCTGACCGCAAATATTTTAAAATGAATAGCAGCTCTGGGCATGTGCCACTACAAAATTGATGCTTTATGCTTAATTTTTCCGCTGTAATGTGCTTTTTTTAATATGATAGAATGGCACACCTTCCAGACATGTGGTCAAAGCATTCTTGGAGCTGTGGTCCCACTTAATGCCTTTACAGGCACTACTCTAAAATTATATTTCTACCTATTCATTATTTTCCTTCAATTATAGCTGCTGGAACCTGTCTAAAAATGGAATAGCATTTACCAGTTTAACTCAGGGAGAGAAAAAAAAAGAGTTTGGTTTACAACTCCTTCAATAGGAAAGAAATCTACCCTTTCCCAAGTAAACTAGAGTTTGGAGGTAAAAGTACAATCCACTAAGATGAGAGAACAACTGAATTCCCCATGTGCACAGAATATATTTGATACTGTTTTACTTGCAAGGTAGGCCTTTAGCTACAAATGTACATATCTATATTCTAGTGCTGACAGCAAATTGCACCTATTGAAGAGCAGCTCTGGTCATGTGTCATTGCAAATCGATGGTATATGCTTAATTTTTATACAATAATTTTTTTTCAATAGGAAAGAATGGAACTCCTTCCTAACATGTGGTGGTTGATCACTGATGTTCACAATGCATATTGGGAGCTGTGGTCCAAATTAATGCCTTCACAAGGTTCAAATAAAAAATTTTTTACACCAACCTTTGACAAGAGACATCAAATAAGGGAAAACTCAGATTATGATTGTAGTGTTTGAAATCATTTGGAATTTTTGTGTCTTAGATTTTTTCATCTGTACTGAATATGTAGTATCACAGAGAAGAGCAGAATTTGTGATTTTTCAAGAACTTCATTATTTTTTAGGGATTATTCTTGTCTGATGGTGTGTTTTTTTTAAATTCTTTTGATTGATTGAAGTATTTAGCTAATAATTAATTTTGAATAGGAAGTTGATTCCTCATAATCTTAGTGAATTTGTAGAATTCTATTAGTAAAGCATCTCTTAGTGGTTCCCACTGTAAATACATAAGTGTAGAGCCTAGTTTTTATTTAGTAATTATCTAGCCCATAGTTAGGTTATATAGTCTGTTGGATTGGAATGTTATATATTTTATAATTAGTTGATCCTCATTTAATGGGGAACAAAGCCACCTTTTCTGAAGTCAACGAGAGTATGGAGGTCAAATACACTCCTCTACAATGAGAGAGCAATTCAATTCACCTCTACAGTGAATATTATTTGCTAATATCCTTGCATAGAAAGGTTTGGCTACAAATTTACAAATCAAAACCCTAGTGCTGACAGGCAAATTACTCCAATTGGAAAGCAGCTGCAAAATTGAAGCTTTATGCTAAATTTGTATATTATAATTTTTTTTCAACATGAAAGAATTGCACTCATTCCTCACATGTTGACCTCAGATCAGGGATGGTCAAAAAGCATATTGGGAGCTGTTGTCCCAATTAATACCTTTACAAGATTAGAGTCATATTTTGACAGCAACTTTTGACAACAGACATTAAAATAAGACCAAACTCAGATTATGATTGTAGTGTTTGACATCATTCAGAATTTTTGTGCACTTCAATTTTTTCATTTCTACTGGATAGGTAATATCACAAAATACAGCAGAATATGTGATAGCTCAAATGTCAGCTTTACTAAGAGAAAACAACAAATTCACTAGGAATATGATGAATCAACTTCAAACAATGCCAAATAATACTACCATAGCCTAGCTTTAGCTTTTATTATTTTTTTTGCTATCAAAGGTTGGTGCCAAAAATTATGATTGTAACTATGTGAAGGTAATAATTGGGACCATAGCTCCCAATATGCTTAGTGACATCAGTGATCTAGCACCACATATTGGTAAGGAGTTCCATTGCATCATATTGAAAGAAAAAAACAATTTAAAAGTATCAAAATTGAACATAAAGTGTTGATTTTGCACTGGCACATGAGGAGAGCAGCTCTTCATTTGGAATACTTAGCCATAAGCACTGGAGTATAGATTTCTACATTTGTAGCAAAACATCTACAATGCTATGATATTAGCATCAAATATTCAGTGGACATGTGAATTTAATTGCTCTCTCATTGTAGAGGAGTGTATTTGATCTCTACACTCTAGTTGACTTCAGAAAGTTCCTCTTATTGGAGGAGTTTATTGTCCCTACCATGTTTTCATCCCTAAGTTAAACTGACAAATGCTATTCCACTTAATAGACTGTGTTTGCATCTAAAATTAAAGGGAATTTCTGCACATCTCAGAATATTGACTGGGTTTGCATCCCTGAAAGAGCACCACACTTTCATGGTCTATGAGAAGCTGCTGTCAAAAGCACTAAGACACACTTGACACACATTGTCAATGTTAAACTCACCTTCAAAGGACACACATCATTTTGACCCAGTTGAGGCCTGTCTCAGCAGTAGACCCCTAGCTCCCTTACCATGTGATGATGATGGCATAGAAGCATTAACTTCTGGACACTTCCTCATTGGAAGGCTGATGGAAGCACTCTCAGATCCTTCATTTCTGTATTGTACCTTCTCTCTTTTACGTCGATGGCAACTGTGTTAAAACATTGTTTGTCATTTCTGGCAAATATTGTCTACTGAATATTTTACCAGCCTACACAGAAGTATGCAAATAGGTACAGACCTCCAAGAATCTCTCAATTGGAGACATTGTGGTTAACCACTCAAAGTCTGAAAGGTTTGCTTTTTTATGATGATACCAGTCTTGACTCTGCAGCTTCAAAACTGAACCTTTGGTACACAGATAGATGTACATACAAATGCAATATTTTTAATCTAGTTAATTAAATCAGTGGGCCTGTCTGTTGCAGCATTGCTGCATGGTATTGGTGCAGCCAGGTATGAAAGTGATATAAGCAACTAAAGCCAGAATTTGCTGTTAGCAGCTCGAGAGAAATGTCTATATTGGCATCCATACCTTTACACTGTTTATTGGTCAAACCACACCCATAACCTCAAACATAGGAGAGAATAACTTTCATGGTCGCATAAAGTCTACATGGCATTTTCAATCCAATTGGTCCAGAATGTGACTGAAAAGTGTGTTCTTCTCCTGTGGGGGTGGCTATGCGTGTACTTTGGGAATTCAATTAATCTTTTCCCACTGGATTGCCCCTCTTGACAGATCTAACTGTCTCCATTAATATTTTATGGGTGTAGCAGGCACTTAGCAACAGGAGGTTATTAATACTTTTGTGGTCACATGGAACCACATACCAAGAATCAGTGTGATTGGCTATTGTCAGTGAAAACAATTCGTGTGGGTGTGGCCATGACATAACCATAATCACTGCCACATCCACATTTAGCTAATGATGCTCACCTGAGCATTTGGAGACCACACACCAAATTTCAGCCTGATTGGTACTTTAATTAGCTTTTGTTAGCCAAATCAGCTTACTATGAGTGTGGCTATGAAAAGAAAACTACACACATTGTCACACGTACATGTGCTTAACAAACTCACCTTATTACTTGGAGAACACACCAAATCTCAGACCAATTCATTTGTGCTTAATTTGCTTTTGGCAGCCCAAATAACTTTTGTGGTTATGCCTATGATAAACTCCACCTATTACCACACCCATTCATAATTAATGCTCACACAGTTACTTGGAGACCACATGCCAAATTTCACCCTAATTGATCTTTTAATTAGCTTTTGGCAGCCCAGATATTTTGTTGGTGTGGCAGTTATAAACCACACCCATTTCCACACACACATGTGGTTAATAGCACTCAGTGAACTACTTGGAGACCACATACCAAATTTTTGCTTGATTGGTCCAGCAGTTTGGCAGTGAAAACAACTCACACATACACATACACAACACACACACAACACACACACACACATACACACACACAACACACACATAAACACACACACACATACAGAGCTCCTATTTATATGTATATTTTTCCAATGCTAACTAATTTATGAACTTTTTTAATCACTTTTTTTCCTTTCAATTCTCTCCTAATGATGCTAGTTGCTTCATGGCTAGCTTGTCTTATTATGAATATGTGTCATAAATCCTTATTCCCTTATGAAAAACAATTTTAAATTAAATGATTGGTTGCATTAAAATTAGTGGGCAATTCAAATTTACTAGTATTTTCAAAAGAAAGAAGGAAGGGGGAGGGGAAAAGTAGAAGAAAGGGGAAGGGAAAAAAGTAGGAGGAAGGATAGGGGGTGATAAGAATAAGGGGGGAAGGGGAAAAAGTAAAGAAAATAGAAGGAAACAGAAAAAGAAGGGGGAAATGGAGTGGGAAAAGAACAGGAAGGGAAGAAAGTTGGGAGAAGAAGAAAAAGAGAAAGGAAATATGGAGTGAAAGGGGGGAAATAGAAAGAAAAAGGTAGGGAGAAAATAAGGAGAGAAAAATGAAAAAGAAAAAGAAAAATGGGACAGAAAAAAAAATGAAGGGGGGGGGGGGGGAAATAGGGAGAGAGAAGAAAAAAGTAGTAATAGTGAAAGAAAGAAAGGATTGAATGAAGAGAGGACAGGAGAACAAAATGAGAAGAAGAAAGATAGAAGGAAAAAAAAATAGATGGAAAAAATAGAAGAAAAAATTAAATAAATGGGATAGAAGAAAAATAGAAGGAAAAATGTAGAAGGGAAAATATATAGAAGGAAAAAAAATGAAAGGAAAAAAAAGACAGAAGGAAAACAAGACTTGAAATTTCCAGCCAAAAACTGTTCACTTATGATTTAACAAGCTAAAGTACCCATTCTCCCACCCCCCTCCCCCTAAATTGGATTTCGCATCCAACATCCAGTAGAGTCATTTTGATACACTATTTATTGTACTGATTTTAATCATTAATAATTGGTGCTTACAATGGTGACTATCTGTGAGGACTTGTTGATACCCTATGTCTTGTGTCTTGGATCCTTCTTTCCACAGGATGAAGTGGTTTTAAGGAGATCCCACTTGGCTGACTCCAACATAAAACTGGCAATGGTTGTAGACCTTTTGAACAGTACAGCTAAATAATTCCTTCATGGAAAGGCTTCATTTGTGAAGGCCAAGGTGAATCTAAATCCCTCAAAATGATTACTGGGAATCCAATCTTGAGTGGCAGCATGTATGTTGAGGTTATGCTAGGCTCCAGGGTGTTGAGTAATTCAGTTGTATATAGAACAGCCCTATCTGTTCTACAGCTGAGTCAATGGAGAAATCCTGAACTTATGATCCAATATGTGGGAGAGTAAGGTTTTCTCTTTATGTGGATATATATTTTTTTTGTTGACTAAAAAGAAATAAATAAAATATTAATTTATAATTAAAAAAAATTTTTATTTTAATCATTCAGTCCAAAGGATAGTGGGTTTTCTCCTTACTTTGGCTAAAGGGGGGCCTTCTCTGTAACCTTTTTTTTTGGTTTTTCGTGGCATGATTATATCTACATTCAGCTGTATCTTTTTTTTCTGTAGCTTTTCAGTGCTACGATTCCCAGCAAAAAACATGGAAATTGAAGGTTAAATATTATTTAGTGTTCTACAGCACAGTGGGTCTTAAATTTACTTGGGGAAGGGGGCGGGGGGAAGTGAAAAAGGGGCTTTCTCTGTAGTCTGCTTTCTTGTATAGCTTTTTTGGAGTAATTTGTTTTTTTTCGGCCACATACAGTGGATTTTTTCTTCTTCTTGCTTTTCTGTGCCACATTATTTTCTGTGTCTCTAAAAGGAGACCCACTAGTATGTTTTTGTCTCTTTCGTTCATTCCTTTTGACTAATCGGAGGCTTTTTAAAATTTTTTTAGCTTCCTTCATTTGCTCATATCTATACTAAAAAGTGCAAACAGTCTGTCTGTCTGTTTGTCTTCAATTCACGTTTGAACAGTAGAAGTTACACCCATAAACCCATATATATATTTAGAATAAGTGTCACCAGGGGATTGTTATGAGCATGTTTATATGGCCACACCCCCTTCCATAGAAAAAATACAAGCCAAAAATGGTAATTTAGTCAGAAAGGAAGAACTACAGACCTAAAACTTGATGTACAGACAAAACTTAACTCTGCCCAAAAAAATGGGGTGGGTCCCATCTGGCCACACCTCTTCCTCTGTATGTGCCAGGCTAAAAGTTATAAAAATGGTATTCCTTAAAAAAAACCCCAAAATCTTTGACCTCTTAGTGTTTGGCTGTCTAAATATAATAGGACTCACACACACTACATGAAATCCCCTCAAGGTATTTACCTCAATTGTTCATATGTTAATAAATATAATTTCTTAACTTGCTGAATCATAGCAGCACACACTAATAGTATAGATGATGATTTATATACTGGTGAGTGTGATGCAGAAAATCAATAAACCACAAGGCAGTCTGTTGTTATATTGATAGGGGATCCATACACCACATTTGGTGACAAGTATATTGGAACTTACCCTCAATAGATATAAAATTTGGCACCATTGATGCCTTTAATTCTGATTTCGATTCTATAAAGGCTTACCTTGAACGAGTTCAACTCTACTTCTCTGCAAATGATGTCCCTATTTTATTGAGCTCAATTGGTGCACCTACTTATGCCTTCCTAAGCGATCTTTTAGCCACACAACTACCAAGTACCCAAACTCTACCGGTTATCTCTGAAGTTCTCCGTAACCACTATGAGCCCAAATGGGCAGTAATCGCTGACCATTTTCACTTTCACAAAAGAGATCAGACTTTGGGAGAGAGTGTTCCATATTATGATAACAGCCTTAAGAAGCTGGCACAATATTGCAAGTTTGGTGACCATCTGGATGATGCTCTGAGGGACAAATTTGTCTGTGGTCTCCAACAGGAAACAATTAAGCGACACCTACTTTCTTACATTGATCTTATATATTTTCAAAGGCAGTAGAAATTGCTAAAACTATTAAAACAGCAGATAAAGGTACCAAATCTTTCAATTATGTTGAAGCAACCATTAAGAAATTCAGCATACTCCATGCTATAGATGTTGTCGCTTTGGCCATACTAGCAGTGAATGCAAATTCAAAACTGCTACTTGCCATGCATGTGAAAAAATTTCACATATTGCACCAGTTTGCTGATCTAAATCTAAAACTCAGGCAAAACATCAGCCCTTCAACGAGTTCCCTGCATCCACAAAACAGTTCCACCGAACACACCAGATTCAGCCGAAACAATCTGCAGACCATGACTTTAGTGAGGAGGAATACCATTTGAACAAAGTAAAAGAATGCTTTTCAATCCCATTGAAATTGACTGTTAATGTAAATGGGATGAGATTGCCTATGGAAGTGTACACTAGGCGGCAGTGTCTATTATTTTGATGCTACACATAAGGCTATGTTCCCAGCTTTAAAAATATACAGATCAATTCTCCTTCAAAACTTATAGAGAGGAGCAAATTCCACTAGTTGGAAATATCCATGTGCATGTGAAGTATGGCAGTCAAGAGGCAAAGCTTGTGGTAGTGGTCATTCAAGGGGATGGATCAACCTTGTTGGATCGCAATTGGCTTAAATACGTTAAGCTGGACTGGAATAAAATTGCTGTGATTCATTCGACAAAACCAGAGTTATGAAAAGTCTCAAGCCATAAGCATAGAGCACTCTTTCAAGATGACCTAGGTACAGTGTCATCCTATCAAGCTACCTTGACTTGAAACCAGATGCCACCCCCAAGTTTTTCAAGCCTCGTCCAGTACCATTTGCAATCAAGGAGGCAATTGGACAGGAATTTGATTGAATGGAGAAGCAGGAAGTCATCGAACAAATTATCCACAGTGAGTAGGCAGCACCTATTGTGGCTATGCCAGAGAATGATGGACATTTTCACATCTGTGGAGACTTCAAAGTCACCATTAACCGATGTTTAGCAGTGGATCGATATCCATTACAAAGACCAAATGATCTCTTCTCAACCTTAGCTGGAGGAAAGGTCTTCATAAAATTGGACCTCTCACAGGTGTATTTAGAGGTATTTTGGATGAAAAATCAACCTCCTATTTTGTTATGAACTCCCATAAAGGCATGTATGGGTGCAAGAGGTTGCCCTTTGGAATAGCATCAGCACCAGCCTTGTTTAAAAAACTTATGAACTTAGTGCTACAGGGTATTCCAGATGTCATATGTTACTTTGATGACATTCTTATCAGCTCAAAGGATGAAATGAGCTGCGTGAAAACACTTGAAGAAGTACTGACCTGGTTAGAGAAGAGAAGATTCTGCATGAAGGAAGCCATCTGCTCATTTTTTATGTCCTCCATCAAGTACTTAGGATATTAAATAAGTCAAAGTTGAATTCAAGGACCACAAAATGAAGTGGAGGCCACTGCCAATGTACCCACTCCTACAAATATTCAGGAAGTTTGCTCCTTCCTTGGGTTGCTCAATTACTATTGAAAGTTTGTTTGTAACTTATTCACCATGGTCCAACCACTCAATGCTTCCTTCAGGCAGGCAAGAGTTGAAACTGGACCAGTGAATGTGCACAGGCCTTTCATCTGGCAGAACAACAACTAACTTCTGCAAATGTCCTTGCTCACTATGACTCTAAGCTCCCCATCAACCTCGCTGCTGATGTATCCACTTATGGTGTTGGAGCAGCTATTTCCCATGTATTTTCAGATGGGCCTGAAAAGCCTATTGCTTATGTGTTAAGAACACTGTCATGTAGTGAAAGGAACTATGCACAGATAAAGAAGGAAGCTCTATCTCTGGTTTTATGTGTAAAAAATTTTCACCAATATTTGTATAGAAAGATGTTCAACCTCACTACTGACCACAAACCACTCACAACTATCTTTGGACCCAAGAAGGGCATTCCCTCACTAGCAGCTGCTCTACTCCAAAGATGGGCAGTCCTGTTGTTAATCTATACCTATGACATACAGTATAAACCAACACATTCCACTGCAATGCCGATGGATTATCTAGATTATCACTTCCCCTCGTAGATGATGTAGCAGTGACTAAAGAAAAAGGCATTCATGTTTTCAATGTTGGACAACTGCATTCCCTACCAGTCACTTCACAACATATCCAAAGAGCACACAGACTGATAAGGTGTTAAGTTGAGTGTATGGTTATGTTAAGGGTGGATGGCCACAGGATGTACATCAAGAACTCAAGCAATATCAATCTCAGTGTGAAGAAATTGGAATTGAGTGTTGGTGCCTCATGTGGGGAATCCGTGTGATTATACCTGAAACTCTGCAGTCAAGCATTCTACAGTTACTGCTTAACACTCATCCTGGAATTGTAAGGATGAAGGCTATAGCAAGAAGTTATTTTTGGTGGAAGGGATTTGACCAAGAAATTGAAACTTTGGTGAAATCATGTCTGATCTGTCAGGGGTAAAGTCTGGTCCTGCCTCTGCTCAGCTAAACCCATGGGTATGGCCAAATGCTCCTTGGAGATGTATTCACATAGACTTTTCAGGATCACTCTTTGGCGAGATGTTTCTAATCATCATTGATGCCCACTCAAAATGGCCAGAAGTTATTGTCATGCTTTCTACCACTTCACAGACTATGATAGAAACATTGCTTATCTTGTTTTCCCATTATGGCCTTCCGGAACAAGGGGTATCAGAAAATGGACCACAATTCACATCAGAAGAATTTTCTAAGTTTATGCAAGACAATGGAATCAAGCATATTCTATGTGCACCCTACCATCCCACCTCCAATGGGTTGGCAGAGAGGTTGTGCAAACTTTTAAAAGAGCAATAAAATCTGGAGAAAAAGATGGTCACTCTTTCAACCATCATCTCACAAAATTTCTCCTGAGATATTGATCCACACTTCACAGCACTACCAATGTAGCACTTAGTGAGTTATTCCTTGGACACAATTTTCCTACCTTGTTTGATTTATTAAAACCAGATATTAAGACATGAGTTCTTTCAAAAAGGACAATCGAAAGGGGTACCATAACAAAAGAGCTAAACTTCATTATTTTTCTCCAAATCAGCCAGTGATGGTTCGGGATTTTTCGCCTTAATACAGACAAGTGGATTCCAGGAACTGTTGTAAAATTTCTCAGACCAATTACATACAAAGTCCAGGTTGAAGGTGGAAATATTCTCAAACGTCATATTGACCATATGCTGGAACAATTGGGAATTGAAGAAAACACCACAGGTGAAGAGAATTTTCAATATGCTCACATGGCTCATACACCAAGTGAAAAAATTGCCAACATGCTGATATTGGCCGAACAGCAGCCGATGGATAGGAAACAACCACTGAATGTTTTCCACGCTACCCTCAACGAGATAGAAGCCCACCAGATTGGTTCTCCTCGAACTTGTCAATTTAAGGGGGGAGAAAATGTGATGAGCTGAACTTTAGTCATGAATTGAACTCTAACCTTTTTATGAACTATGATTAATACTAAGGATACATGATGTCCTTGTTTAAGACTTGTGCCATGTGCTGTTCTAAGAATATGATTAAAGGTTTCTCTGTAATATTAAGTTGACTGTTAGCTGTTGTTACATTGATTGGGGATACATACACCACACAATCATTATGCCAAGCAAAACCACCACAAGTAGTAATCATGATCACTACATTCCTTTCCACTAAGATTAAACATAATTATTAATAAATTATTGGTGGACCATATCGAACAGGTTGGGTTAAATTTTGCTGAGCATATTGTTTCCTTGGTGAGAGTGGTTGAGGTTCTGTGGTGATGAGTCCCATAATCCACTTCTGAATTATCAGGGACAGGAGGTAAGTGTCATCTTCCACAATTCATCAATTTCAGCTTGTTTACTAGATCATGTTGGAGTGAACCTAAGTAAAGGACTCTATTGCAAACGTTTAAGATGATCCACATATGGGAGCACAGAATTCTGTATTTTCAGCTGCTACCCAAGAGGAACTTTTTTTTAAACTTTTGTAAATATTTTGGTAGAAGAACTTAATTTAGTTGCACAGGAATAGTAATAAGTGGAGAAGGGGGGGGGGGGGGGGGGGCAGTGGGAGCTCAGAATTTTGTATCTCCAGCTGCTCTCCCAAAGCAGTCTCAGGCCCAATAAATGGCATTGGCAGGTATCACTCTTTGGTTCTCTTAACTTGTGGAATTTTATGATAAGCAAGAAAGACTACCTCAATCTTTATGGTTAAACACTCAGAAAGGACTAGAAGTATACTGAAGAATACTGTGTGAGGTTGTTGAAAGGAATTTTGAAGACTATCCACAGAAGGATGACAGACTTTGAAAGGAAGCAGGAGTTCAGAAGGCCTTTCCCAATAGAACCAGGTCAGGCAGCTACTGGCATCAGGTGTGTGATGAAATACTGCACTTCCAGGTTACTTGAGGAGAGTTGTGCAAGGGTCAATCATTGTTGCAAGGAATCACCAGCCTAAGGCTGCAGTCCTTCCACCAGCCTTGCCAGGCCAAGCTTTGACAATCCAACTCAAACTATGAGCCACTCACACAAGGTCAAATGAGGGGCAACAGGCAGTCCAATGCCAAGATAAGTCATTCAAATGAGGTCAAACGAGGAAAAACAGACCAACACCCTTCACTTCCTTCTCAAGACAGCCTTCCAAAGCACCAGTACCAAAACACAAGGTTGGCAGACAGTACGAACACCCAGTACACATTCTTCTCAGGTTGGAGAAGAAAGCCCTAGAAATTGTGAAGAAGAAGATAGAAGACAAGATGGAAACTATTTCGACCAAAAAGAATAAGATATCTGTGCTAAAAATGAGCTGGACAGCCAGGGGAGAGCAGCCAAGACCACACTGCAGGCTGGCAAGGAAGCTTCACATTGCTAAGTTCAACTCAGACTCAAGCATCTCAAGAAGGAGCTATCCAAGCTGGATACAGAGCTAGAAGATAAGAGTAGGTGTTTCCGCTTCCACCGGCTCATTTATCTGGTGCAAGCCTCCACCATCTAGCTGAATGTAGGGGATGTCTACACAGTTTGGAGACAGATCTGGAGGGAAAAGTGCACAAGTGGAAGCTGCTTGCAGGCATAAGGCATGTCAAAGTGCATGTGCCTGTATAATCCTTGAACTTCTATCCAAGGGAATGCCAGCAGACCTGTACTGGATATTGGGATCACAATGGCTTGTTTGGATCTAACAGATTGTTTGTACTCATCATCTAATGTCTCCTATCCCTCCTCAACATATTTGTCCATCAACTCCTCTCCAGTATCCACATCTTCTACCTACCATCAGTGCTCAACACCTCAGTCCTCATCCTTGTCTGACCCAGTCTCTTCTGGGTCTGTTAATGTCTCTGGCAACACCATACCCATCTGTTCACCCTCACACCCCCAATCTACCACTAAGGACCTAAACATATTCTATTTCAATGTTCGTACTCTCCCCATGTTATTTGAAACCTGGCTCTCCCATGACATCTTGGACTCTGCAGTAGCCCTGTCTAACTACTGTTCCTTCAGATTAGACTGCAACAGATATGGTGAAGGAATCTTGACTCTGTAGTAGCCATGTCTAACTACCGTTCCTTCAGATTCGACAGCAACAGATATGGTGAAGGAATCATAGTATACATTAAGTCATCTTTGTTCACCTCCATCATATCTCTCCCATCATCTTCCTCTCTTGAATTTCTCACCATCTCTATCTACTTTCAAAACTCATTTATTGTTCTTGCTATATTCTACTGCCTTCCCCTCCTCACCTCATAATTTAGATCACTTACTCACCACACTTTCTATCCTCCCCTCAGTTTCTCATCTTTCCACGCAAGATCTCCTTCTTGTAGGTGATTTTGATGCAACTTCACTTGCTGTCTTCACTTCTTCACAAATACATTCAATTTCTGATCTTTTCTCCCTCAATCAAATAGTTCAATCCCCAACTTATTTCTTACATACTTGTGTACCATCTATGATAAACCTTGTGTTTGTACCACCCATTCTCAGTCCAAATCATTGTGAAGTCCTTCCTCCTGTATCTAACTCTGATTACAACTCTATCCTTTTCTCATTTCCTCTCAAACCTGATTCACACCACCATCCAACCCCTGTCGTGCTTGGTTATATGACAGCTGACTTCTGCCAAGCGAATGAGCTTATTAGATCCATTCTATGGAACTCTATCCTGCCTTCATCAGATACCCGAGCCTCCTGGATCATCTTTAAAGAACTCTTCACTCGTGTCATGCATAAGACTATCCCATCTGAACTAGTCTACCCTTCTCCCCATTCTGCACCTTCTGGAATTCCAGATTCCTTCTCTATCTAATCAAAATTAGAAGGGTACTGTACTGTACTGCCAGATCAAAAGGCTCTTTAAATGTCTAGGTTGATCACCGTAAATGCAAAAACAAAACACTCTTACTCCTTCACTCTGCAAAATGTTGTTTTTTCAGCAGTCTTTCATATAATTCCAACTCTAGCTCCTTCTGGTGAGTTTTAAAGAAATTTGGGAAGAAGTCATCATGTATCCCTGCTCTCATATATCAGAATCATTCCTATACCTTCTCTCAATCTAAAGTTGAAGTTTTCAATCACTTATTCTCCACATGCTTCAATAATTCTTTTTCCCTTCTCTGTGACAACCCACCCTTTCCTCCTCCATTCCCCTGTTTAACAGATGTATTCAGCAAACCCGACAAGATCACCAGTCTTCTGTCCTACACCCCTTCTAATAACTCTGCAGGCTCTGAATCTATCTCTGCTTCCATGCTTAAAAACACCTCTTTGCCCATATCTATTCCTCTTTCTCTTATATTTAATTCTTCTCTCTCAACTGTGGTACTACCCACTGACCGGAAATATTCACTAGTTGTTCTAATTCCCGAAACAACTCCTCCCTCATCCTTGCCTGCTGACTATCACCCATACCTCATCTCTCCCTGATCAGTAATGTTTGTGAATGGCACCTCTTTGATTACCTGCAAAATCATGCCATAAAGAAAAACATTTATCTAATAGTCATTTCGGCTTCCACAGAGGGTTTTTTCCACTGAAACAGCCCTCCTCTCCTCAACACAATCTTGGTTGTTCTCTCTTGATGAAAATTAATCAATATACTGTTTTTCTTGATGTAAAGAAAGCTTTTGATTCAGTTCTACATATACTTCTTCTCTACACCTTATCATCGGCTCTCAACCTCCCTTTCCATTTTCTGTGTTGGTTATGCTCTACCTAACAGCATGTACTCAAAACATAACTATTTTTGGCTTTCTCTCCATGCCACGCACTCTGAAATTCCACAAGGATCCATTCTTGGTCCACCCCTCTTTATTTTATATTTCAATGACATCAGCAAGCTTACACTTTCACCACCTTCCACACTATCTCTCTATGCTGATGACATCCTCCTCTCACATCCCTTCTATTCCATGCCTACTTCTACCTTTAACTCACTGCTATCAGATATATCACTAATTATATCCTGGTTATCTTCCTGCCTTCTAAAGATAAACCCCAAAAAGAGCAAATACATGATAATAACTCAAAATCGTTTAGTTCAATAATGCCTTTACCTGCACTTGTCCTTAATCATACACCACTTGAGCTAGTTTGATCCTATAAATGCCTTGATTAACTATCACTTCAAACCTCTCATAGTCACTATATATCAGCAACATACGTTCAAAGTCTAAGAAAACTACTAGGATTAATTGACCAAAGCCTCTACCATCATCTTCCTATCAGTGCACTCCTCCCACTTTATACTGCACTAGTTCTCCCCTTATCTCACTTACTGCTCCACTGTATGAGCACCCTCTCCTTCTTCTCTTCTTCTGCTAACTCTAAGTTGTTGGAACAAGTTCAGCACTTCGCATTTAAACTATGCACTTGGTCTATGCACTTGGTCTATGCACTTGGTCTTCTGACTACTCCTCCTTCCTCTCCTCCATCAACCTCCCTACTCCGTCAAGCAGATGTGATCAATCCAAGCTTCTCATATTCCATAAAATACTTAATAACATCATTTATTATCATTAAGATATAATCAACACTGCTTTGATTTCTACCTGATCCTCTCATAACTGTTTTCCCTACAACATTCTAATTCCTTTCTCTCGAACCTCTGCTACTCAATTTTCTTTTATTCCCATTACCGCAGCACTCTGTAACTTTCTTCCAGCCCATATTAGAACATTTGCTCTCCTTCCATCTTCAAACACTTAATAAATCAATTGTACCTTAATTTAACTACCTTATCCCTTACAACAATTTCACTTCATCATAATTTATCTATTAATTCATGTATCACAAACTATCTACTTGAACCTCATCAGCATTTATTCATTAATCCATGTTCCATGTATCTCATAATTAGCTTCTGCTATTGAAATTTCTTTTCCATGTGTTAAAAAAAACAGGACTGGAAATTTCCAACCAAAAACCCACTCATTTAGAGAAAAAAAAAGGGGGGAAAAACTCAATCATGACCAGGAGTTGAACCAGGGACCTCAGCACTGGTGGCCAGAGGCAGTTCCACAACAAGAACAAGAACAAGATTCCCAACAAAGTAACACTTAAAAAAAAAAAAAAAAAAAAAAAAAAAAAAAAAAAAAATCACCCCATCTAAGTTCATCATTCTGACATTTTGGGACTTTTTCTTACTCATCTCTCATATAGAGTTGTGATATAAGTAAAGACTGAACATACCTCTCCAAGGTGATCAGCAGCCATGATTGCCCTATGACAGCAGATTGAAGCTGTGATCTCCAGCTCTACATATTTCACCTTTTTCAGTCAGCTTGGGGATAGCTGGTAAAAGTGCATTAGGGTGGTCCCAAATGAAAATGGCTGAAAGGGTAAAGCATGAAGAACAAATGAACTCAAAAATGAACACATTCACACTATACTAAAGTCTCAACCCATAGTGTGCTAGAGCTATATTTGAAGCATGTTTCTTTAAAAAAAGCCATACTGCCCTAGTCAACTAGCCCTAGGGGTGCCTGAATAATATGCTAGCCCATATGTTCAATTGGGGTGGGTGTTCAGCAGCATTCACAGTTTTGACAGTGATAATCCCTACCATTAGGGACCACTCTATTACACCAGTGCCAGTGACACATAAATATAGGGACCCCAAAAATTATTGGCCCCCCATGTCCCTCAACCTTAGGAAATATGGGGAGCCTTTGTAAATATGGAAATCATTTGTATAAATGAGAATGGTAACTCACTTCACTGCAGAAGATTATGGAAGAGATATTTACAAATATATAAATGGAATTCTGTACCCAAAATTTGTAGAGAAGGACAAACTTGCCTTAAGGAGAAGGCGTAAGTTTTTCCTTGTGTGGGAGGGACCTAAGGGAGGAGCAGGTATGTCATGGTCATAGATAAGATAAGCATAAACCAGTTATTCAATCAACTTTTATTTCTTGCTAGGTGCAATATTCTAGCTATATGCATGCTTAAAATTTATAAAATTTCAACAAGTTTCTTTCTTCAGCTATTTATTGCCTTGTTGCTGCAGGAATTATATCTAGTATTCAGATAGCAATTCAGCTATTCATTTTATTATTTAAAAGAACAGGAGAAAACAACTGATTGAGTAAGTAAATTATATAATGAAATGCTCTGGTAGTCTATATGGCATATTTAACTATATTGAATCATCTGAAATGAGCAAAAAAATAAGTGGGTGAAAACAAGCTATTGGAATTAAAATCACTTGAGAGTGAAAATATATAATAATGGAATGTTCAAGGATCTTTGGTGTCCAAATTCTTGGTGAATTTCAGCCACATAAGTTTCCTAAACAGTCATCGTTGAAACTGGAATTGACTGAAGATTTTTGGCAACAATAAAAAAAATAATTGATCAGCTACACTAAGTTGGAAGACTAGTGCGAAATGTAACGATTTTATATGTAATATTGTTTACTCTATCTTCCAAAAGAGGTAAATATGTCTCCAAATTCAAGATAACCTAATCTAAATCTCACTGACAGCTTGTTCAACACTGAGACTGATACTAAGAATTATTCATGGTTGCTATTTTTTTGGTTTTTTTTTTTTTTTTGGGGGGGGGGGGGGGGGGTTGTGTAGACATAATATGAGGGGTTGGGAGACTACATCCTTCTGACTAAGGCTTAAAAGAGTTCACTCACTATTTGCATTGTGTATTTTCTGTTTGTTTAGCTAGGTGTATTAATTAATGGTTTCTATACGTCTGTGCTAGTAATTTACTTGTTCTTTCTGAGTTACCTCTTGACCAAAAATAAACTCTGATAATATTACTTAAGGAAGGATAACAACACCCAGGCAGTGATTGGAGGCAGAGACACCTTGAACAATTCAGAATAAGAAAAAAATTAAATGGCTATGTAATTCCTACGAATCTGGTATTATTATTATTATTTTTTTCACATCACATCATATTATCCATGAAAATATAAAATTAAAAAATATATATTCATGACCATCTTGAATATACCATTTTTACTATAAAGTAATGATATTAATAATTGTATAAATGTAAATGCTTTCAATTTTAACTACATATATTACATCATTTTCCATCATGGTATTTCCATATAATATGACTTCTTTTTCTTCTCTCCATCATTGAATACATTAAAATTAACTGCAGCTAAGCTTTTCCTGACTGTTTAATGAGAGCTGGTTGAACAATGTTGTAACTATCATATTCGACTGTTGAGATATGTGATATAAGTAATATGTAAGAAATTTAGTCAAATTGGCTCATTATGCTCTGCACTTTCAGGGATAATTTCTGGGACTAAGTTGGATATACCTTCAAAATGTATAGGATCTGTCCACCACACAAGGAAGATAACTAAAATAGCTCCATTTATCACCCCCCCCCCCCCCCCCCCCCCTCCTCCACCTAGAAGAAACAACAACCAACCATAAGAAATGTAACATTTACTGTCACGAATAATGATTGGGATCAAGATGAATATTGTAAGATGCTCAGTTTTTGGATCCAAAATAATTAATTCAATTTTTTTAATCAATTGATTTTCTTGTGAATGTTAAAAAAAATAATCATAAAAAAAAATATCAAAGAATTTGCCATCTTTCAAACAGGAAAAATATCATAAAACTAATATATACCAACAACGTTGTTTTCCATGAAGTGCTATACTAGGACAATGTAGGGCTAGGTCAAGGGATACTGTCCACATGTTGTTGATGTCATACAAATTATCTGTTACAAATTTATAGTGAATTTTTAACAAACAGAAATTACTAATTATGTGCGCTTAGCACATAATAATAACACTATTCCAGTCATATGGAGATAGCATGCCAAATTTCAGTGAATTGGGTCATTAGTTAAGAGTATTACATGTCACTAAACCACACCCACTGATAAAACTACACCTACAGCCACCTGATCTGAACAAAACTTTCTCCAGTAGGTGCTGTGAAATGTCCTAATTAATCTGTGAAAGTTTCTTGAATATTCCTCTAACATGTTAGAGTCTGCACATACGTATGTACAGACAGACAGACAGACAGACAGGCAGACAGACAGACAGACAGACAGACAGACAGACAGACAGACAGACAGACAGACCGACAGACAAAGAATTATAGTAAGTTGAGATTAATTTAATGGGTTCCCCATATATATGGAAATATGGGCACCCCATCCCCATATTAACAGTAAAAATGGGGGGTCCCATACTTACCTGAGGGTCCCCATATATATTGTAAATATAGGGACCCAGAGTCCCCATATTTCTGAATATATGGGGATGGGATCCTCATAATTCTGGGGGTCCCTTAAATGGGGGGGGGGGGCCCATATTCCCCCTGACACTGGATAGATTTGACTCCAACATATCCAGGATGGACTTACTACATGAGGTACTCCTCACTCTTTTCTCTTTTCTGTTGGTACCTGGTCTTTCCATGCCTTGATAGTGCACAACCTTGGTTCCAAGTCTTGTTCCTACACGTGGTGCACACTACCTTGTTTCAGGCCTGGTATTTCCTACAGCCAGGAAAAATCATCCCCACTAACTTTTTTAACTGCCTGTCATACCCTTCAGCTTGCGTGCTGAAGAAACTTCAACCAATACGACCTGATATAGAACTGACAGATATACCACACTCTCTTCCGTGCACAGACCTAATAGATCACCACATATTTTGTCTGGTGTTTAGTCTGGTGGTGTGGGAGACTACCCACTGTATTGGTCAAGGTCACCTCATGCGCATGCGCACATGCACAGTAATCTGGCAGTGCAGAAACTAACTACACCCTTGGTCACAACCCCCTACGCCTGCACATTGTACAGAATTGAGACCGAATTTAACTTTTGAATTTATTGAGTCCTCCTCTCTACTAAGATATTCTTTACTAATTTTGAAATTAATAATCTGAAAATGGAGGTAGTTTGGAGCCATTTTTGCTTTGGAGCCAAAACTATTTTATTGGAGCCAAAACTATTTTATTGGAGCCACTGACTATTCTATGGAGCCGGTTTTTGAGAAATTGGGGCTCCAGTTGCAACAGCGCCTTTTTCTTCTTCCACTTCCTGATATTCAATCATTAGGGAAATTTTTTTTACTGGCGTCATGGCAACGAGCTTCCGTTGCTTTGAATTTCCGTTGCTTTGAATTTCCGTTGCTTTGAATTTCCGTTGCTTTGAATTTCCGTTGCTATGAACTTCCGTTACTTTGTGCGTCCTAACGGAAAAAGGACTGACTTTCATCGCTGGTGAAATTAAGTACAGAGTGTTGGCATTGCGTTACATTTTGCCTTAAGGATCCACTTGATTCACTCAAGGATCCACTTGATTCACTCAAGGATCCACTTGATTCACTCAAGGATCCACTTGATTCACTCCAGGATAAAGGAAAGAAAAATAGGAAAAACCGAAACACCCATTATCAGTTGTGTATTTGAGCAGGTGAGTCTGCAACCAAATTGCAACTGGTGGGGGTAATTTTCCTTATGGAAAGGATCCCTCTGATTAGTCACAGATATTACTAAAATCATTTATACCTTTCTATTGGTCACCTTCTACCTGTAGCAGCTAAGTTATGTGCTAAGTTATTTACTTGCATAAATTTTACTAGCTTTTCTATACTAATATTGAGCCAGTATTTAGTTGTCATGACATGGATTATGAATGGAATCTTACTGTTCCAAATAATCACATCCCTAAATAGGACATATTTCTTGTTGTTAACCTTATCACTTAAACATAACTCATTTTATCTTGCTACTTTACTTCTTGATCAACAAGGTTGATCAGTGTAAAAATAAATTCATTGTATTACACATTGTTACTTTACTTCTTGATCAGCAAGGTTGATCAGCTTATAAGTTCATTCATTGCCATAGCCAAATTTATCACTTTCATGCTATAAAATTTAAAAAATTCACACATGATTCTTATTTTTTGTTGTACAGATTAATTGTCATTAAAAGAAGTGCATGTAAGTTCTGAGTGAACAAAATGACGACAGTAATGCCTTCAATTGGGGAATATGATTTGACCCTCCAGACTATTAACATATCACGTCATAGAGATAATCGAAGAATATTGTACTACCAATTATCATCTTTGATTCTATCAATGGTGCTGTTGATGGTGGCCATAATGGATTATGGGCTCCTATTTGGATTTCAGAGACCAGATATCACCACACACGATGGATTACCAACCATACTAGTATGTTACCACTAATCTGAATGCTTCATTACTTTTATTTCACAAATTAAAATTGACACCTTGTGTATTCAAGTGTGTATGCAGTTGATGTGTGACATTGATTATATATGCAGTTAACTTTAGTGAAGGAAAAAAAAAAAAAAAAAAAATATATATATATATATATATATTTTTTTTTTCATTTCAAGCTAAACTTGAGATTACTGAAGTATTTGAGGAATATTGTGTAATGTTTTACTTTTGTTGTGCTCTTTAGGTCCTGCATGTAATTGCTTTTTATTTATCCCTACTCGGAGGATTCTCTGTGAAGAGGCTAGGAATTATTTCTTCCATCGTAGCAGGTACTGTACATTTAATTAATATCTTGCTTCAGAAAATGATGCAACTAGTTTGCATGGAGTATTCCAATTATTTCATGTTTTTAAATGCATGTAAAAAATGTGTTTTTATTAATGTGCAGGTGCTTTTTACTGCTATTTTTAACTTCTCACCATTATTGACCCCTATTGATCTTTCTTTGTTAATCTGGTCAATTCCATACAATAGAGCAGTAAATATCCATTGTTACTTTAATTGACATGAAAAAGTTGGTTTTTCCTAGTGGAGAAATAAAAATAATACATAGCCATATGTTAATTCATGCTGAGGGAATTTATCAGAAACAAGGGAATGCTTAAAAATGTGAGATAACTTTATATTTACATATATATTCAGTATTAAGAAAATGGTCTAAAGTGGTTTGAGATGTCAGACACCAAGACAAAGACTCTTAGTGCTAAAGTGTGATGTACAACTATATGAAGTAACAAACTGACAGAATTCTGTGAAGTTTATGCACAAATCATGCTTACAACAGGGGTGTATTTTTCTATTCTTATATAACAGAGTGAGAATAAAACACCACTGCCATTGAATAAACTCTACTGTGCATTAACCCTAATAGTAATATAGTTTCGGCTGGATTACTGTGCAGTACACACCTCAGATATCAGCCTGAGATTAAATGGTTGTGCTAACTGGTCCAATTATTATGCTCAAATATCACATAACAATTTCCAGGTGTGTATATCTGTGATATGCTCCAACTCTGTCTCTCTATATATGCAGCACTACCTCTAATTGCTCTGCTGTTTCGGATTGTGCTAGAGCTGGGCTTCAGTGCCTATCACCCCACCAAGTACTCTGCCTGAGTAGTGTTGCAAAAGAAAACACTGTGACTTGCCTGGTGGGTAGCCTTGCCTCCCACTGAGGGATCACTGGCTGCACTCTACAGCTTCAAACTAATTAGGACAGTGTATAGTTACATATACACATTGCATGCATTTCTTCTTTTTTTTTCATGTCGATCCATTTATGTTGGACCAAAATCAGTATAGCTATATATACATTTGCATTCATTCCTTTTTCTTTTTCTTTCAATCCATTCGTATTGGACTAAAAATCAGTAGTTATATATACAAATGTATTCATTCTTATTTTTTCCCCTTTCTTTGTCAATCCCATTTTTATTGGACCAAAATCAGTAAGTTATATATGCACACAATGCCTCTTTCTTTCTTTTTAAAGTTGATCCGTTAATATGGACCAAAATCAGTAGAGTTATATATATATATATATATATATATACATTCACACTTTATTTTCTTCTTTATGTTAATCTATTTATATTGCACCAAAATCAATATAGTTATATATACACACTTTGCTTCTTTCTTTCTTTTTAAAGTTGATCCCTAAATATTGGACCAATCAAATATAGTTACATATACTCTTATGTATATCAATTTATATTGGACCACAGTGATGGACAAACAAAGCTCTATGACACATTGAGCTATTTCACACAACTGAACATGACATGTGTTCACTTTGTTTGAAGTTTCAACTGTGGCTTCCTAAAACAAATACATATTCACATGATAAAGTGCATTATTTCTTGATATTAGTTGATGCACACACAACACACATGCAGAGAGTTGAGAGAGAGGGAGGGCAATAAGGAAACGAAGAGGGACACACAATGCTCCACATCCATTTCTCTTAAAAAAAAAAATAAAAAAAAAATAACAAAAAAAAAAAATAAATAAATAAATAAATAAGAAAATAAAAAAAACTTAAACGAAAACAAAAGAATAAATTAAAAAATATCAAGACTTTCACCATTGGATTGTTCTTTTTTTGTTTATACATAAGTAGAAACATTGATGAAAAATTTAAATTCACTTCGTAAAACTGAAGACATCCAAGTTGCAGCTGCTTTGGTCCTGCTTCAACCAGCCTTGGAAGCTTCTTCCTCGACAAATCTGGCACATTGAGGAAATATAAATGATACCCAGTCACAATGTGTGTGTGTGTGTGTGTGTGTGTGTGTGTGTGTGTGTGTGTGTGTGTGTGTGTGTGTGTGTGTGTGTGTGTATTCATGCATATATATATACTTAGTACGTATGTACATATGTGACAGAGTAAATGCTATACACCAAGATTGTGGCATGGTCTTACTCCTTGCCATTTTGTTGTTGCTGCGTGGCTGAATGGGATCCACAGGGTTTGACCACACCCACAACCTTTGATTCTGTGGGCAGAGCTGATGATTTAGGCAGAGAAATGTCAAGTGAACATTCTTCATCATCATCATCAGGGTTGTGCTGAGGGGAATGTTGCTGGTGGTTGGGCGATAGTCTAGGACACTTCACATTCTTTGACAAACCTGGCAGAATATCATATGGTAAAGATCTGACTATGCTGACTAAGCCAGGTTCTGCACCAACAGACACTGACGACTTAGAAAGAGTGCTGTTGTCAATATCAGGATGGTTGTGAGTGGAGGGTTGCTCGCTACTTGGTAGGATAGCAGAGGTGTCACTGACGCAGGACAAGTTGCTCGGAAAAAAAAAATCTAAATTGAAGAACAACATAGTAATAAAAACACCAACAAAAATGTACCAACATTGCACCAATGATGATTTTCCTTGACAGGGGTCACACCATTACTGATATATAAAATGGTATTTCCTCCAAGTTTTTCTAGGAGAGGGTTCTCAAGGAATCACAAAGCTGGTCTCCAGGCCCACCAATTGCAGAAGTGCAATGCTTGGACTCTTGCTTTGAGAAATGGGTCGCTAAGGTGTCAGTAATGGTGGAATTGACGCAATCTAACCAGTAATATTTAAGTTTGATACCGAATTAAGAAAAAGTTAGAATTTTAGTGCTTGTCGGTTAACACGATGTATACCTTCAATGTACCCTAACCCTGGAAAATTCATGCAACCTTCATTGTTGCTGCAAGTCATCCATGATATAAAAACTTTTAGATAACCAACCACTCTGCATCAAAGGTTGAGAGTGGGGGGGGGGGGGGCAGGGGACACTGACAACGATTTTCAGCATACCATGGTCACACATAGTCATTTGCTACTATCAAACCTGAACAATAAGGAAAGTGTTATCAAAAACACTTAACAAGTAAGACAATCATGTTTAATAACAGGATAAGGGTTTCCAAGATCTGTGGAACTAAGTGTCAAATAATATATCCTTCATATTTGTGTTACCTCCACAATATAGGTATTGAAGAAGCTGAACTGGCCATAGAGGAGGGATTGGATGGTTGTTCTGTCTCGCTGTCAGCCGATCACTGACCACAAGTGGAATACAAGCTTCTGAGTTCATTGTACCAAAGTGCCTCATCAGCATCACTTCCTATGGCTTGGACATGAGAGGTAATGGATGATGGTGAGGTGGAGGAAGGAGGTTTGAATGGCAAGAAGAACGTTAAGATGATGTGATAGGTAGCTTAGCCTGGGTGGAGATGGGAGAGTTATTGTTGGCACTACCCATCGCAGAGCAAGATCATGACGTAGACAAGGAGGATTTAAGAGGAAGTGAAGAAGACTGGAAAGGGTGTGGAATACAGATACAGTTATCACACATGGTTCATTCCCAGTAATAGTCACTCGTCCAAAACAAGTTTCACACACCCACTTACATAACCAGAACTATGGCTGTACCTCTTGGATCTAATAGGGGACTTGTATGATTACGTCATGTACAATCTGCCGAGCCTACCTTATGGCATCAGCATACCACCAGCACCATAGAAATATATTAATTCACGACTGGCAATGCTATTCTTGAGAACTCTAACTGTAAAATAGCTCCTATATCTACCATACTTAGAGCAAATGTTTTTCCATTTAAAAAAACCAACAACACATTTTCCGTTTCAGCTTTCGTAAATTCTGTTTTAAAAGACAATTATATTAGAAATTCCGTTTCAGAAAACTTAAGATTGCAATTAACACCATTAACACCATAATCAATAGGGGACTTGCATGATTATGTCATACACAATCAGCCATGCCTACTTATGGTATCAGTGAACCTCCAGCGACATAGAAAATGTATTAGCATTCACTACCTGCAATGATATTTTTGAGAACTTCAATTGCAAAATAGCTCATGCTCCCACCACACTGCTGGAATAGAAACTTTAAAAATTTCCAGCGAGCTCATAGCATATTCCAGAATATTCAGAGCTGTGGTAATAGATAAAACCCAGTGTGAAAGTAAAGAAAGACTAGTGCAACATAGCCAGGAGCCTGCCCAGCTATTTGTAGGAACTCATTGGTTGGTGGCAGTAGCTGTGAGTGTCACACAGTTGTCAGACATAGTATCACAGCAAAAATAGGCACTAGTTTTTCTCTGAACACTTTGTTAGGCAGCACCCATTTCCAAGAATTTCTTAATTGTTACAGGTGCTGCATGACAGGGTTCTGAAAAGTATTGCAATAAGTTTTATAGCAGCTACTTTGGTGTTCTTCAAACACTTTACTCCCTTTGATATTTCTGATAAGTTTTTTCCCAACATGGCGTGGGACACTTTACTCACCAATGGAGGGGATGCCACTTTTTGGGAGCCATCACTGTAATTACTCCACACCGATAAAATAGCTGTCCTCATGGCTCCTAATTTATTCTTGGTTTTAAGTCACAAAAAAATTTTTTTTCCCCCTCTCTTTTCTATTCACCATTTTAAAAATGGAGTGTTTGTTGTCAACCCCTTACCATGAACACAGAGAGACGGACAGACAGATGGACATAAAAAACACAAAACTGAAAATAATGATCAGGTATTTTAAACCTGGGTCAATAAATGGATTAAAAAAATTAACATCCAGTCTCAATCAGCTTACTGCCTACCAAGGAGTCTAGCAAGCTCTGACAGAGAGCAAAAATAAATAATGTATGTTGTTTTTAATAAAATTAATAAAAAATACATACACTATTTTTTAGCTATGGTTGGTCTGATATTCATACCCACAACATCCAATTCAATGAGCCAAGCTCTAACAGTTGAGATAACAAGGAGGAAATCAAAAGAGGGAAAGATAAGTCATGTGAGTGAGAAAGCAGCCCCACCATAATACAGTGACACACAATCAAAACATGTACTTGGGAGGACTGACATATTTGTTCTTTTGGGGGTGACCAGATAAAGTGTTCACAAGGTAAAGCATGGATATGTCCATCCACTTGCTCCACGAAAAGAATTGCATACCTTAATGGTGAGTACTGGTCCTGGACTTCAAGAGTGATGGGGTTAATGTTGCCTCTGGCCATGAGCACTGCCTTCCTAGGGGAGTGTGCACTATATAGAGGTATGTAAGTTAATTAAGGAACAACAAGAAAACAAAAAGGGTTCAATTAATATGTTGTCATGATCCATACAAGCATACAAAAACATACACCACCCTCACCCTCCAACCACCACCCTTCAACCACCACTATCTCCACCACTTCTAGCTAGACCACAAAAGCATGATACCGGTACACATCAAAAGTGAAATACAAACAATTTTAACTTTCCGGTGTTGCTGTTGATTAATGTATTGGAAAAGAAGACGCAAATATATAATGGCCTCCACATACTTCACTGGGTGGCTCGCTGGCTCAACTTCACTACACACTGATATTCTATACCCACTGTTACACATGATGCACTCTTAATAGAGCAGCCACACTGATGATCATTTCCTTTCCATTAAGTCGCAACCAGCATGCACCTTTTCCTGACCTCTCTCCTCTCTCACTGTGCTCAGTGTCCTAGCACAAGTAGCTCCCTCTTCTCTCTCACAGGAAACCTACTGAATGTTCTCTCTGCATAAGTGACCGTAATATATTTTAAGGAATATTTGTAGAACAAGTGTTTTTTGTGTTCCAATAAATCAAGTGGACAGAATTCACAGAAGAAAAGATACTCTGAAATAGAATTGAGAAATAGACTACGATGTTGGGAATAAGGAGAAAGGGACAACAGTCAGAGTTGATGATGCTTTATTATTGTGTAGAGATTGGGCACTATTTGGAGTAGGATAGTGATGGTGAATTCTGAATAGATGTATCTGTGTAAATGATATGCCATAAGTGAAAGACCTAGCTTCTTCAGGTTAAGTTACGGATATATGCATACTTATTCATAGGTATATAAATATTGGCTTACTGGTGTTAATACTGCTACAGTGTATATAATTTTTAAAAATGGATCAATATTGCTAACAAAAAAACCTCAAATTATATAAAAAAAAAAAGTAAAATTCCCCCCCCCCCCCCCAAAAAAGGAGTCTGAAACAGAATTAATAAATACTCTCAAGAAATGACATACTGAAACAGAAAAACACTGGCCCTACATGATTGTATGTGTTTATATTTACACAAGTGATTGTGAACACATACACACACTCCTTCTCTTACCCGTTTAAGGGCGACATACATTTATATTAAAAAAAAACAAGACTGACATATATCATTCGAAAATAGGTGAAAGTGCAGAACAATAAATTTCGCTCGGTTTCACCTTTTGACTTAATAAGATTAAACATACTGCACCAGTTACTGCAATAAAGGTGTCATGAGGATACACTCCAAGAAATTTAAACTCCTGTGGATCAACATCACTGGAAAGGTCATTAAGATTAACCTGTCGACGTAAGCGAGGGTCATAGACCATCTGGTACAAGAAAGTGTCCTCTGCCTTCTTGAAGTTAACCTCATAGTCCCTGGGCACATTACTGCCATCGCAATGTAATGCTCTAATTACCTGACATAACAATAACAAAAAATAGCAATCATGAAAATTATAAAATCTGAAAAATTCAGTACAAAAATATTTGACACAAGTGATTTATTGCTTCACATAGTAATGGTTTGAATGACATAATCTGAAGCTAAGTGATGCATCTTGTGATCGCCATCATCCCATGTTAGGTATTGCATAGCATTAAGTTCATGTTATGCTTAATACATGCACAGCATCATGTTGATGCCAAAAGACCAGCATCGTGTTGCATGCAACAAGCCCAGCATTGTATTGATGCAACAAGCCTAGCATTGTGTTGATGCAACAGGCCCAGCATTGTGTTGATGCAACAAGCCCAGCGTTGTGTTGATGCAACAAGCCCAGCATTGTGTTGATGCAACAAGCCCAGCACTGTGTTGCATGCAACAAGCCCAGCACTGTGTTGCATGCAAAAACCCATTATTGTGTTGCACATTGTGCTCTAACTTGAGTATAACAAACTATACACTCTCCTGCAGTTGCAACAACAAAAGATGCTTGCAACACTCACTTGAATATCAGCAGAGAAAAGTGACAGATTGAGAGGCAAATAATTGTGACATCATTATATCATAACGTTAGTCTATATGCATGTTTGTTTCACTTTTTCATTTTCTCTCTTTTTTTTTGTTGGTGATGAATGTGTGTGTGTGTGTGTGTGTGTGTGTGTGTGTGTGTGTGTGTGTGTGTGTGTGTGTGTGTGTGTGTGAGAGAGAGAGAGAGAGTATGCATCTGCGTGTGCGTGTTAGTGTGGGTTGTGTGTATGTATGATGTGTGAATGGTGTGTGTGCGCGTGTGTAAGTGTGAGTATGAGTGCATGTGTGATGTGATAGGATTAAAGAAAGCACTGCAGGCAACACTCTGTCCTCGTACTACATTCATTACCTGTGTTGGGTTCTTGTTGTGTTTCCTCAGGAGTTTGGAGGCCTTGCACAGTCCTATTCCATGCACGGACGACAGATAGTCACATCCTGCCAAAATACACATCTGTCTGAATGTATTCACAGTGAAACCCTGCAACAACGACAGCGGGAAAAGTCTCATTAAAGAAACCATTCCTTCCACTCCCAACAGCCATTCTTCCTATCTTATGCTCCTCTCTTCCTTTCCCCCAGCACAACAATGGTACTTGCTTAACAGTCCACTCTTTCATAAGTTCCCCGACCCCCGACGACACACACACACCACGCATGCACACACACACCACGCATGCACACACACAATTTGGAAATAGAAGATATCTTAGGTTAAGGAGAGTAAGGAAAATGGAATTACTTACAGTTTAGCCACAACTCAAACCACTTCGCCAAACCATCCTCCCCCCCCACAACCCACCCCCATCCTTTCTCCCCCAAACTAACATCTGATCCAATATTTTCCCCTTTCTCCCATCTACCCTCCTGCCTCCACTCCTCCCCCACTTTCCTCTCCCTATTTACCACGAGAGTCTCATTGGCCTTCCCAACTTCCAGACTCATCGATCTTGAACAACACTTTGTGGGAGCCTAAAATGAGGTCAGAGTCTTCACAGATGACCACATCCACAATTCCCTTTATGGAGAGGTAGGCAAGCTGGGCATCTGCCTCGTAGGGGGCCACAATGCACTCTACTCCGAGCTTACAACATTCCTGGAAGGAAAAGAAAGTAAGGATGGTAAAACAACTGGTAAAAATTATAACAAATTATATTAAATAAGAAGTTCTCATTTTACTATAGCAAATTAATCACCAAATGCACTATTACACACCACAGTAATAACAATCCTAATAGTAAGTATTCATGTTGATATGGGAAAGGTGGGGGGGGGGGGGGGGGAAAGCAACATGTTTATATTAGGATAAGTTGTCAAGTTATTACAGTCCTGACTATGATTAGTGCATGTTTCCTTCTCATTAGGTGATGGCTCCATTACTGAGAGTGCATTGCCGATTAAACATTGATTAAGAGGTTAAGAGTAGTCCTCCACTCTCCTGGTTAACTCTGTATCATCCATGGACAACCAAGGAACTACTAGCATACACAGATACATATGTGGTTAGAAGGGAAAAAAATTATGGCAGGTAGATTTGTGAGACAAGAAAAGTGCTAGAAATGGAGGATAACTTCATAACCTAGTGTGAGAAATTAGATTAGCATGAAGCAGGATGAACAAAATAGGTAGAGCATAGGCTTTGGTTCCAGGAATACCAGAGGGAACAAGGACGGGTGGGAAGTGCAGAAGGTGTGGATAATGGGGAAACAAATTGCTATTTTGAAGAGAGAGTTATTGGATAAGCTGTACTATACATTGACCCCATGCCATGTCTGGGCAAAGCATAGCGTAAGGGCAATGTTAGCCATTGTCCTGGCCTTAACCCTAGTTGAATGTAATGAAGTTGTTAGTGGGGTGGGGGTAGGGGGTTTAGGAAAAGAAATATAATAAGGTCATTGTACATGCCTGAGGTAAGAGTAGATTAGAGTTGATCCCAAAGAGTTTACACACACCTTCATGTGCACACACACACACACACACACACACACACACACACACACACTTAGAAGCTGCCCATGGTACGAAGTAACATGATGGCAGTGTCCTGGATGAATCCAGGACCAATGGCAATAAACTTAGCTTATGATGGCATCACACAGAAATGTTGGTGTCTGGTCAGATCTCCTTGTCTTCGAAATTTTCTTCCACAAGCACAACTAAGTGTTCTTAATTCAGATTGCTTGTTAGCTGAACAGGTGTTCCATTGCCTGGATGTTGAAATTTTCTCTACATCATCTAAACACAGATGAAACCACCCCTTCCTGTACTGGCACAACTCATACCATCTATCATACACACCAATTGCCTGCAAATCCACTTTCACAACAACCCTCCACCTCTTCTTTGCCCTGTGGCATGGTCTCTTCATGTTAAGCTCCCCAAACAACAATCTATTTGGAAGCCTTTCTTCATCCATGCGACCCACATGACCCAGCCATCTTAAACGCTGCTCCAGAATGATATCAGAGATGGAGTGCTGCAAGCCAATCCTATGTGATAGGCTGCTTTGAGATGTTAATCTTTCATTCCATTGTTGGTACCTCATCACACCCAGGTTATGAAAAGAATTTAAACACACACACACACACACACACACACACACACACACACACACACACACACACACACACACACACACACACACACACACACACACACACACACACACACACACACACACACACACACACACACACAGCTCTTTTGCATTAATATTATCAATCAACCAGAAGCAAGACTTACACAAGCTGTGCAGAATCAGCCCCCTGCATCTTCACCACTCCGTTGTTGCAAGTCCTGTCACAGGAAGGGTTGCTCCTCCCGGAAAAGTAGTCCAAAATATTGTTCCCGCTTTGGGAAGGGATTCCCCAGAACTATCAAACCGGGAGGTGGATAAGAGCTGGCTATTTGACTCCTCCCCGAAATAAACATAACTGGCAGGACCTAGCTACCCTTGAATGCGAAGTTTTCCTAACCGAAAAAGGCTACGCAGTCCTCAGCCTGGGAGAAGGTCAACAAACTTCATAATTTTTCACACTCCAGTTTGAAGGGTAAAGGGTCTCATTCCTTACTGCCATATTACTGCCTTTTTGCTATACCCCACTAGCACGACCTGGGAAAATAAGAAACCCAGTTAGAACTAAATCAGTGGCCATACTTCTTCCTCTCCCGTGAAGTTCTATACCTACCACGGTTGTGAAGACAGTGTAGTACCCTTAAGTGCAGCGTGGAAATGCAGGAAGAAATTCTGCGTGGTAGTTGGAATATTGATGTGGTAGTTAGAATATTGATGTGGTGTTGACACTTGGAAGCAACTCTGCGGATAAGGATGCTGGGTGAAAGCTTCGACGTCATTGGTAGGTTAAGACCTCCTTTTTGAATACTGTATGAAGACATGCGAATATTTGAGATTCTCTCCAGTCATGAGGTTGGAACTTTGACTTGGATCTCCTGAAGGTCACTATATATATCTAAACAATGCACTACCATTTAATAACAATACTTGACCATTAATTGCAACATTAACTGACACTGCCCCCAACAGGTTCAATAAATCACATCTACTTCAATTTATATCACACTAACTAACTTTCTCTGAACCCAATAGTTTTCATTGTTATTTACAGTGATAATTATTTTTCCATTCTTTTAAGTAATCATTAAACATCTTTGTATATGCTTTAAAATTCAGGTCCAAAAGCCTACCTGAGCAGGTTTTACACAACTTGAATTGAATGGTGCATATGATGATAGATGCTTTAAATATACACCTGTCTCACTGGATTCATTCCTTACAAATAAGGAATTATGAGGAGGAATTCGATAATGCTGTACTCTGTTGTGATCACAATTTTTTTTAATCTTGAAACTTAAACTTTTAATTGTGTAACAAGCTTAACAGCGCTATTTTGATTCAGCTGATTTTCTTAATTGAGTTAATTATATCTCAGTGACACTGACTGATTCTATAACTGTATATGGGTACTGTTAATGAGTTATCTGCCACTTTTTCATATCTTTAGATAAGCATTTGTTTCTTGTGCCAAGATGCAGATGATCAAGTGCTAGGGATCCACCTGAACTACACCCAATTAAACTTTCAGACAGGTAACTAAGTTATTGTGACCAAGTGCACTGGAGAATATTCACATAACAAACTGGGTAAAGGTGTACAAATGATAGGAAAGGTCGCATTAAAACTGTGTTAGGCCCACAATTGGGGTTAAGTCTAATAGCTGGGCACTGTCCCGGCAAGGTACAGTCACACTTACAATAACATATCTCACATTGAGGGACTGATAAATCCAAATAATGCAAATCCAATATAAACAATGACCCATTATCTTATCAATAGTATGTGTGAGCAAGTATTCTATCTTCTTCAGTATTTGACACATGTTGTCTGCAGTCTAGCTAGTCATGTATAAAGTTCTTTACAAGTTGTTGAAGAAGATCAACCTACTTGCTAAGGGTTTATATTTGTTCCCAATCAACCAATAACACTAATTTTGTGTTGTATCTGCCCTTTTTGGCTTATGATACTGCACGCTATTACAGCTTGGTATAACTTAGTCACCCATTAAACTTGATTCATTCATTGAACAACTTATAGACTGAACAACTGAAGTAATATGAAGTGCAGCGCATTATAATAAAAACTATGGTATAGATACACAAATGATTGACTATCATTTAACCATAATATTCTGGTAACATATATGATACAGGAAATAACAATCCAAGTTATCACATCTTCCCCCTTAGTTTAAACACACTGTCAAGTGCTTAACTCAAAGTTTTGGTGATAACTCATATAGGAGGGTGGAGGACGACAACGTTCAGATCTCCGTATCTGTGTGCTCGGACTAGGAGTTTCACTTGGTCTTGGTACACTCTCTTCAGAGGTAGTTGCTTCTCTGTTCTCTGTAACAGAACTTGAAATACCAGCCTCAAGTCCCACGTTTTGCATAGCTGGCAAGTTGTGCTCACTGTTATCACCTTTCTCCTTCACAACCCGACCAGTGGATCTTGATTTCACATTATCAATGTGACGTCAAATAACTCTTCCATCATGGAGTTGAATATGGTAGGACAGTGGTCCAGTAACTTTCTGTACAACTCCTGGTATCCATTTTTCATTAGATGCAGAAAAATCTTCAGCATACACTTGGTCACTTTCCTTGAATTTCCTGTGTTTTTGCTTTATCATGAATTTGCTTTTGCTTCCATTGCCTTTCTTCAACATGACCAGAAAAATCAGGCTGCAGCAAATCCAATCTTGACCTCAGTCGATGACCCATCAGTAACTATGATGGTGGAATTCCTGTGGTAGTGTGTGGAGTAATTCTATACGTCAACAAAAACTTCGACAATTTTTCTTCCACAGAATTACCATTAATCTGTTTTAGACTTTGTTTCACTGTTTGAACAGCTCTCTCTGCCAATCCATTTGTAGATGGATGAGAAGGTGCAGCTGTAATGTGTCTAATTCCATTAGCTTGCATAAACTTCTTAAACTCATCACTTGTGAAGGATGGTCCATTATCAGACACAATAGTTCGTGGTAGTCCATGTATGGCAAATACAAACCTCAATTTCTCAACTGTCTTTGAAGTAGATATGGATTGCGTGATCTGCACATCTAACCACTTTGAATGTGAGTCAACAATGATAAGATACATGTGACCCATGAATAGTCCAGCAAAGTCTATGTGCAGTCTACTCCAAGGTTGAAATGGCCATTCCCAAGGGTGGAGTTGTGCTACAGGAGATTACGGACCTGTTACTTGACAACTTGAACAGTTCCTGACCACTTCCTCTATCTCAGCATCCATTCCTGGCCACCACGCATAACTTCTTGCCAATGCTTTCATCTTGCTTTCATCTTGCTTTCATCTTGCTTTCATCTTGCTTTCATCTTGCTTTCATCTTGCTTTCATCTTGCTTTCATCTTGCTTTCATCTTGCTTTCATCTTGCTTTCATCTTGCTTTCATCTTGCTTTCATCTTGCTTTCATCTTGCTTTCATCTTGCTTTCATCTTGCTTTCATCTTGCTTTCATCTTGCTTTCATCTTGCTTTCATCTTGCTTTCATCTTGCTTTCATCTTGCTTTCATCTTGCTTTCATCTTGCTTTCATCTTGCTTTCATCTTGCTTTCATCTTGCTTTCATCTTGCTTTCATCTTGCTTACACCAGTGTGTTTCATGGAGCTCCTCTAGCACTAATTTATGGCCCTGAGGTGGTATAACTACTCTAGCTCCCCACAAGATACATCCTTAAAGCAAGCTAAGTTCTTTCACTCTGAAACTGTATGGCTTGAACTCCTTTTTCAGATTTTTCTGTGGCCAACCACTCCTCAGGTATTTCTTGATCTGGGATAAGATAGGATATCTATCTGTCCACAACCTGACCTTGTCAGAACTGGCTGCTGTGGTTGAGAGGTTCACAAGGTGCACCAGATCACCATGTAAACAATCTGAAGATGTGGTTTGTGGTTGAGGAAGTCTGCTTAAGGCATCTGCATTTCCTATCAATCTACCAGACTTGTATCTGATAGAATAATGGTAAGCACTCAGTGTCAGAGCCCATCTCTAAATCCTTGATGAAGCCAAGGGTGGTATTCCCTTCTTTTCTCCAAAAAGATGTGCTAATGGCTGGTGGTCAGACTCAATAAGAAAATGTCTACCACACAAGTAATTATGGAATTTCTTTACTCCATAAACAACAGCAAGACCTTCCTTCTCTAACTGTAATTCTTTTCAGCAGTGGTTAAGGTTCTGGATGCATAAGCAACTGGCCTCTCCACACCATCTCGAATAATGTGAGAAAATACCACCCCTAAACCACAAGGGGAAGCATCACATGCAAGCACTAATGGTTTAGAATCATCATAGTGAACTAACAAAGAGTTTGCTTGTAAAGCGTCTTTAGCTGTTACAAATGATTTTGTATTCGTACTAGTCCATTTCCACTTGGACTTCTTCTGCAAAAGCTTATGCAATGGAGACAATTGTGCTGACAGGTTAGAGAGAAACTTTCCTTAGTAGTTAATGATCCCTAGGAATGCTCTGAGATCACTAGCTTCCTTGATAGCTTTAACTTTTTCTTCTGTTGGGTGTAATCCATGCTCATCAATTATATGGCCAAGGTATTTTACCTTGGGCAACATAAATGCACATTTAGCCCAATTCAGCCTAATCCCAGCTGATGCTAATTTTTCAAGTACTTGATCTAGATTTCCTAGATGTTCAGAAGCATTGGACCCAGTAATCAGAATATCGTCCAGATATACTGATACCCCCTTACAACCTCTTAACAAGTTTTCCATGCAACATTGAAGAATGGCAGGGGCTGATGAAATCCCAAAAGGCAATCTGTTATATTGAAACAGCCCTTTGTGAGTGTTAATGGTCACATATTGTTTTGATTTTTTTTTCCAATGCCACTTGAAGATATGCCTGCGACATATCTAATTTAGTAAAATACTTACCACCTGATAAAGAAGCAAATAATTCTTCTACTCTGGTAATGGGTAGGAATCAACTTGTAGTGTTCGATTCACAGTGACCTTATAGTCACCACATATTCTTAATGTGCCATTCTTTTTCATTATAGGTACAATCGGTGCTGCCCAGTGTGAGAATTGGACAGGTGAAATAATACCTTAACTCTGAAGTCTATTGAGTTCAGACTCAACCAATGGCTTTAGGGCATATGGAACTGTTCTGGCTTTACAGAACCGAGGCATAGCTGTTGGGTCAACATTGAGTTTGGCTTTATAACATGTAAGTGTACCCAGCTCATTGGCAAAAACTTTAATATGCTTGGTTAGAACTTCATCAACACCTTTGTTAATGGTACCCACAAGATTACACACACCATTGAGCCTCACTTGTAAAGTCTCCAGCCAGTCATGCCCAAGAAGATTAGGTCCCTCCCCCTCAACCACTTGTAACCTCAACTATGATTACTATATATACATTTTTAACCTGAAAGAAATTTATTTGTATTGTAATTAATATGATGGATGGAAATTTTGAACATAAACCTCATTGGCCTATTTGTGGTCATGGCTACAGATATGTTTGCACTCCAATAAAGTCTGCTGGTGATTTTCAAGTGTTCTACTCATGCTAATTAACACCTCAAAGAGAGAGAGATAGAAGAAGGGAAGAAAAAAACAACAAATATGTAGATTCAGTTGTACAGAACAATTATTTTTTCACTATCTGTTTCTGCTGTGTTCTCCTGATTGCGAAGGATTTAGCTATAGGTATGCATGTAGTTAGGCTTTGCTTTTATTTCCAAACTATCATCTGAGCATGTGCAAATCACGAAACAGATACGAGATGAATGATTGCACAAATAGGTAAATGGCTATTAGATCAACAATTATGATAACTGGAGCATCAACACTATCTGTTAACATGGGCAGTGTAATTTAATTGTAGAAACTGAGTAATTTGATTTGTTTACAAGAAAGTAAAGTGAGTTACTCCTTAATAGTTATCTATGATTCTCAAAAAAATTTCAGTCTGCTTCCCTTATCACTATCTTGTGTGAATTAACAACATTTTATTCTATATTTCAAAGGCAAGCTGGCCACATACATACAGAACAGCAATGAGCCTAGATTGAGCATGTGTGTTACACTCCTATCAACTCTTGTGTAATAATTTAATAATGATGATCATTAAAATAATTGTGTGTGTGCATGTGTGATTGCACACATTTTATTTTTACTTTTTCGATTTTTTAAATTTATTATGTACTTAAAAAAAAATATATATATATATATATATATATATATATATATATTTTTTTTTTTTTTTTTTTTTTTTTTTTCTGTAGAACTGGATACTCTGAAAAACATTTCGTAGATGGAATAATTTGATGGTAAACAGCTGACCATCAGGAGCCAGACATGCAGTAACAAAATGGAGGTGATGACTGTGGGTTTTTATATCTCTGTTGCAACGTCCCTCTGCAATGGTGGTGACTCCACAAGCATGATATTGGAGCAGAGCAAGACAAGATGATCCCACACCTTGTAAGATCACTCAATATATCAAACATGAAACTACTCCCCAATCAAGTCACTCGATGGGAATCATCAATAAAGGAGCTAAAAACTGTTGTCACAGAGCCACTTGTCTGTGTTTGTATAAGCAGCCCTATGTTTGTGACCTCAGGGTGGCACAGTACAGAAGGTAAAATGAAGGTTCCACAAGACATGTGCATGCACAACACCCACCATTGGCCATCATCAACCTGGAGGAGTCGACCTGTAGCAGTTGTGCAGATAGTGGTAGTGACCCTTAAAAATGCTCAAGACTATCCATCTATTATAATTGTTTTGCTGAATAATTATAATGTCATGTCTTCATATGAAATAATCTATATATTAATAAATTGGCGTCGTTCTTTGTGTAACTTTTGGTTAACTGGGAGAACCTAAACTTTCACGTAGTTTTCCCATGATACAAGTAGGTGACCTAGAATGATGATTAAAATTTCATTTATTTGTTTTAAACAAGACTATTATTTAAGGTTAATTATTAAGATGGTGTTGTGGAACCCTGTCCCTAAATCTCTCCATCACCCAAGGAAACAGGGTACCTTTGTAACAACAACAAAAAAGATAGTTACAGTTAGCATAATATTGGAGTTTAAGTTACAATGACACAGAAATATATTGGTAGCTATATGGCTGGTGTGCTAGCTACTAACCTGCCATATTACTCCTCCCTGAATGATTTGTAGCAAAACAAGCCAACATGTTATCACTGATCCAATATGTTATCACAGCCAACATGTTATCACTGATCCAATATGTTATCACAGCCAACATGTTATCACTGAGCTTCAAGGGAAGAGAGAGAAAAAGAGAGAAAAGTTCATTCTTGGTGTTCTTATAAGACATTACTACTCCCATGATAGATTTCTAGCAAAAGAAATTCATTTGGTTTTCATTGCACACTTCATTCTATTTAAAAACTTTTTTTAATGAATTGTGTAATTATCATTCAATTATCCAGTTTCTGAGAATTAAAGGGGTCAGTTATTTTTCCTCACACCTATAAGAAAAACAAAATAAAACTGACTACGCAGGTGTGGGTAATCTGGCTGAAGTGTCCATCCTAGAGATTTGTCAGGGGAAGTAATGTGAGACCATACTGTGCCATATTACTTCTACTTCACTGGAACATTTTTTCTGGGGAAATAATATGGCAGGGCTAGTAATGTGAAACCATACCAACATTTTTTCTGGGGAAGTAATATGGCACTACACCGCACCGGGCAAACCAGGAACCCCCACCCCCCTTGGCTGCAGCCCTGGTAAGGGCAAAACATCCGCTATATTATCTGCTAGCAGGTTGTAATCTAAGATCTATCTACCTACTAGAGCTTAGACTCTCTCCTTGTGTAGTACTTGGATACGCCTCTGAGATCCCAGCTACCCTTAGTCATTAACTTTTACAAATTGGTAGCTACACCTTGGAGCGTCTTTTCAAGCAGAGGTCCTGCAGTTTTGAGGTAAGTTGCTAACTGTGTACACTACTTTCCTCACTGGATGTGGCCTTAAACTTCTGGGATACTGTCATGGATGGTGAGCTAGGTGCCTTGCTCAGGCTGCTCATATGTACCTTTTATAAATTTCTGTTCCCTTTATATTGTAGTTATTTTCAAGATCTACTTCAACAGTGCATGAAATTCTTCACAATATCTAAAAGAGGTAGGTCATTCTAATCTATATGCTGTATATAGTGTTATCTTAGAAAGTGGTTCTCTTGAAATATTTGGGGAATGTGGAAAAAAATGTTTGGTCCCAGTTTGCCCATTATGAATTAATTGTCTGTTTCCCTCATGTGCCACTATAGATATTCCATGTACAGGGGATTGTGAACACCAATAAAGACCCGTGGGATTGGTCACATTCTACTTTTATCCACCTTATGGCTCTAAAATAGATTTTTTTAAAAGCTCTTTGCAGTAGCAACACTCGGTCATTACACGGTTTCTAATCTCTAGAAAGGCAGGAGGTAGTGTGGGATCCCCTTCCATTAGTAAAATCTTTGTACACACCCTGTGGAAAATTCCATGGAAGTACTTAAATGGGCATTTATGACGTTTGTATCCTTGGTGGTTTGTATTCCTAAGCTTTGTGTATTTAAAAAAAAGAAGAGAGATTTGGATGTACGTGTTACCAACCATATCAGTGGTTACATTGCATCATCAGCACATTCCTGGCTGTGTGTGGTTGCATGCTAACAACGAAGGCAATGGAGTTCAATTTTAGATCACATTTACTTCGGACAAAGTATGATTGCATCCTGCAAGCATTGCATATACACTTGAATGGGCAACTATGAGGAGCATCAGATTGCCCCTTCATCTCATGTTTAATGGTCTAGTGTCCCCTGGTCTTACTTCTAATGATCTAGTGCCTACTGGTCTGACATGTAATGGTCTAATGCTCCCTGGATTCATTTTGATGGTCTAGTGGCCCCTGGTCTGATATCTATTGGTCTAGTGCCCCCTTGTGTGAACTCTAATGGTTTATTGCCCCCTGATCTGACATTTAATATTCTAGTGACCCCTGATATTAGTCTAATGATCTATTGCTTCCTGGTTTGACATCTAATGGTCTACTGTCCCCTGGTCTAACATCTAATGGTATAGTGCCCCCAGGTTTAATGTCTAATCATCTAGTGCCCACTTGTCTGACTTCTAATGGTCTAGTCCCCCTTATCTGACATTTATTCGTCTAGTGCCCCCCCTTGTCTGATATATAATGGTTTAGTGCCCCCTGATCTGATATCTATTGGTCTAGTGCCCCCTTATCTGAAATGTAATGGTTTATTGCCCCCTGATCTGCATCTAATGGTTTAGTGCCCCCTGATCTGATATCTATTGGTCTAGTGACCCATTATCTGACATGTAATGGTCTATTGTCCCTTGATCTGATGTCTAATGGTCTAGTGCCCCCTGGTCTTAAGTTTAATGGTCTAATAATCCTTGCTCTGACAACTCATGGTTTAGTTCCCTCCTTGTCCGAACTTGAATGGTCTAGTGCTCCCTGGTCTGACACTAACGGATTAATGCCCACTGTTTTGACGTCTAATGTTCTACTTTCCCACTAATCTGACATCTAATGATCTAGTGCCCCTTGATCTGACATCTAATAGTGTAGATGCCCCCTGGTCTTACATCTAATGGTGTAGTACCCCCTTGTCAGAAATCTAATGGTGAAGTGACCCCTGATCTTAAGTCTAATGGTGTAGTGCCCCTGGTCTGACTTCTAATGGTCTAGTCCCCCCTGGTCTGAAGTCTTATGGTGTAGTGCCCCTGGTCTGAAGTATAATGGTGTAGTGCTCCCTGATCTTACTTCTAATAATCTAGTGACCCTTGGTCTGTCATGTAATGGTCTAGTACTCCCTGGTCTTAAGTTTAATGGTGTACTACCCCTGGTCTGAATTTGAATGGTCTAGTTCCCGCCGCTTGTCAGACATCTAATGGTGTAGTGCCCCCTGGTCTCATGTTAAGTGTGTAGTCCCCCTTGGTCTGAAATCTAATGGTCTAGTGCCCTTTGGTCTGACGTCTAAAGGTCAGGATCTCCCTGGTCTGACATTTAGTCATCTAATGCCTCTTGGTCAGACGTCTAATGGTGTAGTGCCCCCTGGTCTTATATTTAGTGGAGTAATGCCCCCTGGTCTAATGGTTTGGTGCCCTCTGGTCTTACTTCTAATAATCTAGAGCCCACTTGTCTGTCATATAATCTCAAGTTTAATGGTCTAGTGCCCCTTGTCTAAATTTGAATGGTTTAGTCCCCCCCCCCCCTGTTTTGAAGTCTTATGATGTAGTGCCCCCTGGTCTCATGACTAATGGTCTAGTGCCCCCTGATCTGAAGTCTAATGGTCTGATGCCCCCTGGTCTTACTTCTAATGATCTAGTGTCCCTGGTCTGACATGTAATGGTCTAATACTCCCTGGGTTAAGTTTAATGGTCTAGTGGCCCCTGGCCTGATATCTATTGGTCTAGTGCCCCCTTATCTGAAATCTAATGGTTTATAGCCCCCTGATCTGAAGTCTAATATTCTAGTGCCCTCTGGTATGACATCTAATGGTCTAATGTCCCTTGATCTGACATCTAGTGGTCTGGTGCCCCCAGGTCTGAAGTTTAATAGTCTAGTGCCCCCAGATCTTAAGTTTAATGGTTTTGTCCCCCTGCTCCTACAACTCATGGTTTAGTTTCCTCCTTGTCTCAACTTGAATGGTCTAGTGCCCCCTGGTCTGACATCTAACGGATTAATGCCCACTGTTCTGAGATCTAATGTTCTACTTCCCTCCTAATCCGACGTCTAATGGTCTAGTGCCCCCTGATCTGACGTCTAAAGGATTAGTATCCCCTGATCTGACGTCTAAAGGTCTAGTATCCCCTGTTCTGACATCTAAGTCTAGTGATGTATCCCTCCTGGTCTGAAGTCTAATGGTCTAGTTCCCCTTGGTCTGAAATCTAATGGTCTAGTGTCCCGTGGTCTTATATATATACTTGTTTACTGCCTTCCTTGTCTGAACTCTATTGGTATATACCTCTTCATCTAACATCTAATATTTTAGTGCCCCGTGGTGTGATATTAAATGGTCTAGTACCCAGGTCTGATGACTAATGATCTAGTGCCCCCTGGCCTGACATCTAATTGTGTAGTGTCCCCTGGTTTGACATCTAAAGGTCTAGTGCCCCCTGGTCTGATATCTACTGGTCTATGCCCCCCTTGTCTGAACTCTAATGGTTAATTTCTTCCTGATCTAACATCTAATATTCTAGTCCCCCCTGGTATTACATCTAATGGTGTAGTACCCCCAGGTCTGACATCTAAAGGTCTAGTACCCACTGGTCTGATGTCTAATGGTCTAGTGCCCCCTGGTCTGGCGTCTAATGGTCTAGTGCCCCCTGGTCTGAAATCTACTGGTTAGTATCCCATGGTCTGACATCTAATAGTATAGTTCCCCCAGGTCAGAAGTCTAATGGTCTAGTGCCCCCTGGTTCAACACCTCATGGTCTTGTTTCCCCCTTGTCTGAACTTTGATGGTTTATTACATCCTGATCTGATGTCTAATATTCTAGTGCCCCCTGGTATGATGTAGGGTAGGTCAGCAAACATTGACAACAAAGGATCTTATATTAAAAAACATCACCCAAAATAATTGCATGATAATGACATAATTATGAAAATGCAATAATGTCAATAAAACAATAACAGTTCAAGATCCTACCGCTACATAACCCCCTCCCCCCCTCCCCCCCCCCCCCCCCCCCCTAGAACTGTGCATGTGTTAGGCACAAATTAGTGTTTGGGAGTCTTAATGAGTCGACCCTTGGACGATTCTCTCCTGGGCACACTTGAAGCATAATTGTGAGCCTTGCAGGTTGAAGAAAATCCTGTTTCCTTCTTTGGTCTTCCTCTTAGCCTTGGCAGGTTCAGCTGCAATGGCTGATCTGAGTCCACATGTGCTTGCTTCAGCTGGTTGATAGAAATATGCTCCTCCTTGCCATTTTTGTCCAACACAAATATCTTGGTGCCAGCATCAAGCATCCTGTAGGTCCATTATATGGACGCTACAACGGTGGACGGTGTGCATCCCCATGGACAAAACAAATTTGGCTGACTGCAGGCTTCAGGTGTATGATGTGTTGCCTTGGCATGGCAATATATCATTCGAGGCACAAGTTTTGGCACTTCATCTCTGATGTGCTGTGGCATAGGAAAAGCACTAGTCTGAGATGGAGTGATGAATTCTCCAGGCAGTGTGAGAGGAGTACCATAAACACTAACTCAGCCGTGGAGCAACAGAGGTCCTCTTTGGGAGCAGTTCTGATGCCAAGCAGTACCCACTGTAGTCCCTTAAGTTTAGCCTTCAGTGATGACTTCGAGTCCCTATAGAATATTTAGACTAGGCTATTGGCTTGAGGGTGATATGCAGTTGTGTGGTGAATTTGGGCACCAAGAAGTTGTGCAATAGCCGATCACAGCTCTGAGGTGAACTGAGGGCTGCGATCAGATTTATTGTCCATTGGTAACCCAAATTGTGAGATCCAATTAGTGATGAGAGCCCTGGCACAAGGTGTGGTGGTAGTATCAATCATGGGTATTGCCCCAGGCCACCTTGTTGTCATGTCAACCATGGTAAAACGGTACTTGAAACCCTGAGAAGTAGGAGGAGGCCCAACTATGTCTACATTTATGTTATCAAATCTCCTAGCTGGGACTTTGAAATCTGCCAGAGGTGACCTGAAATGCTTCTGGATCTTGGAGGACTGACAAGCAATGCAAGTCCTTGCCCAGGAGGTGATCTGTTTACTGATACCATGCCACACAAAGTAATCCAAGATGATGCGACGTGTGGTACACATAGAAGGGTGTGAGAGGCCATTGACTAAATAAAAAATTTTTATGCGTCAAGCATGGGGAATGAGAGGCTGTGCTTTGCCTGTGGAAATATCACACAACAGGGTAATCTTGGATGGACCCAGAGCTATGTCTTTAGCTGAAGGCCTGTAATAGCTGTCTTATACGCCTTGATTTCCATGGCTTGATCCTGTCTTTTAGCAATTTCTAAGTAGTCGATGGGAGGTAGAGTGGCATTGATAGAGTTAAAATTGTTCTTGAAAGTGCATTGGCAACTTCATTTTGCTTCCCCTCAATGTATCTGACACCTGTGGTAAATTCGGAATATGCTAAGTGGCATTGCTGCTGGGAAAACCATGGATCAGTGGCTTGGCAAATGCAAATGTTAATGGTTTGTGATCTGTCTGTAAAGGCAACAAAGGGTGTACCCTCAAGAAAGTAGCGAAAATGACGAATGGCCAAATAGAGTGCTAGCAGCTCTCTGTCAAACGCACTGTATTTGAGTTCAGGTGCCCTTAACTGTTTGCTGAAGAAGGCTATTGATTTCCAAATGCCTTATGACCATTGCTCCAATGATGCTCCCACAGCCACATCCAATGTATCAACTATGAGTGCCGCTGGTGCGTTCTCTGTGGGATGATGGAGGAGGACTGCCTGTGCTAGAGCCTGTTTAGCTCCTTGAAAAGCCAGAGTCATGTCTGCCGACCAGATCAGGGCTCGTGGTTTGCCCACCAAGGCTTGGTAGAGGGGTAGCATTACCTGTGCAGCTGCTGGAACAAAAGGATTAAAATAATTTATCATCCCCATAAATTCCTGCAGATCCTTGACTGTTGTTGGTTGAGGAAACTTGCTAATAGCTTCCACTTTGACAGGTAGTGGCACAGAACCATCTGGTGAGATCCTGTGTCCAATGAAATTCAAATGTCTTTGCTCGCACAAACACTTGAGGCATTGATGACAAGGCCATGTTCAGAAAGACGATCAAACAGCTGTCGTAGATGCAGTGTGTGTTATCTTTCTGTTGTGCTTGCTACCAAAATATCATCGAAATACACAGAAAGGAAGTTCAGGCCCCTGCATGCCATGTCTATAAGGCGCTGAAATGCTTGTGCAGCATTCTTTAAACCAAAAGGCATAATTAGAAATTCATAGAGGCCAAAGGGTGTAATTACTGCAGTTTTAGGGATGTCCTCCTTCGAAAGAGGAATTTGGTTGGTTGTATCCCTGGACCATCTTGTCCCTCTTGGTGTGAAGTCTACTTGTTTAGTCTCTCCTGTTCTGGCGTCTAATATTCTATTCCCTTCTGGTCTAAGGTGTAATGATCTAGCCCCCCCCCCCCCCCCCCTCCCTAGTCTGAAGTCTAGTGGTCAAATCCCCCATGGTCTGAAATATTATTGTTTAGTCCACCCTAGTCAGACGTCTTATTGTCAACTCCACTCTGATCTTAAGTGTATTGGTCTAGTCCCCGTGGTTTTAAGTCTAATATTCTAGTCTCTCCTTGTCTTTTGTCTAATATTCAAGTCCCTTCTTGTCTTAAGTCTAATGATCTAGTACCCTACTGGTCTTAAGTCTATTGGTCTAGTCTCCCCTGGTCTTAAGTCTATTCATCTAGTTTCCCCTGGTCTTAAGTCTATTGGTCTAGTCGTCCCTGATATGAAGTCTTATGATATAGTTCCCCCTGGTCTAAAATTTAATTGTCTATTGGTTCCCCCTGGTTTGAAATCTAATAGCCTAGTCTTTACTTGTCTGAAATCTATTATCTACTCCCCACTAGTCTGAAGTTTAATCGTCTAGTTCCTCCTATTCTGTAATGTATCTGTTAATCCACAGATGCACATCTCTTTTATAGAAAAATATGTACAATCACCGATGTAGAAGAGGTTCTTCTTCATCTACATTTATTAGAGACTATATTATGTCACATCTTACTTATATTTAGCCTGGTTAATGAAGTCAAATATACCACCTATATTAAGCTACTTTACTTGGGATTGGTCCCTTAACTCTGTGGCGAGTAAAAAATTTGCATTCTCTCTCTGTGATGGTGTAATGGGTCAAAATGGCTGTTGTCTTTGTCTTAAATTTTCTCTGGTAAGATTTTTTTTTCCCTTCAGAAACTGACTCCAAATATTCTGCTCCAGAATGACCTTAACTTATCAATGTTACACACTTCCAAGTTTGAATATTTCAAGGGAATTTTCAAAATCAAGAGCCTTAATTGTTCATTTTCCCATAGAGAAATAGTTGAGAGGTATCATGTTATTATTGGCAACACTTATCGAAAACCCACAAACAAGCAAACAAACACAATTATTGATAACTTGTAATGTTGACTCTTAAAACATTTGTTATTATTAGATAGAAGTCCAGCGTCTAAGGAATGGCTGAGGTAAGTATTTATTATAGGATGGTAGACTTTGATGTGTTAATCATACTGACTATTATGTAAACTTGCCTTTAGTGTGACCCACTCATGTTTGATTGTGTGCATGTGCATTACATACATGTGTACTGCAAACTCTATTGGAGCTGGCTCATTCATCACTGTGTCTAGGCTGTAACACAATGTGTTAAAATTTTGATTTTTATCAACCTTGTTACCTGATGTAGTAATCCCCCTTTTGAGAGACCGCTCTATTATAAGACCACCTCTCTTTGTAAGACTGATTTTTGTCGTATTTAAGGGTAGTCTCTCAAGAGAGGGACTATTGTAGATAAATAGAAGAGAGAAAAAGAGAATCATGTAAATGATTGCACAGAGAACACATAATTGTGTAATATACATATCAGCCCTTGGAATTTTTTTTGGCCCATTTGGAGATTTAAAGAGGACCTTATGGTCAAATTTGATCTTCAACTTCAAATGATGACAAATTCTGAACTATACTCCCCATAATAGTGGATTAGTGCTTAGAAGGTTGATATTTTTGTGTGTTGTGGGAGAGTGAGAGTGCGATACGGTGACAGTGGTATGAAAAATGTTGTAAGAGGGAAGGTGGTTACCCAACTACTCTAGCTTGACTATCGATTCTTCAATGAACTATAAAATGCATTTATACAAATAGAATAAAACTCATAGCATTATTGAAGAAAAAGAATAAAAAAAATTTTCTTTTATTTTATTAAAGGGACTAACTATTAAGTCTTATTAGGGCCAATTGTGAATTGGACTATGGAAAGTAGGTGAGGTAGACATATTCTGGTCTACCCTCACCAGAAAAAACTGTCATGATGATGAAGATTCCTTCTATATTGCTATATTGCTCGCTATCTGACAGCCTTTTAAGTTCATTACCTTATTAGACTGGAGATTGGCTCTCTGTTTATGTGTGTATTAGTCTGAACTAGAACTAGAACTCCAGAACCAGTAGACTGAATGAGCTCAAACTTTCAAGGGAGACTCCAGTGGAATACATGAACATTTAGGCCGAGTTGCATCTGGTTACACCTCTTACTGTGGGTGTCAGGCCAAAAAAAGCCAAAAAGTGAAGATTTAAAACAAGGGTTAGTGAGTTCAAACCCAATCAGAGTCCTCATTTTCTTCTTTAACTTCCTCTCCTTCCCCCTCCCCCCATTCCTTCCTCAATTGTTATTTTCTCAATTGTTATCTCCCCCCTTCCTTTTTTTTTTTCTTCTTTGATTTTTTATTACTTTGCAGCGGCAGCAGCTACTTCGGAGCTGAATTTGCAGCTACTTCTTAAATTTCCTCCCCTTCATTATCTATCCGCTAAAGAATACCTCATTAACAGAGAAACAGAACAAATTAAAAAAAAATGGCACTTGATTTCATGGACCATAGTGTTTATAATTAAATTTTTTTAACTTTATTCACTTGACTGAAAGTAACTACCCACCTTACTTTATTAGTTTACTCATTTGTAGTACTGTCTATATATGGGCGTCACAGGCAGAAAGCTAAAAAAAAAGAAGAGGAAATTTAGAACAAGGGGTTGACGAATGACAAGTTTAAAACCCACCACGTTTTTTTTCTTCTTCCCCCCCTCAATTTTTTCTTCTTCCCCCCCTCAATTTTTTCTTCATTTTTTCCCTTTTATTTTTATTTTTTCTTTCTTTCCTCTGATTCCATTCCTTATTCACCTTCGTTTATTCTTCCTTTGCCTTCCCTTCCCTTTTTCTCTTGTTCCTTAGTTATCCTGCAGCAACAGCCATTTCTTAGCTGGACTTGCAGCTACTTTTTAGATAATTTGATACGTTAATAATCTGCTATACATTGCACAACAAGAGGAAAATGTCCTCATGGAACCTGCTGTGAACTACAGTGTGTCCCAGAGATATTTCTCCACTTCTATTGGTTGACCCCAAAAACCTTACATAGGGTGGTATGGAGGCCAAAATGGCCAATATTAATGTTGTGACACCCACTGGTGGCCATTTTAGGACAAACCAAGGTCACCAATGGCCTTAGCGTCCTCCATAACCATAGCCATATATTATGTGGTCTTATGGACATTCACTGGCCAACTGGGACTCCAGAACCAATTGGTCGATGATGAAAATCACTACTTGATGGACATTCATTACCATCACTTGGTAGACCTACAGGCTTTGCCAAAAGTAAAATAGCACCTCAAAATTCATCATCCTTGGCAGATCCTTTAGCAATGAGTCTGATGGATGCCGTTTCCATGCCTGGGGTACAGTTGAAGTCTGCCAACATTGAATGTAAAGGTTGAACAGAGCATGCACCAAGGAAGGATATCTTTTTAAAATCTTGTAAGGAATCTAATCTAGAGGGGATAGAGCAGAAGGAGGCATTAGATCTTTTGATTGTGCCTCTGATCTTTTCAACAGAAGAGGAGGAATCCAAAACAGGTAATTTAGCTGTTGGCATCCATAATAGTTGGTGGAAAGGCATTGGGTGAGGGATGTATACTGATTCAAAGAATCAGAAAGCTTTGTCTAGATAGGGTAAATAATCTCTACGATCTCTCTCAGCATTTACTAATGTGCTTACCAAGACTTATAAAATCTTGTCACAATTGCTTAAGAATTTTGAGGTTTGTTATGGGTGAAATTGAAGGAGTATATTTTTTGAACTTTTCTGTTGCCATGGATGTTGTTATGTTAGTATTGAAAAAATTTGAATGAAGTAAATGAAATTCCGAATAGTCAACTTTTTCAAAATGTTGGTAGATAGTGGTAGATGAAATTATCTTGTTCAGGGAGTAACTCACTTAAGTTTCTTGAATAAATAATTGATGTAGTTAATTGAATTGTGGTAGCTGTCCACCCTAGAGAATGTTTTGACTTCAATAATTAGAAATTCAGCTAAGCAAGCTCCTTCAAATCTTGTTGGTTGTAGTAGTAATACTACAATTCACAGACTTGTTGACCAAATACTCACTACAGGTTTAATCATAGTCAGAAAAGTAAGCTTGCAAGAGCATGAAAATAGCAACTTTCCAAAATTGAATTTCTCTCTCTCTCTCTCACACTTTCTTTCTCTATAAAAGCTTAGTATTATCTGTCAGGATTTTAAAAACTGCTGGGCCGATTGGGATGAAATTTGGCATGAGCGCTTAGTATTATCTGTCAGGATTTTAAAAACTACTGGGCCGATTGGGATGAAATTTGGCATGAGCGCTTGGGGTTGGTGTAGGATGATTATTAATATTTAAATTTTGAATTGCTGTATTTTTAGTGTATCTATCTATCTTTTTCTCTTCATGCATAACCACAGTGTGAGAACAGATGGGCCAATTGGCATGAATTTTGATATGAGCAGTTGCTGTGGTTGTGGGATGGTTATTACATAATTAACTTATGAATTGCCTCATTTTGGTGTATCGATCTATCTTTCCTTTTCCATTTGTTTTTAACCACTGGGATTGAGAGAACAGCATGGCTCTTTTCTGTGAAATTTAGCATGAGTACTTGAGGTGGGTAATGGATAGGTTTTTACTTATAAACAGAATTTTTTTTTTTAATTCCTTTATTTTGTTTATCCATCTGTCCTTCTCAATTTGTGCATAACAACTGGTGTTGTATAAACCACTCGACCAATTGGGATGAAATTTGGCATGAGCACATGGTGTGGGTTGGATTTTAAATATTCAAATTTTGAATTACCGCCATATTTTAGTCAATTTCTCTCAGATGGTTCTTATATCATTAAATTTTAGATTGCCATATTTTCAGTCTGTCTCTCCATCTTTTTTCATTTGTTCATTTGTTCACAACCACTAGGATTGAGAGAACAGCAGGTCTGATTTGGATGACATTTGGCATGAGCTCTTGAAAGTGATTCTTACATTATATAATTTACATTTGCAGTATTTTTGCCTATCTATCTATCCTTTTTTATTTATGCAAAACAGCTGGGATTTGGAGCACCACAAGTCTGATTGGAATGAAATTTGACATAATCTCTTAGAGTGGGTGTGGGAGATTTTTACATAATGAAATGTTAAATTGCAGTATTTTACCTTATCTATCTATCTTTTACTATTTGCATGTATCCACTGGGATAACTAGGATAAATTTAGCATGCAGAATTTTTGTTGTGTGTTAACTACTTGGCCAGACAAGGAATGCTTATTTCCTTTTTATTTTTCCACTGCAATGGGCAGTTATGGAATAGAATCCAATGAGGCAAAAAATTAATCGTGAATATAAACTTGCCCCACCTAATCTATCGATAAACTATTCCAGCATCCGGTAGGCATCACTCAGGCACTCTCAGCTAGAATATATATATTTCCATTACAGTTACCCTATTTAATTGAAGGGTAGCATAGACTCTACCTCTGCAGTTAGGACAATCTATGGTGACAGCACCAACTGAAGAGATGAATATAAAACCATCTTGGCCCCACACATTTGTGTCAACAACTACATATTCACATCTGTAATCTCTAGGTGGCATTATTTATTGGTGATTACCATAAATATTCACAATTGTATGTTTTGATTTGAAAATTGAATACATTGCAAGAGATAAATCGGTTTTATTTGTCCATGTGCTTTATCTCCCATGGCCACCTACTAACTTAATTGAATCTTAGAAGGTGAGTCTCTTCAGAACTTGAGAATATATATATTTGTTTTTATATGAAAGAATGTATATATTGAAACTTACCTCTTGTACCTCTATGACTCAATTCATCATAGGAGGTGAGCTACAATGCTAATATATAGCTACCACTACAAGAAGACATACACTAATTATCTCACATTTGAACATGTCCTATATCTCTCTGTCTGACCTCCTGACTCTATCTCATCATAGTTGGTGAGCAACAATGCTAGTGTATAGTTATCACTACAAGAAAACATGCACTAATTATCTCACATTTGAACATGTCCTATTTTTCTCTGTCTGACATCCTCACTCTATATCATCATAGCTGGTGAGTCACAATGCTAGTGTATAGCTACCACTGCAAAAAGACATGCACTAATTATCTCACATTTGAACATGTCCTATTCCTCTCTGTCTGACCTCCTCACTCTATATCATCATAGGATGTGAGTTACAATGCTAGTGTACAGCTACAACTACAAAAAGACTTGCACTAATTATATCACATTTGAACATGTCGTATTTCTCTCTGTCTTACATCCTGACTCTATATCATCATAGTTGGTGAGTTACAATGCCAGTCTATAGCTACCACTGCATGAAGACATGCACTAATTATCTCACATTTGAACATGTCCTATTTCTCTCTGTCTGACCTCCTCACTCTATATCATCATAGTTGGTGAGTTACAATGCTAGTGTATAGCTACCACTATAAGAAGAAATGCACTAATATTCTCACATTTGAACATTTCATATTTCTCTCTGTCTGACTTCCTGACTTTATATCATCATAGGATGTGAGTTACAATGCTAGTGTATAGCTACTACTACAAGAAGACATCCACTAATTATCTCACATCTGAACATGTTCTATTTCCCTTTGTCATACCTACTAATTCTATATCATCGTAGTTTGTGAGTTACAATGCTACTGTATAGCTACCACTACAAGAATACTGGCACTAATTATCTCACATTTAAGCATGTCCTATTTCTCTGTGTCTGACCTCCTCACTCTATATCATCATAGGTTGTGAGTTACAATGCTAGTCTGTAGCTACCACTACAAGAAGACATGCACTAATAATCTCACATTTTATCATATCCTATTTCTCTCTGTCTGACCTCCTGACTCTATATCATCATAGGATGTGAGTTACAATGCTAGTGTATAACTACCACTATGAGAAGACATGTACTAATCATCTCACATTTGAACATGTCCTGTTTCTCTCTGTCTGACCTCTTGACTCTATGTCATCATAGGATGTGAGTTCAATGCTAGTGTATAGCTACCACTACAAGAAGACTTGCACTAATTATCTCACATTTTAACATGTCCTATTTCTCTCTATCTGACCTCCTGACACTATATCATCACAGGATGTGAGTTACAATGCTAGTGTATAGCTACCACTACAAGAAGACATGCATTAATTATCTCACATTTGAACATGTCCTATTTCTCTCTGTCTGACCTCCTCACTCTATATCATCATAGCTGGTGAGTCACAATGCTAATATATAGCTACCACTGCAAAAAGGCATGCACTAATTATCTCACATTTGAACATGTCCTACTTCTCCCTGTCTGACCTCCTGACTCTATATCAACATAGCTGGTGAGTTACAATGCTAGTGTATAGCTACCACTACAAGAATACATGAACTAATTATCTCACATTTGAACATGTTCTTTTCTCTCTCACTGACCTCCTGACTTTATATCATCATAGGATGTGAGTTACAACACTAGTGTATGACTGCCACTAAGAAAGGACATGCACTAATTATCTCACATTTGAACATGTCCTATTTATTTTTATCTGACCTCCTGACTCTATATCATCATAGTTTGTGAGTTACTATGCTAGTGTATAGCTACTACTACAAGAAGACATGCACAAATTATCTCACATTTGAACATGTCCTATTTTTCTCTGTCTGACCTCCTGACTCTATATTATCATAGCTGGTGAGTTACCATGCTAGCTTATAGCTACCACTACAAGAAGACTTGCATTAATTATCTCACATTTGAACATGTCGTATTTCTCTCTGTCTGACCTCCTGATTCTATATCATCATAGGATGTAAGTTGCAATGCTATTGTATAGCTACCACTACAAAAAGACATGCACTAATTATCTCACATTTGTACATGTCCTATTTCTCTCTGTCTGACCTCCTGACTCCATATCATCATAGGTGGTGAGTTACAATGCTAGTGTATAGCTACCACTACAAAAAGACATGCACTAATTATGTTACATTTGAACTTGTCCTATTTCTCTCTGTTCGCCCTTCTGACTCTATATCATCATAGGATGTGAGTTATAATGCTAGTGTTTAGCTACCACTACAAGAAGACATGAACTAATAATCTTACATTTGAACATGTCCTATATCCCTCTGTGTGCCCTTCTGACTATCATCGTAGGAGGTGACTTATTAAGCTAGTGTATAGCAACCACTACAAGAAGACATGCACTAATTATCTCACATTTGAACATGTCCTATTTCTCTTTGTCTGTTCTCTTGACTCTATATCATCATAGGAGGTTAGTTGCAATGCTAGTGTATAGCTACCACTACAAAAGACATGAACTAATTATCTCACATTTGAACATGTCCTATTTCTCTCTTTCTGACCTCCTTTCTGATCATAGCTGGTGAGTTACAATGGTAGTGTATAGCTACTACTACAAGAAGACATCCACTAATTATCTCACATCTGAACATGTTCTATTTCTCTCTGTCATACCTTCTGATTCTATATCATCATAGTGGGTGAGTTACAATGCTAGTATAATAGCTACCACTACAAGAATACAGGCATTAATAATCTCACATTTAAGCATGTCCTATTTCTCTGTGTCTGACCTCCTCACTCTATATCATCATAGTCGGTGAGTTACAATGCTAATATATAGCTACCACTACAAGAAGACATGCATTTATTACCTCACATTTCAACATGTCCTATTTTTATTTGTCTGACCTCCTGACTCTATATCATCATAGTCGGTAAGTTACGATGCTAGTGTATGCTACCACTGCAAGAAGACATCCACTAATTATCTCACATTTTAACATGTCTTATTTCTCTCTGTCTGACCTCCTGACTCTATATCATCATAGCTGGTGAGTTACCATGCTAGTGTATAGCAACCACTACAAGAAGACATGCACTAATTATTTCACATTTGAACATGTCATATTTCTCTCCGACTGACCTCCTGACTCTATATCATCATAGCATGTGAGTTACAGTGCTAGTGTGTAGCTACCACTACAAGAAGATATACACTAATTAGCTCACATTTGAACATGTCCTTTTTCTCTCTTGACTCTATGCCCTTATAGCTGGTGAGTTACCATGCCAGTTTATAACTACCACTACAAGAAGACTTGCACTAATTATCTCACATTTGAACATGTCCTATTCTCTGTGTCTGACCTCCTGACTCTATATCGTCATAGGATGTGAGTTACAATGCTAGTGTATATCTACCACTACAAAAAAACCTTCCCTAATTATCTCACATTTGAACATGCCCAATTTCTCTCTGTCTGACCTCCTGAATCTATATCATCATAGGAGGTGACTTACAAAGCTAGTGTATAGCTACCACTACATGCCAACTGCACTAATTATGTCACATTTGAACATGTCTCATTTCTCTCTGTCTGACCTTCTGACTCTATATCATCACAGGATGTGAGTTACAATGCTAGTGTATAGCTACCACTACAAGAAGACTTGCACTCATTACCCCACATTTGAACATGCCCTATTTCTCTCTGTCTGACGTCCTGACTCTATATCATCAAAGTCGGTGAGTTACAATGCTAGTCTATAGCTACCACTACAAGAAGACTTCCACTAGTTATCCCACATTTGAACATATCCTTTTCCTCTCTGTCTGACCTCCTGACTCTATATCGTCATAGGAGGTGACTTATAAAGCTAGTGTATAGCTACCACTACAAGAAGATATGCACTATTTGTCTAACATTTGATCATGTCCTATTTCTCTCTGTCTGACCTCCTGACTCTATATCATCATAGCTGGTGAGTTACAGTGCTGGTGTGTAGCTACCACTACAAGAAGACTTGCATTAATTTTCTCACATTTGAATGTGTCCTATTTCTCTCTTTCTTACCTCCTGACTCTATATTATCATAGCTGGTGAGTTACCATGCTAGTTTATAGCTACCACTACAAGAAGACATGCACTAATTATCTCACATTTGAACATGTCCTATTTTTCTCTGTCTGACCTCCTGACTCTATATCATCATAGGAGGTAAGATTCCATGCTAGTGTATAGCTACCACTACCAGAAGACATGCACTATTTTTCTCACATTTGAACATATCCTATTTCTCTCTGTCTGACCTCCGGACTCTATATCATTGTAGCCTGTGAGTTGCAATGCTAGTGTATAGCTACCACTACAAGAAGACAAGCAGTAATTATTTAACTTTAGAAAATGTCCTATTTCTCTCTCTCTCTGACCTCCTGACTCTATATTATCATAGCTGGTGAGTTACATTGCTATTACACTACAACTATCAAAAAATAATTGCAGTAACTTGCTTATGGATATGTCCTATTTCTCTTCTTGTTGGGCCTATGAACTACATTCATCATAGAAAGTGAGTTAAAGTGCTAGGTTAGTTCTAATGAGGCATTACAAGCTTTTTTAATAAGAAATTTATTGATAAAATCTAGCGGAAGATGTCTAATATTGAAAATTATTTATTATTTGAGTTTAGACAAAGAGATATTATTGTTTTAACTGCATCACAATGATACAGGTGCAACTTTTATACTCCGGAAATGATGATGAGGCATTTAGCTGGAGTTTCTGCATAAGCTGCAAAAAGCAACAAAAAAAAAGAAAAAAAGGAAAAGAAAACACACACACATGCACACACAACAAAACAGAACAATAGGCAGCCCATAATCTATAAGTAAGTCCCAATAAATTTTCCCATGGACATTATGTGGCCACACAAATTCTGTGATCATTGGTTACAAATCAGACCACACTTTATTTATGTAGTCACAAAATAGGAACATTGTGTACAAGTCCCTGATTAATAATAATGTCAGATTAATTCTAACATTGGATCTCATGGATTACTGAATCTCTTTAGGTGAAATAGTCCACACTGCTGCCACACAATGAGATGTAATCACTGTCAAAGACTTGTACTATAACAATGGTTGTGATCACTATTATTTGTTAGATGACAGAGTGTCAAATAAGTGTTTGTGGAGATGATATCTGAATAGGTCCTGCAGATATTAATGTGTTCATAACAATACATAATATTAGCTTGAACATCTATAGATAAATATCTTTATATATTTATTTTTCAATAGTCTATCCATCATGCGCTTGTTCAAAATTTCCCCCATCTTTATACAGAGTAAATTGGTGTATTTCTTTCAATTATATAAGATATGCCGTAATTTGCTCTAATTAGAATGATTTCTTTCTCTCTGACTGCTCTACTTACTCTATCATCATAGAGGGTGAATTACATGCAATGCTAATGTATTCCTAGTATTAATGGGAAATACACACTTATCAACTCTTCTATAAAACTTTTCTGCTCCTGTCTATTAAACATAAATGAGTTATTTTAGGGGAAGATTTTAACTTAAGCATCATCAATATATCTCCCTTCTCTCTCATTCTTAACTTTATGTGATCATAGGGGGTGAGTTGATATTATAATGGAATTTTGATTTTTCGAAGAGAAATTTCAGAAACAAAACTGTTTTCCTTGCTATTGTGAATTGATGATTTTCACTCATCCATTGTGGACATCTGGACTATCCTCTCACTGGGTGAGTATTTATGTTATCGTAGTTTGCTTGCCATTTAGAACACCTCAGGTGTGTGTGCATAAACAGGTGGTGTAACACCTCAAGTGTGTGTGCATAAATGGGTGGTGCAGTCTGTGCATATAGGGGAGTGTGGTAGCCTAACACACTGAGTTACTTAGCCTAAATAAAACCTTTGTATTAACAGTTTTGCATACTGAACTATAGAAATGTTTATTGTTAGTGCTAATAGGTGTCCATTAATTGTATTGTGTATATTTAATTATAATTAGTGTCCTACTTTTATTATGTTTATATGACTGGCTTGTTATGTGTAAATGTGTAAGTATTGTGTACTGTTGTCATATGACTAAGTATATCACCTCAATGAGCCCAGCAGTCTATTAAGAGAGACAGTTCTGAAGCACAGCTGTTCAGCCAGCACCCACATTATTCCTGAAATATTTTCACAGTTATATTCATTTCCTTGACCTTATAATTTTATTCTAGATTCAATCTCTGGGACAAATCCTTCATACCTGTATGCATGTTTTTGTGTATTCGATATATTTATTTAATTATAAATTCACTATTCTTCAAGTGGGTACTAGTTTCTTACAAAGTGGAAGACTTGTTTTGAGGAAGGGCATGTCTTACAGAAGGACAAGTCTTATGGGAGGACATGTATTTGAGAGGGCATGTCTTAATGGTGGATATGTCAGAAGTATTAAATTCATTGGTCTATGTTTTGCTCATGTTATATCACCTTTTTTTGGGTTTATGCAATATCTCAAATTGATTTTTTTTCCATCCAAAAAATAGCTGCTTCCAATTATATAGCTGCAATCTTTTCTTTCCCCTGTTATAGCCTTGAATAAGTTGAAATGTTTTTCGAACATGTGATTAAGTCAACAGTATTGAATTAGTGACTGTGTCATGCTTGTGTTATATTACCCGCTTGTGTGGATGCAGTATCCAAATTGCATTTGGTTCAGCTATATTCTCAGGAACAATAATTTGTATGAGTTTGATAAAATCCAATTTTTTTTCAGTAGGTACTGTACTCCTTTCAGTTCCTTCTGAGATCTGTTACCCAAACATAAGATGCAACCAATTATGCCACTGTGAGATTCAAACAACCTTTCTTCTTTTTTTCTCTGGCACCATTCAGTTTGCCCTGAGCCCTGCATTCCAAAAATAATTGTTTGCAAAGTTCTTCTTGTGTGCCTGGCAGACATATGTTGTGGACAAGAGTGATGTTCTTCTTGTGTATGGTCTAGTCCTGGAGATGTAAATGATATTCTTCATTAATTTTTAGGTGTAGTCTCATGTGTGCTTGGCTGACATATTGTGGAGACTAGTGCTCTTTTGGTTTATCATGGTTCAGTAGGTGTTTGTGCTTGTTGGGCATTTGTGGAAATGCAATTATGTTCTTTGTGCTATTTCATGAACTTGAAAAAAAAATTTTATTAATTTTTTTTAAATTTATTTATTTATTTATTTATTTATTTTTTTTTAAATTTCTCTATTTATAACTTTTTTTCTGCCAGGGAGACAATTCTGTGTTGAGGTAGATGAAAGTCAATAAATATATGCTGGTTCTACAAAAAACCAAGAGGGTACCGCAGAAGACTGCATTCTCAGCTGCTATCCTAAAATATGTGCTTATCCTTTGTACTTGAGGACTCTATAAAAGTTTATTTTTAGCAGTCATTTTATTAGAAGGTTAAAACCCCAAAAATTAGTTAGGAATGGTTGTGATAAACCCAATACATTTGGAGTGGGTTATAGAGTACCAATGGCTCATTGCAGCTTCCTTGCAATAATGGAAGCACTGCTTGTCCAAAAAATGGAATTATTGCAGTTGTGCTGGCAATATTTATCATATTCCATACTAATCAAGACACTGGTTGTCTAAGAAGTAACTGTAGCTGTGCTTGCAATATTTATCCTATAAATAATCAAGCCAATGGGCAAAAGAAAAAGCAAAAACACATGAGACGCACCCACAGGTGGAGGTGTAACCTTGATGACAGTAGAATTTCATTGTAAATGAATGTGGGGTTACAATAAAATCTCGAAGTTAAAAATTCTAGATTTATGAACTGACCCATTAAGCGAACCTGAAATGGAACGATTGAATGACTACATTCCATAATTGCAACTTCTGCTTTGTTCTCTCTCTCACTGGAGCTAAATAAACCTCTATGAATGAAGGAGAGAGGACAGCTGCAGCATTTATAGTTCTAGTTTGTGGGCATTCTCAAGTAAGGAAAATTATTAATTTAGCAGTAAATTTATTTGGTTGAAAAGTCTTAATAATCCAATTTTTTTTATTAAAAAAAAATTTTTTGGCTTTATTATTTGTTGTTTTTTTGTGGAAAACTTGACACTGACTCCATCTTTGCTTAGTAATCTGGTAAGCTAGTATTTTATATATATATCCTATTTAATATAAAAGGAGATGTGTGTCTGTATGTCAGTACCATCATTCTGGCTAAACCTATGGCTGGATTTCTCTGAAACTTGGCACATTCATAGATTTTGACCCAACTTAAGACATGGACTAAAAAATCCATATGTTTTTAAGAACCCAGGTGAGTGTTATTAAAAACATATGGGCATGGTAATGGTTGTGGTTTTGTCATAGTCACACCCACAATAAGTTATTTTTTTCTTAAAAAAGATAATCAGAGACCAATCAGGCAAAAAATTGGTGTGTGGTGTCCAAGTAACAGGGAAAGCGTTATTAACCTTATATGGGTGTGGTCTGGCCATAGCATCACCCACTGGAAGTTGTTTTGATATTAAAAGCTAATCAAACGACCAACAAAATTAAAATTTGGAATGAGACTTCCAAGCAACTGGGTGAGCATTACTAATCAAATGTGTGTGTCAATGCCACACCCATAGGACATCATTGTGCCTGCCAAAAACTCATTTATAGACTAATCAGGCTGAAATTGGGCATATGGAGTCCAAGTAACCAGGTGAGCATTATTAACTACATGTGGGTGTGGCAATATGTGTGGTTTGGTATTAGCTACACCCACAGGAAGTTGTTTTGGCTGTAAAAAGCTAATTAAAGGACCAACTAGGCCAAAATTTGAGTGGCTTCTGTAATGTTTCATGTTGACATTGGCTAGGTGACGTCGGGTATATGCTGCTAGTATATATATATAAGGAGATGTCTGTCTCTATGTTTGTACCATCATTCTGGCCAAACCTGTGGGTTCATTGCTCTGAAACTTAGCGTGATGATAGTTTTGACCCAACTTAAAACATGGCAAAAAATTCCATGAAATGGTTACCATGGCATTGAGAGAAAGCCAAAATGGTATTTTTGCCAGAAAAACCCTTGGAGCTATAAATCTAAAACTTGGAATGCATATTCAACTTCACTCTGGGAGTAACATGGGCTGGGTCACACCTGGCCACACCTCTTCCTTTTCCTGTGTAAGGCTAAAGATGCCAAAAATGTTATATCAGCAAAAACACTTGAACCTGAGTTAGACCATAAACCCATATATATTTGGAATCAATATAATCTGGGAGATGTTTTAAGTGCATGTATATAACCACACCTATTTCTGTGTCCATGTCAGGCCCCCAAAAAAGAAAAACATAGTACTTTGGCCATGCAAACTCTTGGAGCGACATACTTAAAACATGGTATGCATACACAAATTGACTTTGGGAGTAATATGGGTGGGATCCCTCCTTGCTACACCACTTCCCATTGGTGTGTAAAGAGAAAAAGTGACACCAAAAAAAAAGAACTTCTAAATAGAGATTAAACCCAGGGAGTTATATCCATGAACCCATATTAATATACATTTTGGTTTGTAAGTATGTGTGCATATTTGTATGTATGTGTCTAGGCATCACAGCCAAATACTGATACCAAAAAAAGCCGAAATTTGGCATGTGCTCTATAGGAATCTGGGTGAGCATTATTAAACACATGTGGGCATGGTAATGGGTGTGGTTTTTCCATAGCCACACCCAAAGTAACTCATTTTGTCTAAAAAAAGTTAATCAGAGACCAACAGGCAAAAAGTTGGTGTGCAGTCTAAGAGTACCCGGAAAAGAATTATTAACCACATGTGTGGGTTAGCCATAGCCACACCCACTGGGAGTTGTTTTTATTATTAAAAGCTAATCCAACAACCGAACTGACTGAAATTTGGAATGAGGTTTCCAAGCAACAGGGTGAGCATTATTATGTGTGTGTGTGTGTGTGTGTCAATGGGTGCAGTCTGGTCATTGCCATACCCATAGGACATCATTATGCCTGCCAAAAACTCATTTAGAAACCAATCCGGCTGTAATTTGGCATATGGAGTCCAAGTAACTGGGTGAGCATTAACTACATGTTGGTGTGGCAATGGGTGTGGTTTTGTATTAGCCACATACACAGGAAGTTGTTTTGACTGCCAAAAGTAAAGGACGAACCAGGCCGAAAATTGAGTGGTTCTAAAATATTTCTGGCCGGGCAACGCCAGGTATATGTTGCTAGTATATATATATATGTATATATATATATATATATATATATATATATATATATATATATATATATATATATATATATATATAAAATGTCTGTCTGTATGTTTTTACCATTTTTCTGACCAAACCTATGGGTGGATTTCTCTGAAACTTGGCATCATCATAAATGTTTACCCAACTTAAAACATGAGAGAAAAATTTCCAGGAAATGGTTACCATGGTAATGAAAATGTCAAAAATGATACTTTGGCAAGAGAAACCCTTGGAGCTACAGACCTAAAACTCGGTATGGATATACAACTTCACTCAGGGAGTAATATGGGCTGGGTCGTACCCAGCCTCACCTCGTCCTCTGGGCGAGTCAGGCTAGAAATGCTAAAATTGGTATTTCAGGAATAATACTTGGACCTATGGAGTTAGGCCCATAAACCCATAACAAGTTTCATCTGAGGAATGTTTAAGTACATCTTTATAGCTATACCCTTCCTGTGTTCATGTCAGGCTAAAAAAAGGGCCAAAAGTGGTACTTTTGCCATACAAACTTTTGGAGCAACACATGTAAAACTAGGAGTGCATTTCCAACTTGACTTTGGGAATAACATGGGCTTGTTTCCACTTTGTCACACCTTTTCCTATTGGTATATATGGTTAGAAATGCCAAAAATGGAATTTCTATAAAATGCATGGAGCAAAGCAGTTACAAACTCATATATATATATATATATATTTGGAATCAGTGTGGCCTGTGGAACGTCTAAATAAACCATAAACAAGTGATTAAGACACAGTTCTAACAATCAGAAACTTGCACTTCTTCCTGGTTCCTACAAATATAGATATGTATTTATATATTTATAATCCATGTTTATACACATTACTACCAAAGCACCATACCAAATGAAGCTAACTCTTTAGGGTAGATGCATCTTACATTAATTATATGTTGTTGTTTTTAAGCCAAAATATGATAGGGCCATTTGGCTATATCTCTTCCAATAGGTATGTGAGTCTATATTGCCAAAAGGTACTTAATAGAAACCCATGGACCTGACATCTAAAACTTTGCAATAACACACATCATGACTCTGAGAGAGACATGGACTGGGTCCCACTTAGCCACATATAATCCTCCTGGAGTGTCAGGCTAAAATTACCAAAAATGGTATGAGGCCAAACTCTTGGACGTGGGCTTGGTCATATTTGGCCACAACTTAATGTGGGCATATCATTATAACCCTGGCAATGCAAGGTATGTCTGCTAGTTAGCTATGAATGTTATAACAAAGTGTAAAATTAACAATTACACAGTTGGTATATAGCTAGCTAGCTAGCTATTAAATATCCACCTCTACACCAAAAGTGGCAAGAAAGCTAGCAAGTATTACCATTACAAATCACAAAGTCTTTGATTGCTATCTTCTGTAGCTATATAGGTAGCTGTAATAAATATCTAGCTCCACACTAAAAATGGCCAAAGCTACCTTGCAATTATTTTGCAAATAGCTGGATTTCATCATGACAAACCAGGAAGCCTGTGATCCTAATTGACTGTGCCTGACTCAGAGCTGGGTGGAGCTGCAGTGTCACTAGGCTTTGAGGTGATGAGAAATTGTTGCACTCCACCAAAGGATTTCTTCACTTATTTCTTCAGATTTGCTGCTCTGCTGCACTTTTGTATTTTTTTTTTTTTGGTTGCTACTTTGCTTGGTCTCTATGTGCTACTACCACTCCTGGACTTACCAGCAGAATCCAGTCTCCTGACTCATGAATTGTTAAAATTTGTTGAAATATCGTATAACTTTTATTGAGTTCTTGCTGCAGTTGTACCCCTTGTGATGTCATGGAAGAGTTACACCCCCACAGGAAGTAAAATTTTTAAGCTAAGTTTATTTTTTAATGAATATTGCAAAAAAGTTTCCAATTTTTTTTTTAATACCAGGTTATGCATCAAGGACAAGATAAGATGATTTAACAAAAAAAAAAATTCATTTCTAGTTAAGTTACCCTTTAAATTTTAGGTTTTTCTGACTAATATTTTGTAAATTGTGTGATTTCAACATTTGAAGTACCACACTTATCCCCCAATTAGTGCTAGCCTAAAAATGTCAAATAGAATATAGTGTTTAGTTAATCCTTTAATAGTTGTTGACAATTTTTATTAATATTCTTATAATAGTGTACAACCAAGAATAAAATATCTTCTTTTTCTCCCAGCTGGTTTTATTGAGAAGGCTCGAGCTCAGTTTAAGAAAGAATTGGAAGTGAAGGTGACCATAAAGCGAAAGAAATCCGTGATTTTGGGGTTTGCTGGTTCTGGAAAGACCCACACTTTGGCTCTCTTGTTGCATAACAAGCCTCCTTCCAAACGTGTCAGCACACCATGTTTCAAACCTCCTGTACGAAGCATAGGGCTCAGGCGATTCAAAAAGTCTCCTACATCCGAGTCCTGTATGGAAATTAGTCGAGAAGTGTTTTCCCAGAGGATAATGAGATCTGGAAAAGATGCCTTATCCCTAATATCTCCTAGCTCCACTGAGGAAAAAATTGTTGAACCGACTATCAATGAAGGAATGGATCTTATACAGAAGGATCTATCTCACAGAGTAAAAGTTAACTTGCTTCGCGATTCAATCTTGGCCAAAAAAGTAGAGCCTTTAATCAATGAGGTTGTGGCAGAAATAACCGACAGTGGTGGGCAACCACAATTCCTTGAAATTCTCCCAAGGTTTATTAGTGGTATCAATGTTGCTATTGTTGTCACTAATCTGAGCGAGCGCCTGGACGAATATCCCACCAGCTACCTCTATGGAGAAGATGGTGTGCAAATCGGGAAAGGAGAGCCTTCTAAGATCACTAATGAACAGATGCTGCGTCAGTTCATGCAGATGGTTGTGTCACAATGTCGGAGAAGCAGTCAAATAAAGATCATCATTGTCGGCACCCACAGAGATCTGGAACACAAGTGTAACGAGACAAGAGAAGAAAAGGAAAGGAAGCTCTCAAATATGGTGAGATCATTTGACCTGGGTGACAATGTTGTTTATGCTGACCACAAGGGCGAGAAGCTGATCTTTGCTGTAAATGCCAAGTATTCTAATGAAGCCGACTATGAAATGGGCCGGAAGGTAATGGAGGTGATGATGGATGAAGATGGAGCAGAGACCATCAACATCCCATTGAAGTTCCACTTATTGGAGGAGACCTTAAGGGAAATGTCAACCACGGGGCAGATTGCATTAACCATAAATGAAGTTATGCATAGTGTGAAGGAGTACTTCATTAATGAAAAATCTTTGAAGGAGGGTCTGAAATATCTTGAAAAATCCAATCGCATCTTTTTCTTCAGTGAGTTGTTTCCTGACAAGGTGTTTGGAGAGCCTCAAGCTGTGCTGAACATGGTAACAGAGATAGTGAAGGAGCACATCCAGCTGACTACAGGTGTCAATACAGGGAGGGTGATTGATGGGGCATGGAAGAAGTTCAAAGAGCAAGGGATCATTACCGAAAATATACTAAAGAAAATTTCAAATGGCTATAATTCTCATTTCACTCCTATGGATATGCTGAAATTATTAAATGAATTACTTATCGTGTTTGAAAGGATTCCTGAGGAATTCCTGATGCCATGCTTGCTGACTTCAGAAATATCCAAGAGCACGTTTAAGAGCCAGACAGCTGATCCCATGCGACATATCCCTATGCTGTTGCACTTCCCAAGGGGCACAGCAAGAATGGGCGTCTTCTGCAGCACCGTCTGTAAGCTCATCTCTAGCAAGAAGTGGAGGCACTATGAGCAGTCCAATGTAGCTAGAAATAGCTTCTCTTTCACTCGTCCTCGTGGCTTAGGAGTAGTTTGTCTTCAAGACTCCTATGACTCCTTCTTCCAAGTCATCCTTCACTTTCCCTCTGATCCTGCACTTTACAACAAGGCGTTGCCTTCTACTTGTGTGGCTGTACGGGACACAATCAAGAAAGTGATCAATGAAGTCACAGAAACTCTCCACTATGTTCCAGATACACCTGTGCTTGCCTTTCAGTGTGTGGCAGAGCACACAACCAGATACTCTCTTCATGCTGCCGAGTATATCAAGGAAGATGACTATCTTCTCTGCACCAGAGATCCCTCCTTCCACGGACAGGTGACAGATGACCACAGACTTTGGCAAGGTGGGTGTGTGTGGTGTGGGTGCGTGTGTGCATGTGGTGTGTATGTGTACTTGTAGAGGCTATGATCAGCAAAAAATTTATTTAGTCAGTGATAAATCATGTATCTTATCAATCTCTTATTTTTACTGTTGTCTTGTGTGTGTAAATGTGTAGACACAGAACAAACTTCTGATGTCCAAGCAATCGGGGCCCCTCCCACTCCTACCTGTATGTTTCTAGCTAATAGTAGTCACATGTTCAATTATTTTGATGTCCTACTGCACTACATTAGGCACACTAATACAACATTTAGTCTCTGGGAGCTTTATCATTCTGTAAGAACAAGTTGTTATGCACTTACTTCATTGGGTTTTACTTCCAGGGTTGTTATTCTTAAAATGTTGAAGTATGATGTATTTTCAGTGGTCTTTCAAAGTGACTACTATTTTATTTGCTTCCCATAAAAAAAAGCTGTACTTTTTTTGCTTCATGATCACCTTATCATTGGTTAGTTACGTTCTCCTATAATATGGTCTCATATTTCAAAATGCTCAACATTTAGAGAATGTCACCCTGCAGATTCTTAAAATACCCCCATTGTGTGCTCAGGAACTGACCCAGGATTAGGGTAATGGGGATTCACTCATTTTTCAACAACAACAAAAAGCGTTAACCACTCCCATTATCATTATACCACTCCCATTCAATTAATTAAAATAGTTTTGAGTAATTTTTCTTTGAATTACTGAGAATGTCAGAATTGGAAACTCCAGAATTTGGAACTGACGAACCCCCCTCCCTTTGAATTAGCAAGTGGGTGCTTGCCACATGTAGCTGGTAATATTTTCACTTCACATTTGCTTAAAAAAACTTTAGATTTTTTTTTTTAACTAGGCATATCACAATTGTAATGTGTTGCAGTTACCAGAGGTGTGGCTTGGTTAGTGAACAAGATGAGTCAGCACTGTGGTCAGTTGTACTGGCTATTTCATACACAAGTTCACATACCAGCTTAGTATGGCGTCTGTCATTATCATCACTGACATGTTTCTGCTTCTATGGAGTAATATACTGGCAGAAGTGAGCTGAGATTTGGATGTGGTCCCTTAGCTCTTTCACAAGACATTCAAATCCTCCTTCCTTCTTACCACCCAACATCATGTAAGCTTCTAGCTCAAGTTCTAGGGTAGTTGCTTTATTTGAATTTTGGTTTGTTAAATCTTTTACAAGGAATGACCTTTCTAAATAGCAAACACATTCACCTTAGAGGTTCTACACGCATAGCTAATCTTCCAAATATTATACACAAGTTTATTCATATTTTAGCATTTCTCTTCTGGCATTAAAAATTTAATGCAGTGGGTTCTTTTTGGATACTTTTATTTTGTCTTCAGTAATACTGCACTTGCCTTTGTGTTATTCATGTCATTCTCATTACCTGTTTGAATGAAATCAGGTCTATTCCAGTATGGGGTAGCATCTTGCCATCCAAGTCACAACACATCCTGTTATTATGTTGTGAACTGGACATGTCCGCAATGTCATATTTTCTCCCTCCTTTGGATTGACTGCAGGATGAAGGCACATGTTGACCCAATTATTACTAATGTAGAAATTGATCCAGTTGTTTACTGTTTATAATTGTGATGTTCAGCTGATGATGAGCCCCTCAATCCACGACATCTACAACTCATCAAGTGGAAAAACAAGGAAGGAAGTACTTCACGTTTGAGGCTCTATGACGAAATGGCTCCATGTTGGAAGGATGTGGCTAACCTTTTAAATTTGAACACAAAGATTATAGGAGTGACTCATCATCATGACATTCGGGAGTGTATACATGAGGTTATGGAAGAATGGATGAGTGCTGGACCCAACCTAACTACCTACCCATGCACATGGAAGGGTCTGTGTGAGCTACTGGATGACGTTAGGCTTGGTAAGGCCAGGGAGGATCTACAAGAAGCCTGCTCATTGCAGCACCGCTATGAGACATGAGGTGAGCCGGTGTGATAGAATGCTGCTGTGAAATATTGGCAAGTTATGCAAATCATACGACAAAGTGGTAGCGAAAATTTTATTCTTCACTGACTCCTTTTGTGTGTATGTGTGTTTCGTATGTCTGCTATGTTCAGATTGAGTCGGAAAGAATGGACAATGTTGCAACAGACCTGGAAAAAACACACACACACACACACACACACACACACACACACACACACACACACACACACACACACACACACACACACACACACACACACACACACACACACACATACAGTCACCTCCAATACTGTTGTTATAATGACATAATTCCATAGGAGTGTATACATGTACTATGTAGATATATGCAATTGTTGTGGTTAATGTATATTCATATTTTTATCCAAGCATGCACGAAGTTTCACTACACAGTCTGTACTATATTTGTTATGTTTGTACTTCATCCATTTTTATGTTATTTAATGTTTCACTTAAACATTCTAGCAAAAATTTGAACCTAACTTCTTCTGCAGTTAACTTACACAGAATAGTACAAAAAGTAATGTCCACTATTGCCTACTGTCAGACAGTAGGCAATAGTGGGCATAATTTCAACAATTTCAGATGGAGTTAGACTGTAATGAGCTTTCATGATCTCCACCAGCTGAAAATAATGATTTTTTCTGGTTTATCTGGGCTGATCAAGCTATTTAAACGCTTGTACGCTGTGGGGCCTATAGCTGTGTGAAAGATGGACTTCTGTTTTCCTGCATCAGTGTGACTATTTGCAGGAAAAAAAAGTTCCAATCTTTCAAGACATTGTGTCCACTTCCTTCTTCTCAAATGTGGGTGAGTTATCCCAATTTGATCAGCCATCCTCCTCACCACTGTAATAACTTGTAACTTAGTTATTCAAATAAATCAAGATCAATTAAGTCTTGTTAAAATATCATAAAGTCATTTCACAATCCAAAGATAAAGACAACCAACAGATAACACTTTATAAGTTGTGCATAGATGATACAAAAAGAACTAACAGGATGTAACATTAACAACGATACAATAAAGGAATGAAACAATACCACATAACCAATATCATCAGTGCCATAGTAATATCAATAAGTAAGACAGTTCAGTTCATGTTATGACACCAACTGTCCAGGTTCTTCCTTGGGATAGTCTCAGAAATAGCTCTTCTGTCAGGATCCCTACCACTTACAAAAGTTCTATCATTTGTCCTGGAAGCCAGACAGTATACTAGGTCAAATCTGTGCCTTGGCTTTCTCCCTCCCTTTTCTTACACAATATAAGTTCACTCAGAAGAAGAATAGGAATGTGGTGAACATAAGGGTAGTAGAGGATAAATAAGACTACAACTATATGCTTCTGCTTCACTTTGCTCAGTCTGATAAATAAAATTATTAATTACACCTTTACCTTCCAGTGCTTCAAGGCAGGTCAAAGTGCATTCTTTTTCTTTTCTTTTTGTTGTTGATGACAGAGAAATATTTTAGTTGCTGTTATGACTCAACCAGTGTTGCCAGGCTATCCTTCTTATGGTGATCAAACAACTCAATACTGGCTTGAAAAAAAAAATTCTGTTTGGCCTTAGAAAATTTCTGCCAGTCTTCCTTTTCCTATTTTCATTAATAACTTGGTGTTTCTTTTTATCTTGCTGTAGATCCCAATAACTTTTTAATTTACTCTTTCTTTCAAATTTTTTCATTATTATATCCAAATGTGGTTAAAATGCTCACCCGGTTATTGGAGACCACACATAAATTTCAGCCTGATTTTGTCCATAAATGAGTTTTTGGCAGGCATAATGATATTCTATGGATGTGGCAATGACCAGGCCACACCAGTACACACACGCACGCACGCACGCATGCATGCACACACACACACACACACACGCACGCACGCACGCACACACACACACACACACACACACACACACACACACACACACACACGTGACTATATTAGTAATGCTCACTGAGTTGCTTGGAAACCTCATCCCAAATTTCAGTTTGGTTGGTTGTTTGATTAGCTTTTAATAGCCAAAACAACTTCCAGGGTGTGTGGCTAATAATGCTTTCCCGGGTACTTGGAGTCCACATGCCAAAAATTTCTTTTGCTTTATTGATCTCTGATTAACTCTGTTCAGCCATAATAACTTCCTGTGGGTGTGATTATGGAAAGACTGCACCCATTACCATGCCAACATGCATTTAGTAATGCTCACCCGGGTTCTTGGAGAGCACATGCCCAATTTTGGTATTTTTTGTCCAGGTATTTGGCTGTGATGCCTAGACACACATGCATTCAAACATACATACAATACATACTTATGAACCAAAATTTATTTTGAAGTATGTTTGTGGATCTAACTCCTTAGTTTCATGAATTATTCAGGAATTCTTTTTGTTGTTGGCCCTTTTTCGCTTTACACACCAATGGGAAGAGGTGTAGCCAGGAGGGATCCCACCCATGTTACTCCTAAAGTCAAGTTGTGTATGTATACCATGTCTGTTGCTCCAAGGGTTTGCCCAGCCAAAGTACAATTTTTGGCCTTTTTTGGGCCTAACATGAAAATAGAAATGTGTGTGGTCACATACATGTACTGAACAGTCCCCAGAGTATATTGATTCCAATTATATAAGGGTTCACAGGCCCGTAACCAGGATTATTGAAAGGGGTTCTTTTTTGTTTTTTTGAGAAGGGCGGGGGTAGTAATGTAGTAATGTAATTCTCATTAATTATTCATGAGATATCTAACATGTACCATCACATTGTTGTCACTCACCCCCTACCCTTAATCTTATTGCCAAATGAAAGCTTAGTTCAAATGCTTTCCGAAGTGCCAGACTAAAATATGGCTATGCATAATGGCAAAACAATCCTACATAGTGCTAAAAAATTATATATATATATATATATATATATATATATATATATATATATATATATATATATATTGCATATATTGTTAAGAGTTGAATCCCAGCTGGCAACCTTCATTAAAGGTGGATCATAAATTGAGGCAGATTACAGTGGACATAGACCTCCTTCAGTATTTACTAGAAGAGTTCTATCACAGTGCAAAAGCAAACTCACCATTAAACTGGACACTTTGAGTAATCAGAGTGATGTTTTTATTAATTATAAAGACGTACAAATATGTGAACAACTCATGTTCTGCAAAATTTCTACAATGTAATATCTACATTATAAAGTACGAATTGTGTCTGTCTGTCTGTCTGTCTGTCTGTCTGTCTGTCTGTCTGTCTGTCTGTCTGTCTGTCTGTCTGTCTGTCTGTCTGTCTGTCTGTCTGTCTGTCTGTCTGTCTGTCTGTCTGTCTGTGCATCCTCGATCCATACTTGAATAGTTGAAGTTAGACCACAAACCCATATATATTCAAAATCAATGTCACCAGGGGAACAATAAAAGCATGTCTCTATGGCCACACCCCTTTCTCTACTTAAGAAAAAATGTTATACTTTTACAAGAAAAATTAATTGAGCTACAGGCCTAAAATTTTGGCATGCAGATACTAGACTTCAAATAACATGGGGTGGGTCCCATTTGGATACACCTCTTCCTCTTTGTGTGTAACTAAGATGTTTAAAATGGTAGATAAAAAACACTTTAACTTTATTATATGTTCACTACTGTTTTAAAAAGTCTATAAAATGTTTTCAAAACAGACACTTTTTTGACTATGTAGGCTGAAAACTGCCCATAGGGAATGGTTTTTCACTAGTATTCATAAAATATCAACATATATGTAGAGTTATAAAATATTCTGTTTCTTCAATTTCAATATAATATATACTACCAGTTAATTAAAAGGATGGAACACTCAAAATCCAGACATGTTAATTCTTAACAATAGGTGCAACAGAAACAAGGTGTGTTTTTTTTTTTTGTTTTAAAAAAAAATTTTTTTTTTAATACTATCCAAATAAACACGATGAATATACCAGGTGTTGCCGGGCCAGAAATTAATTAGTGATAATAGCATTTTATATCTTACAAATAGCAGACAGTCAGTCAATTTGCAATCCAATCCACTCACAGGACGTATTGGATGCTCCAACATACCACTGCCCTTGAACATTTTTGACATCCAGACATAATTGGTCATGGCCTCAAGGACACAAGTAGCAATAACCTAGCCAGTAACTCTAGTTAGTTTAGCATATTGCAAAAAAATACTCTCTGATGTCATGGTTTACAAACCAAACACATAAATCAATTACTTCTTTATCAAAAGATGTTATTTCATACACCATTATCAAAAATTAATTTGCACTTCTTATTTTATAAACTAAATATTTTTTTAATTATGTTGTTACCTATATTAATTATTTCATTTTTTACACGTGGTAATGCATATGTGGTATTCTTTAGCTTAGGTCTTTCATGGTGAGCATTTATGACAGAGTTATGCTTAGCCAATTGAATAAATTCATTAATGCTAAAAAATTTGTGGTTACCATTTTATCGAGGTCCACCATCTCCCCTAAGTGCCAGGTGTTGTCGTCCACATTAAAGGAATAACTACCTACTATCTTATGTATATTAACCCATTTTTTAAAAGGTGTATAGACTAGAATTTCATACCTACTCCTATCTTTTATTAACAAACTAAAGAAAATACAAAACCTAACAATCAAATTAATACTTTATTATATACCAACTAAGAATATTTTATAGCCATTTCACCTAAAAGCAACAGTTATACAATATACCCCTTTAGGGAAAGGAAAAAATTTTGGAAGAAACAAAGTGTTTTAAAAATCTAAAGTTTTGGTCTTCATCCAAAGAATTTACCACACTAATTACTTCAGTAGTGGTCATACGCACAATGAAAATGACAACATCTTAACTTTCTTGAGATAGACTGTCAGAGCCACCATTACAATCTACATGGTTCAAACTTGCACAACTAGCAGCTGATCCCAAACTAAGATTTTCACAACCGCCATCAATAGTACTAATTATAAGTATATGGCTCACATCAGCTACACTATCACTACTTACAATAGAAATGGGCAGTGGACATTGTGCCTTCAAGTACTTCGGAAAACCATCACTTCTGGAAGTTGCCCTCTTCTCCAGCAAGCCTTGCCTCCATATTAAGTTTAACTAGAAGTCTCAATATCAGGACCACCATCACCATCTACATCATGATATTTAAACCTCCATATCCAGCAGAAGGTCCCAACCTAAGATTATCACTGACAAAAGTGCCACAATAATTACTGAACATAGCTACATGGCTCACATCAACAACACCATAACCACTACTGGTAGACATAAGAAGTGAACACTCCAGCTTGAAGCATCTGAGAAAACCACTTCAGGTAGCAGACATCTTGCACCCAGCAAGCCTTGATTCCATCCAATACAGAAAGGAGTTGAGAGGTTAACCGTTCAGGGAAAGGGTATGGTGATGTGCCTATCAGTTCACACCATCTACAATTCATCAAGTGGACAAACAAGAAAGGAAATACAACACGTTTGAGGCTCTATAAGGAAATGATTCTATGTTGAAAGGTTGTGGCTGACCTAATAAGAATGAAGGCAGAGATTATAGGAAAGGATCATGATGACGATGCTCTGGAGTGTATGCATGAGGTCGTGAAGGAATGGATGAGTAATGTGCCAAGCATATCTTCTACTTACAAGTGCACATGGAAGGGTCTGTGTGAGCTTTTGGATGATGCTAGGGTTGGTAAAGTCAGTGCAGATCTACAAGAAGCCTGCTCATTCATGCAGTGGACATGAGGTGAGCTGGTGTAATAAACTGTTGCTGTGATATATTAGTAAGTTAAGCAAGTCCTTATTGTGAAATTGATGAAAAAAATAAGATTTAAATGCGAATATATATATATTTCTATGCCTATAAATGTCAACTTTCTGTCTGTCTCTCTGTCTGTGTGTCTGAGTTCGAACTCCTCCCGGAGTTTCGGTCACATGGCCCCAAAAATTTTTTTGGCAATAACGTGATAATATGGGTAACTTGACTTATTTTTTACAGCCAAATTATTTTCTGAAAGTTGCACCCCTGGTGGGGAAAAAATAATTCAAAATTTCTATATAAAAAAAAAAGTCTGAATGATTGTGGCTTTTCTTCTATCTTATTTTTCCGTTCATCTATTTTTCCCTTCTATCTTTTTTCCATCTCCTTTTCCCTTTACCATTTTCTTTCCATCTCCTTTTCTCTTTTATCTTTTTCCTTCTATTTTTTTTCCCTTCTATTTTTTTCCCTTTTACCTTCATTTCCTTCCATTTTTTTTTCATTTATCTCTTTTCTTTCTACATTTTCTTCCATATTTTTTCCTTTTGTTATCCTTACACTCTTTTTTCTTCTATATCTTTCCTTCTATCTTTTTAATAATTTTTTCCTTGTATCATATTTTTCTTTTTAACTTTTTTCTATCTTTTTTGGTTCTATCCTTTTTCATCTATCCTTTTTTCTACTATCCTTTTTTCTTCTATCTTTTTACCTTTTATCATTTTTCCTTCACCTTTTTTTTATTTTTTTTTATCATTTTTCCCTTCTTATTTTTCCTTTTAACTTTTTTCTTTTATTTTTTTCCCAATATCTTTTTTCTTCCTACTATCTTTTTTTTCTTCCTCCTCCCTTTTCCCACCTTTTTTTCCCTCTTTCTTGCTTTATTTTTTTTTCTTCCTTTTATATTTTCCCCTACTATTTTTATACTTTCAATCTTTTTTTTTCTTCCTTCTATCATTTTCATCTTTCTTTTTCTTCTTCCTCTTTTTTTCCTTTCTTTCCAGTGGAAGTTATTTCAGTTCAATTTTTTCCTTCCTTTTTTTCTTCCTTCTTTTCTAGTAGAAAGGCAATGGTGTGATTCCCAACTGTGCATATTTTTCTCTCATTATCCCCCATTCCTTTTCCCCCTTATTTTTCCCTTTTCCATAATTTTTTCTTCTCCCATCTAACTCCTGATAAAAAGAACTTATCAATTCGGGCCTTTTTTGTTTTGTTTTGGACTGTGCTTTTTTCCTTCTTCTTTCCTTCATTTTTTTTTCCTTCTTTTTTTTTTCCTTCTTAGCATCAATGATTGTATTGTATTTGTTTGACCTCATTTGTATCCACTTATTGTATATGTTTGTATAATTATAGAGATTAGTATCAATGGTTGTATTATTCATTTTACTATCCAGCTATGTGTAAGTATTGTGCACTGGTGTCATATCACTCAGTTCATTATCATTACTGGGCTGAAGGCAGGCAGCTTATTTAAGGGAGACAGTTGTGAAGCCCACTAGTTCAGCACACAGTTTAAAAAAAAGTTTATCATAATACAGTAAACCTGTCAACTGGAAATCTATCAACTGAAAACTTTATAAAGTGAAAAACCAGTAAACTGAGAACGTGTCAGGTCAGGACCTGTCAATTCAAGACTGAAGAACTGCCACCAGCAACTGGAGCAACTATTCAGGGCTATACACCAACTTGAAGCTAACTATGCCTAACCACATGCAACTCTGACTTCTTCAGTGTGATGCTCCCCTCCTATTAAAGATGGTTTCTTTGACAGTAGTAAAGATCTTGTGCTGAATATGAGTGAAGTAACCACAGCACTTGCATAGCAACACATACAATCTGGTGTTCCATAGGTCTTATGCATTAAATACTTCCCAACAACAGGTAATCTGTGTATTCATTTTTTTTTTATTTTTTTTTTTAAGGATGGAGGTCCATGGATTGTATCATGTCCTTAATTATAGAGATTAATGTCAAAATTTGTATTATTAGTGTGATTAAGTAACTAGCTATGTTTAAGTATTGTGCACTGTTGTCATGTACTCAGTTCATTATCATAACTGGGCTGAAGACTGTCAGCTTATTTAAGGGAGTGAGTTCTGGAACCATTGGCCAGTAGTTCAGTACACAGCTTTAAAAAAAAAAAATGAAGAACTTTATCCCAAATAAGTAAACCTATCAACTGAAAACCTCTCAAATGAAAATCTATCAACTGAAAACCTCAAAAGAAATCTATCAACTGAAAACTTAAAAGAGAGAGAGGGAGAGAGAGAGAAAATATGTCAGCTGAAAACCTGATAGTTCAGGACCTGTCAACTCAAAATTGAAAATCTGTCTCTGATCACCTGGAGCTACTATTCAGGGCTACAAACCAACTTGCAGCCAATCATGCCTACACATATGCAGGTGACTTCTACAGCGTGATGCTCCCTTCCAATTAAAAGTGCTCCTTTGATAGTGGTAACGGGGCTTATGATGCATATGATTGTGGTAGCTGAAAACACTAAGAAAGCATTTGGCATAGCAACACACAATCCATGTACTTCATCTCTCCTATACATTAAATGCTGGCCAACAACAGGTATATCTTCTAGTGTATATAATATAGATAGATAGATAGATAGATAGATAAATAGATAGATAGATAGATAGATAGATAGATAGATAGATAGATAGAAGATAGATAGATAGATATGTATAAAATATTTAAAATTATTATGTTCAATTCATTATAGACTTGAAAATGAAAGTGAAGTAGTGAATCAAACAGACAGAAGTGATGGATATAAATGTTTTCTCCTCCATCATGTGACCCATGACGTACATTGAACGCTCAATATTTCAAAATGTCTGACAATGAAAATGACAGCTAAAACTATTCGATACCAACTTTTTCTTTGGTTTTGTATGTGTATGTGATATTCAGGTTGAGAGGAATAGTTTTGCAGTGGACTCGGAACATGGACACTCATGCAGTCACCACCATTACTATTGTTATTATCACTGAACACTATAAGACTATATTATGTAGCATTATATAATTATTGTGATTATTATTTTTTAATATTAATTAGGCTAATAATGATATTATTATATTTTGAATGCTCTCCAATTTTACATTAACTATTGGCAATAGGTAAGGAAATTGGAAGCCTAAAATGCAAGTGAATAATATGTGTGTAGTCACACAATACTACAAACTAAATAACCGAGATTCGTTGGCATTGAAACTAGATGGACATGTCAGAAACAGAGAGGTGACAATAATTACTTGATACTAAACTTATTTAGCTATTCAACAAGTGAAGGAGACTACTCAAAGCCCCTCAGTCTCCTTACTATAACCTCATCCTCAAGAGATGCCAAAATTCTGCCTCACCTGGACACTGTTGATATAACCAGCCCTCCTCTCAGATCTACTGATTTTCATGATGCACCAGAGATATCTTTTGTTTAATGCCTCAACCACCTGTGTGGAAACCGTCTTGGTTGACCAAGTCTCATCTACATAAAGTGGCACACCTAACATAGCAGCACATAAACCATTCTTATGGTTTTCTGGGATAGGCTTACATTGAAAAGCACAGGTCTACACAAGGCACCAAAAGCACAAGCCACCCTGTCCTTCACATCCATCCTGATCTCTCCATGTGACTCAGGGATGCTCCCCAGGCATCTCAAACTTGACACTGACTCTATGGTCTCTCCTCTGATGTGTATTGGCTGCAGATTGTCCTCCCACATGTTCGGCCAGCCACAAGCAACTTTGTCTTAAAAAAGCTCATTGTCAACCCCCACTCCAATAACAATTCAACCAACTGCTCAGCAGCTCTCACAATACTCTCTCTGGAATCTCCCACAACAATGACATCATCAGCAAATTTTAACTCAGTCCCCAACATGTGGGGACCTTCTTCTCCACTTCTCTATCACAAGGTTGAAAAGGGCTGGGGTTATGGTACAGCCCTTCGTTAAACCATTTTAAACTTAAATTGCAGGTGTGGTTGCACTGCCATCAACAGACACCTCGACCCTCACTCCATCATAGAAGGACTGTGTTAACCTCAAAGCAGAAGCAGGATTCCATACTTCTAAGACACCAACCAGATAGCCAGGCGAGGAATTGAATCATAGGCCTTTTTAGGTCCACAAACAACATGTAGACCTTGGTATTAAGTTCCCTGGCCTTCTCTACTATCTATCTTGTACAAAATAGAGGGTGGCATGCTCTCAGACTTGCAAACTCAACATTCACCTCCCTGCTGACCTGCTTGTCAAAGTCATAATGGCAACATTTTTCAATGAGCTTGGGGGTGATGACATTGGTACTCACAGTGCAGGGTAGAGTCTGTTTGCACTCCACCCATTCAAGATAATGTTAATTGATCACCATACCAATAATGTATGCTGGCAGCTTGCAAGTATTTATATCAAAGTGTGGGTGATTAACTATAATTGGATGGGAGTGGTGTGGGTAAACAGTTGATCATGGACATGTGAAATGAAGGTGCAGAGGAGAGCTTCATCAAAATTAGACAATAGGTGGTTCCAAAATATGTCAAAAAGGAATGATTGACAGTGACAATAGATAAGTTTATGTCAGTATGTGGTAGTTGGTTACGGAGTCTCTGGCAACCTGTTGAAATAGAAGTTATCTTGATGCATTATCACTTGATCTTGATTGTAGAATTATAATGATGACTGTAACACAGGCATGTATCAAGAAAATATGACTGAGTGGGCAGTCTGTCAAAAAAAGGGCACTTTGGCCAAAACATCTGAAGCTTGAATTGAATATCTTACAGATAATCAAACCCTCATTAAATAACCAACAATAAACAGTACACATGTTATGGCACTGATAATACTAACATTACAGTTAATGACATTCAAATCTCCAGTTGGCCTTCTACTCATAAATATCTTTTGGTGAGGAGATTTTGGATGTTCCTTGGTGGAGTAGCAGCAATGCCTAACCATTTAGTCTGTCCTCTGTCATGGAGGACCTCCTCCAGTTTTTGAATCCACTGAGAGAAGAAAATGAGCACCCACAGCCAACATTTCTGGACTGATGTTGCCAGGAAGATTTCAATGATTTTTTTTTTTTTTTTTTTTTTTTTTTTTTTTTTGTTGATTTTTTTAATTTCTTTTTATTTGGGAAAGTTAGGCCACAACCTGCAGCAAGGGTTCCACTGGCTTTTCTAGCTTTGATCCACTATCTCAAGCATAGCATTCCTGCCACTTGCTCACTTCTGTATGTAAGTCCATCAATCTCTGCTGGTCATGAATTTGCCTTAATAATCTCTTGTTATATGTAAAGCAGCATCACTAGGCTGCACCAGATTAATTGCCACAAGCCTTTGTGCAGCTATAATTTTTTTTTTTTTTTTTTTTTTTGGTTTTTATTAAACCATGAATTAAGTTCTTCAATCAAATGGCAACGAGGTGCAATCACATTCACTCAATAATAATCTGATGCTGATTGTTATCTGGATCTAGCATTTGTAAAATGCTTTTACAAGTGGAATATTTCTTTATAGGTACCAAAATAAGTCAAAATTTTGAATCTTACTCTATCTACCACCTGTGCACTGAAGTATTATAACTCCAAACCCCTATATCTGTAGGGCGAACTACACTACATTGCATCACCAATTCCTCACTTCCCATCATCACAAATTTAACTTCAATAGCTGCTAATAGAAAGCTTCAAGATTTGAGGTTGACTCACTGACCTAGTGGTAGAATTAAAGAATGCCTCAAAAGCATCTCACACCTGTACTATAATCTTTGAAAATATTTAACTTTCATGAATATGTGCTTGGTAGACATTTAATAATATCAAAGTAGGGGTGTAAATTTGTGAGGAGTTGTGAAATCTCAAATTTAGCCCATCAAATCTCGCCCTTTTCAGCAAAGTAGGAAGAGAGAGCATAGGGTGGGGGGGGGGGGGGGGGGGGGGGGGGGTAAGGAGGGGAAAAAAGGAAACCACCTACAAGATCTGCTGTCCCCAATAGACTTTTCCCAATTATGCTGATTTTTGAACCAATTATGTTATTCTTTTATGCTCCATTTTTAATCAATTATGCTTCTGAAAAGGACCCATTATGCTTCTAAGAATACCAATTATGCTTTAAATTTAATTAATTATTCCCACATATAGGTCGTCAATTTTATAAGGTTAAAAAAGTATTCATTTCAAATAAAAAATAAATTTATGAAAGTGTCAACAACAATTAGAAAAAAACAACAGCAAAACAAACAATAATCTTCCCAATAACAGCTTTGTCTTTCATTGAAAGAATATTGAGTATCTTTTAGCTTCAGAGGACCAAGGAGGTACTGAAATCACTTGCTTACCAGCACTGACCACTTTGGTAGTTCTTCCTCAGTGTTTTTGCCACTGCTGTAATTTTAAAACCTCAGAGACACACCCACAGCTTGGGATCAATACATGGGTAGCCCAGTTTTCATATTATCTCAAATTAACAAAGTGAAAAAGAGGAAAACTTTTAAATCTTCAATATGAATATAGGTAGGTTTAAGCTCACACACCCTAGCATGATAAAAAATATATAATGATGATTTGAATGCATTCAATGTACCTTGAAATCATTGTAAACTTCAACTGAAGTGATCATATAGCAAATAGCAGCAGTGTTGGGATAATGCACTGTAGTTGCAATAGAGGAAAGAAAGGATATATATTCATATGTTGACAATATTAAGGGGCCATCTCCTTCAAAATTGTATGTTGCCTAACAAAACATTGCCAACATCTAAGGTAATAACAAGTTCTATTTGTAGCTATGTGCTCTTTGCAGGGTTAGATAATAACTCAGCAGATTTGAATGCTACAAACTCCCTAAAGCAGTCATGAACTTGCTTAAGCATTTCCCATCTTGATAACTAATGTGTGTTTTGAATATGTTGGCACAGACAATCCAGTTTTGTTTTCCAAGCTAATCTTGACTTCATACTCCAAGAAAAAATATTATTAATCCATGATATTGAAAAGTGATCCAGTACAGGTGTATTCAGCTTTCTCTACTCCCAGCTACCAATTATGCTCCTGAGTTACCAATTATGCTCCAGATTTACCAATTATGCTCCCAGCTACCAATTATGCTCAAAATTATGCTAGCATATTGGGAAAGCCCTAGTCCCCAGGTGGTCACCCATTCAAGTACTGAGCAGGCTTAATAGTGCTTCACTTCAGCATGTAATTTTAATTGAAATCAATTTAAACAAAAAAGAGAGTTTTGCCCCAAAATTGTCTGCAGATTTGAGCAATTGTGGATTTTAAATGCATTTTTCCTAAATGGTCACCCATCCAAGTACTGACAGGCTTAACTTTAGTAAGTAATTTTAATTGAAATCAATTTGAACCAAAAAAAAAGAAAAAAGAAGAGTGATTTGCCCCAAAATTGTATACAGATTTGAGCAATTGTGGATTCTGAACACATTTTTCCCTGATGGTCACCCATCCGTACTGAGCAGGCCTAACACTGCTTAACTTCAGTAAGTAATTTTAATTGAAATTTATTTGAACAAAAAGAGAGTTTTGCCCCAAAATTGTCTGCAGATTTAAGCAACTGTGGTTTCTAAATGCATTTTTGGTGGGATTTTTGCAAATTAATAATTAAATCTCAGGTGATTTGAATTAAGGTGGGATTTTTTCATTATAAGGAGTAGACATCAATGCTTATATTCACTTAGAGTACAATTGTCATTAGAATTTCAGGATTTACAGTACATAGGTATGATAACTTGGATTCTTTTATTTCCTGTATCATATCACGTTACCAGGATATTGTGGTTAAATGATTGTCACTCATTTATGTGTATATATGCTATGGTTTTTTTTTATAACTTCACTTTACTTCACTTCACTTCACTTCAGTTGTTCAGTCTATAAGTTGTTCAATGAATGAGTCAAGTTGAATGGGTGACTAAGTTATACCAGGCTGCAATAGCGTGCAGTATCATAATACAATGTGAACCGAAAAAAAAAGAGTTTTGCCCCAAAATTGTCTGCAGATTTGAGCAACTGTGGTTTCTAAATGCATTTTTTGTGGGAATTTGGATATATATAATGGATAGATTGTAGGAAGCATTTTAAAGCTGTTGGCGTAGCCTCTGAGTGTAGATCTTGTTCAGTATGTGCCTGATTTCAGTTGTTAACCAGACTGGTGACTTCCTAGCAGTTGTTTAGAATTTAGGTGTGTGGAGATCATAGGCAGAGGAAATCTTGAGCAGATTTACTGTTGGTAACTGGGTGAATGCTTTTTCAAGGTTAAATATTCATTACCATTATTCTTCAACTGTAAAGGTCTAACTACTTTTCTAGAAATAATTAGGAAGTGGTTTACAGCTATTGGTTTTTGGTGTGCCACTACTGTAAGTGAGTAGGTGAGCTCACAATTGGGGTTAAGTCCAATATCTGGGCGCTGTCCCGGCAAGGTATAGTCACACTTACAATACATATCTCACATTGAGGGACTGATATAAATCCTACTAATGAAAATCCAAATAATATAAATCCAATATAAACAATGGCCCATTATCTTATCTATAATATGTGTGAGCAAGTATTCTATCTTCTTCAGTATCAACATATGTTGTCTGCAGTCTAGCTAGTCGTGTATAAAGTTCTTTACAAGTTGTTGAAGATGGTCAACCTACTTGCTAAGTGTTTAGTTCCCAATCAACCAACAACACTACTTTTGCACCTGTCCTCTGGAAGAGAAAAATCATGCATCACCAAAAACAAATCCCGAATTTTTTTAATATTTATTATCATATTTCATAGAATGGAATGACAGAGGTTTTGAAATGGTGACCATAAGTGCATAAAAATTATTTCCTTCTTGTACCATGATTAATATAGATACATTTTTAACTGGAAACAAATTTATTGTATCGTAATTAATACGGATGGAGATTTTGAGCATAAACCTCATTGGCCTATTTGTGGTCATAGACACAGATATGTCTGCACTCCAACAAAGTCTGCTGGTGATGTTGCAAGTGTTCTACTCATGTTAATTAACACCTCAAAGAGAGAGAGATATAAGAATAAAACTAAAAACAAATAAGTAAATTGAATTGTACAGTACAACTATTTTTTCACTATCTGTGTCTGCTGTGTCTTCTCCTGATTGCAAGCTAGAGCTATGTATATAGTTACGCTTCGCTTTTATTTCTAAACTATCATCTTAGCAAGTGAAATCGCAAAACAAATAGGAGATGAATAATGGCAAAAATGGGTAAATGGCAATTAAATCAACAATTATGATAGTTGGAGCATCAGCACTATCCGTATTCAAAACATGAGCAGTGAAATTTAATTGCAGAAACTGAGTAATTTGATTTGTTTAAAACAAAGTAAAGTGAGTTACTTCATAATGGTTATCTGCGATTCTCAAAAAAATTTTCAGCCTGCTTTCCCTTATCACTATCTTGTGTGAATTAACATTTATTCTATATTTCAAAGGCAAGCTGGCCACATACATACAGAACAACAAAGAGCCTAGGTTGAGCATGTGTTAGGCGCTCACCATTAGGCTAAGCGTCAACAACTCTATTTGTGGACTGGTCTTGATTATTGGTAAAAGATTAATGATAATTTCAATGGCAATACACACTGGCAAATCAGGTGTTTCCACACAGAGTGTCTGGAAGTCCACCACAGTCATGTACTATTTGTTATCAGTCTAGGTTGGGGTTGTAATGGTGGGCAGATCCCAACACTGTAATAATTTAATAATTAGAAACATTAAAATAATTGTGTGTGTGTGTGTGTGTGTGTGTGTGTGTGTGTGTGTGTGTGTGTGTGTGTGTGTGTGTGTGTGTGTGTGTGTGTGTGTGTGTGTGTGTGTGTGTGTGTGTGTGTGTGTGTGTGTGTGTGTGTGTGTGTGTGTGTGTGTGTGTGTGTGTGTGTGTGTGTGTGTGTGTGTGTGTGTGTGTGTGTGTGTGTGTGTGTGTGTGTGTGTGTGTGTGTGTGTTCTACTTTAGTGCTATGGTGGCTGATTGGCGCAATAGGAGTAGTGGTACAGGAGTGAGTGTGTTATATAAGCATGGTAGGAAGTTGGTTGGGGACCGCACAGCTAAGTCTAGATTGAGTGAGATGAGAGTAACTGAGTCCCAGTTTGCTGATGATGTGGCATTGTATGCAACCTCTCGGGATAGTTTTGAGTCAGTAGCAGCAGAGTTTGTAAAAGTGGCAAGTGAATGGGGGCTGACTGTGAGTACTGAGAAGACAAAAGGGATGGTTGTTGGTGAGGGATTGAATGAGAGTGATGTCAGACCAGTGTAGGTGGAGGGTGGCTCTGTGGATGTAGTCCAGGACTTCACATACTTGGGTGCTAACATCTCAAGAGATGGGGAGATCACTAGTGAGGTGACTAGAAGAATTGCTAGAGCAGCTAGAGCATTTGGATGTTTGAGGGTGCCAGTATTTAAGAACAAAGACCTCTCATTGGCCACAAAGAGAGCAGTGTATAGGGCAGTTGTTCTAGCTGTATTACTGTATGGAGCTGAAACTTGGACAATGAAGGCTGTGCATACAAGACGTTTGAATTCTTTTCATAACCGTTGTATTCGGACAATCCTGGGTGTGACGAGGTACCAACAATGGAATGAAAGATTAACATCTCATAGCCTATCACATAGGTTTGGCTTGCAGCACTCCATCTCTGATATCATTCTGGAGCAGCGTTTAAGATGGCTGGGTCATGTGGGTCGCATGGATGAAGAAAGGCTTCCAAATAGATTGTTGTTTGGGGAGCTTAACATGAAGAGACCATGCCACGGGGCAAAGAAGAGGTGGAGGGATGTTCTGAAAGTGGATTTGCAGGCAATTGGTGTGTATGATAGATGGTATGAGTTGTGCCAGGACAGGAAGGGGTGGTTTCATCTGTGTTTAGATGGTGTAGAGAAAATTTCAACATCCAGGCGATGGAACACCTGTTCAGCTAACAAGCAATCTGAATTAAGAACACTTAGTTGTGCCTGTGGAAGGAAATTTCGAAGACAAGGAGATCTGACCAGACACCAACATTTCTGTGTGATGCCATCATAAGCTAAGTTTATTGCCATTGGTCCTGGATTCATCCAGGACACTGCCATCATGGTACTTCGTACCATGGGCAGCTTCTAAGTTAAGTTCTAAGTGTGTGTGTGTGTGTGTGTGTGTGTGTGTGTGTGTGAGAGAGAGAGAGAGAGAGAGGACATACAGCAACAGAATGGAGGTGATGACAGTGGGTTTTTATATCTCTGTTGCAACTGCCCAATGCAATGGTGTTGACTCCACAAACATGATATTGGAACAGAGCAAGACAAGATGATCCCACACCTTGTAAGATCACTCAATATATCAAACATGAAGCTACTCCCCAATCAAGTCACTCGATGGGAATCATCAATAAAGGAGCTAAAAACTGTTGTCACAAAGCCACTTGTCTGTGTGTGTGTATAAGCAGCCCTATGTTTGTGACCTCAGGGTGGCACAGTACAGAAGGTACAATGAAGGTTCCATGAGACATGTGCATGCACAAAACCCACCATTGGCCATCATCATCAGGGAGAAGGAGTCAACTTGTAGCAGTTGTGCAGACAGTGGTAGTGACCCTTAAAAATGCTCAAGACTCTATCCATCTACTATAGTTGTTGTTTTGCTGAATAATTATCAATGTCATGTCTTCATATGAAATAATCTATATATTAATAAATTGGCATCGTTCTTTGTGTAACTTTTGGTTAACTGGGAGAACCTAAACTTTCAGGTGGTTTTCCCATGATACAAGTAGGTGACCTAGAATGATGATTAAAATTTCATTTATTTGTTTTAAACAAGACTATTATTTAAGGTTAATTATTAAGATGGTGTTGTGGAACCCTGTCCCTAAATCTCTCCATCACCCAAGGAAACAGGGTACTTCTGCAATAAAAACAAAAAAAAGATAGTTAGGTTAGTATAGTATTGGATTTTAAGTTAGTGTAACATTGAGAAATATATTGGTAGCTATATGGCTGGTGTGTTAGCTACTAACTTGCCATATTACTCCTCCCTGAATGATTTGTAGCAAAACAAGACAATATGTTATCACTGCACTTCAGGGGAAAAGCGGGAGAGAGGGAGAAAATCTCATTTTTAGTATTCTCATTAGCCATATTACTACTCCCATGATAGATTTCTAGCAAAAGAAATTAGTTTTGTTTTCATTGCACACTTCATTCTATTAAAAAAATAAGAAATTAAAAAAAAAATTAATTGTGTAATTTTTATTTAGCTATTCGTTTCTGAGAATTACAAGGACTGTTATTTTTCAGCATACCTATAAAAAATTTTTAAAATAACAAGAAAACAACCTGCGCTAGTGCTACAATCTGGCTAAAGTGTCCATTGTAGAGATTTGGCAAGGGAAGTTGGCATCACACATTTTATATTACTTCGGCTTCACGGGAACATTTTTTCTGCGGAAGTAATATGACAACATACCATGCCATATTACCTCCGCTCCACGAGAACATTATCTTTGGAGAAGAATATGGCAAGCCCGGACCAGGGCAGTACATCCGCTATATTAGCTGCTAGCAGGTTGTAATCTATGACCTACCTACTTACTTCGGATCAACTAACTTATAGTCCGACCCCTCGCCTAAAAAATTGGGTTTAAAAAAAATGCTATTATTAAGAAAAAGAATTTGAAAACGCTAAAAACGCTAAAAAGCGTGTGGAAGTGTAGGTAAGTGTTTAAGTAGCAGTGTAAGTTTATCTTTCTAAAAAAAAAAAAAAAAAAAAAAAAAAAAAAAAAAAAAAAAAAAAAAAAAAAAAAGCGTGTGGAGGTGTTCTGGAGGTATGAAGTCTTTAAGTAGCACTGCAGGTTTTTCTTTCCTCCCCACTGTTTTTTTCTTGGCTCTTTTTCTTGAATGGGATTATGTGTAGATGTAGGTTTTTCTTTCTTCCCCAATCTTTTTTCTTGACTTTTTTTTTGTTGAATGGATTATGTGGAGGTAAGTGTTTAGCAACATGATATATTTACATATAAATGCTGCAGTGAAATTGTTAAGCAATGAAACTGTGTAGCTATATTATCAACAATTTTTTTTTTGAAATGTGAACCATATAAATATGCTGTTATTGTCCCTCCTAGGTTTTTTGGTGTTTAGCAGCAATTTAGGTAAGTATGTACTACAGCTTATAAAATTAATTATCAATTCGAAAGAAGGAATTGGGTGTTTATATGATAATCATATCTCTTGAATCAACCAGTATTTGAAAATGTGGGGTTGATTGTTAAGTCAACTTTTTTTGTGTGTGTGTGACCTAATTGTCAAACTAATATCAGAATCAAGCCTTGCTTAGAACTGTTTATGTATACCATCATCACATACTTGATGCAATCAAGGATTAATCTGATTCTCACATGTCCATAATTAACCAGATCATGTGGACCAGCCTTGCGTTAAAACTTCCACTTTAAAAAAAACAATCTATGTCCATGATGAATTAGCACTTGGAGGGAGATGGTGGACCTTGATGTAATAGTAAACAGGAAATTTCTTAGCATTAATGGAGGTATTCAATTTGCATGCTAGTATATAAATGAATTCTTTAATAGCTCAGCATATACTTTGATTTTCAATATACTAGATTATAAAAATTTTGTAGCACATGAGTTGTTCACACATTTGCCTTTTTAATTAAGAATGACATCATCACTCTGATTGTGAAGTGCCCAGTCTAATGCTGAGTTACGCTTGCACACTGACAGA
>OZ017782.1:7647986-7778185 GCA_963969325.1 Lycopodina hypogea | reverse complement strand
GGGGCGTGGAAATGGAGACACTGTTAAATGGGGAATAAATACAAATATGATATGCTATACTAAACACCTATGCATCAGTACACAGGTGAGTAGATTAGTATAGCATGAATCCATTCCCCTTCTATTCTTACCTATCTAATCATTCCTTCCTTTCTCTTCCTTCAGTGAAAATATGGCAATGATATCATTTTGAACACTGAAGTAAAATCATGCAGTATTTTTGAGTGGGCAGTTCATGAGTTGTTTCCCAATGCAATGCAGCATGAATGTGTAGCAGCTATGCTTGCCCCATGATGCTACCAGGTGACATGGACCCATTGACACTCACACAAAAGGTGTTATCACTGCCTGAACAGAACAAAGAAGCATACATAAAGATGCACTTACACCTGATTTATACATTTATAAAATGATATATATGGATGTATATCCTTGAAATACATATTTCTTACATTCTTGAAGGTGTGAATGTTGATTTTGATAGCACTCCACCCTTTATTATGTCAAGATCTGCATATTCATTATTAATTTGGATGGCATTATTATAGATCTTGTTTCAGATAAACACTTGGACAAAGGGTCATAAAACTTGGCATGCACATAAATCAGGACTCTGTGAGTGACATGGGCTAAGTTTCATACATCAAAAAGCACCAACAACAAAAATATAAAAGATTGTGCTTAAAAAAAATAAATTGATTATTAAGTTGGCAATCAAATATATGGTTTGTGTGCCAAAGAAGCAAGTTTGCATGTGTTTATCATAGCTGATGTTCTGGCACATGCAAAGAAATTTGAGAAGGCCACCAGATGTAAGTGTAATTACCTTTAACTATCAACTATACAATGATGAAATATTTTGTGCTTCATGTTTGAACCATTCTGATGAAAAAATATCTGTTATTGTTCATGCCTAAAAAACTAAATATGTATTTGTCTGCAGTGTCATGTCCAAAAATGCACAGATATTAGGACATTTAGTACTTTATATCTGAATGTAACTATATAGTATTCAATCATGTTTTGGGATTGAAATTTTTTTTTTCAATAATTATTATAGCACACTTGTGATTGTAAATCAATATATGACTGTAACAGTAATACTAGCTATATAATATCAGTTGTCCGTTTAAAATGTGGGTAGTAAATAACAGAGCATTTATGTTCATAGTATAACTAATCATCATCCTCATCTGCATCATCTTCACCATCACTATGCTCCTCATCACAATTAGCATTATTCGCCATATTGTCCTTTATCATTTGATTACAGCAACTGTCAGATCCACAAACACATTGCAAAATAGGGAGCAAGGAAGCAGACCAGAAACACATCCACATCTGACAGATGAGCATGGCTGATCATTGCTGCACATGCACTGGATCATTTGAGTAGTTCTGCTGGTGCAAGAGGATAATCCTGTGGTAGAGGAACTGAACAGAGGGACTTGGCAACATCATCTTCGACCCACCCTAATTTAATAGGTTAAGGTTTGGAGGCTTCTTGTCTGAAGCAGCTCTTCATATGCATGCCTGAAAGTGAGCCCTACTTATGTTTCTTTGAATGCCTCCAGAGGTGGTGGTATTTCTTTCAGTTTGCGTAGAAGGCATGCACCTTTTCATCCAGTTTTGGAAACTCATACTTTGAAGTATGCTTCTGTCATTGTTTCATGAGCTTCACATTTCTGACCTTAGCATGCTACAATGAATGCTGTTGACTCACAGAGACATCCTCCAGGTTGGCTGAGAGGTTTCCCAGATGGTTCAACTTATTTCCTGCCTCAAGAACCTTCACAGTTTGGTTTTGTCTTTGCCAAAGTGAGATGCACCAGTGTCACACCCAGACAATGCATGAGCTGAAAGCAGCTGTGGGGCAGTACCTCTGTGTTTGGCAATAGGAAAACCAACGTTAGCTGATGAGCGTCCTTGATTTGTGGGTTCCATGAAAAGTGTTGATGTCACTTCTTTCTTGGCATAGTAATGGACTAACAGCACAAAATACATCTGTGTTATCACTGCTTGACAGTTAGGCTACTTAGTGAGGAATTATAACAGTCTGCCTCTTCCTGCATGGTCTTCAAGTCAGGTCTCAGGATTAGCAATCCATTACATACCTCTATAGGTACTTATGTTTTCCCCGTAATGACAAAACTGTTGGTAAGATTTGATAGCTCTACTATAGACACAAGTTTATCATAAATCATATCTATGAGTTATTTTATTATTTTTTTAATTTTAATTTAATTTAATTTTTTTAAATATTTAGAATTACTTGTTGAGGAAGCATTGCAGAGCTAAGACACAGCAGATGCAGTTCCATTTTTAATACTGTATTCACAGTAGTGGTCAAATGTTATGTGTACTGCAGTATCACCTTTCAGTTTCCCTTTGACATATTTCACAAAATTTGTAACAAATGTTTGTGCACTTTACTAGCTTAGCCAATGAACAACCCACAAGCTGGCACATCCTTCATGACAAAAGTATTAGGTTGTCCTATAGCACCAGCTGATCGTTCAACTTGAAGTTTGTTCTTTAGTATTCACTTTGACTTGATAACATGCAGATCTCTAGTTTTTTACTCAAACTTTGAGGTAGGAACTGGTGCTAGTTTAATCTGTTCCACCTTAACATCTGGAGAGTTCATGAGTGCCAGGGCCCTAGCAATCATCAGTCCTGAGTCAAATTATTCTAGAGTATCTGTCATTATCTTTATGCACTCTTTCATAGAGAAAGCTCTTTCTTTTTTTAGGAGTTGGTGGAATATCTCTTACCAGCTAGCTTCATACTCTTCGATCTGTGCTTTGCCCTGGTCAATACGGTAATGTACGTTGTAATGGAATTTGCCCCCTTCCACCAAAGAAGTAATTACTAGCACAATTCCACTGACACCTGGGTCATCTATATACCCAGACCAAACTCAGTTTCTCTCTCTGAGCAAATTGGCTTCCCTCCACAATTGAGATATAATATATAATTTGATAGTTTTAGAAACACTACAGATATATAGATATACGATAATAATATTATTGACCAATAACTATACTGGTCACTCAAACACTTCAAATGATAAAAATACACAATCACTCAGACTAAATACACAACCTTCCGACTGACTAAAAATACAATGTTTCTGTCTTTTATAATTTACAGCAATCAATCTCCCTTATGACGTCACATGTTTCTTTGCAGCATTTTGATATGTTGTTGTTTCTCCGACATTCCCCCATCCTTAGATCGTGATCCCTGATCAAGAGACAGCCCATCGGCATTGCCCTTGTTCTTTCTCTGACATTCCCCCATCCTTAGATCATGAGACAGCCCATTGTCATTGCCCTTGTTCTTTCTCTGACGCCCATCGGCATTGCCCTTGTTTTTTCTCTGACATTTCCCCATCCTTAGATTGAGAGACAGCCCATCGGCATTGCCCTTGTTCTTTCTCTGACATTCCCCCATCCTTAGATCAAGATCCCTGATCTCGAGACAGCCCATCAGCATTGACCTTATTTTTCTTTGTTAGTTCAGTCAAAGGGCAAGCTAGGGTGGAGTAGGAGAGGATAAACCTTTGATAATATCCACATAGTCCCAAGAATGCCCATACTTGCTTCTTTGTTTGAGGTCTTTCATATTCTTTTACTGCCTCCTTGAAACCTTCTGCATTGAATACACTGTCACTGTCATCTTCTTGACCACCTTTTGCATCCAACCCACTGTCACTGGGATCCAGGGTGTGAATAATTGCTTCCTCCAAAATTGTTGAGCAGCACTTTCCTGTTCTTGCTGAGCTTGAGCCCTCTTTTGGGACCTTGCCCTCACCAAGGCCAGCTCAGTAGTGGAGGATGTGTGTGCTAGTGGTTGATAGGATGCTACTACAGCAGTTCCTGGTACTAGAGCTTCAGCAATCAGCTGCACCCATCAATTCTGCTGAAGTATATCTTCTTCTCTTCTTTTCTCTTCTCGCTCTGTTCTTCTGTCTTCAGCTTGCTGCCACATAGCCATAAACTTGCTCATAGCATCTACTCTTACTTGACTTTTTAGCTTTCTCCTTCCCAACAACATTTCTTAGAGCAAACTGAACTCAAATGGTGGCAAAAGGGAAAAAATAGTAACAACTGCAACAACAACAAAAACCACTAAAATTATACCAACAGAAATATGCAGGTTCCCAAGGATACAGTAAATAAAACCTAGAATAGGTCTCCAGGTACTACAGTGTAATAACCTGAGCCAATTAAGCTACTTAACAAAAATCAATAAAAAAAAATAATGAAATAAACAAAAACCAACAACAAAGCCAAACAACCACCTAGTGCTGCTTCCTAAAAGCAAAATTTCCCCACTAAGGAGACCAGCAAAAGACCTCTTGCCTCAGGTCTGTAAACTTTACTCTGAAAACCTCTCTCCACCTCTGCAATTATTCCACAGCAATTACTCAGCAGTAACTATTTTCAGATAAGTATTTCACAGTAATTATTCCAATTAGCTATTTTAAGGTAATTTTTTCGTGGTAATTATCCATGGTAATTATTCCATGATAATTATTCTGCACTGGTGAAATAGTTGTCTTCATAGTTCTTCCAATTCTTATCTTGGTGGTATGTTACAAAAGGTTCGCCCCCCCCCATTTCTATTTACCAGTTAAAAAATGAGGTGTTTGTCATCAACCCTTTACCATGAACACACAAGCAGATGGAAGGAGAGATGGAAGGACTGACAGAAGGACAGATGTAGAAATACAAGTGTAAAAATAATGATCTGGTACTTTTAAACCCAAGTCAAAGATTTATTTTGACATGTCAGTTTATAGATGAGTGCCGGCCATCTTGAATTTCTCAAATTTATCAATGGTGATGAGTGACACAAGGTCAATTATCAATCTTGACCCTTCAAAAACTCAAAACCCACAAAAATTAATTATGTATTGCAAAATTCCAGGTCCTTAAAGAATAGATGCTTGGCAACCCGAGTAACTGTAAAAAAGAAATTGTTCAGTACAATTTTTATGTATTAAATCTATTACAGTACTGCAAGCTATAGTTTAGATATGCACATTTTATCACTTTTTAACAGTAGTTACTATACATTCATCTTTGATATAAACTGTGCAGCTATTTTCTAACCTGAATTTTATCTATATTCGGTCAAATTAGAATATAAATTTAAATAATGATACAGGGTTCCCCCCCCCCCCCCAATGAAATAGATGGTGATTTTAGCCACATCCAAAATATATCCCCATTATTAATTAACTAATTTCAAATTTGTGTAATTTAATGCTCAGTTGTACTCTCCAAGAGTAAGCAAATTTTAAATTTTTTTAAAAATTTTCATGTTAACATTTTTTCACCCATAATCCCAATTATTTTCTGTTCATGGGCGGCTATAGAATCGCTTGATATGTAAATTCTCGATGTCTAGTTTACCCCCCCCCCCCCACCAAATATGATTGCTAGGTTTTTATACCACGAAGGACTTAAAATAACTTTTTTCTTCACATAACCCTATAGGAGATACAAGACCTAAAGGTTAAGCTTGTAGATGTTAGAAAGAGGTCTTACATTAGTCTGGGCCAACAACTAATTCAAATTGTTAAGTAGTAATTTTGATTATGCCACAATAGCCAGAAACTTCTATTTCTGGTTGTTGCCAGTTGTTTTCTCAGGGTCTCAAATTAAGCCGTGGCAAAATCTTCAGTTATTTGGGAAAGATTTGACTACCTAGCTGAAAGGGGTCACTAGTGGGACTGAAAAATAAGATGAAAATAATCTTCTTTTTTTTTTAATTTAAAGCTTCAATAGCTGTACAAGACATTTATTTCACTCACTGTTGAAAGCCTCTGTGGACATTTCCACTATAAAATATCATCACATCTACGTGGCAAAACCTAGCTACCTAGTTGCCCAAAATGCTACCCTGAAACTTCACTATGTGCTTAGACTAAATTTTATTTCACTTCAACATAGCCAACCACTTTTCGACTGCAACTCTTATCACCCCTGTGCCCTCCCCCTAATTATGATAACCTTATACAGTTAAATGTGTATTACAATTGATCAATGATGACTAGTATTGGCTCTAGGCTAGAAAGCTATAGCAGTGTTGAAGCGAGTCAAATTAAATAATTTTTTTCTAGATATATGGAATCTAGCTAATCATTAGCTGATAACTTTGAGGCAATCTTAGGCTAAAATTAAATCAAGGGTACTCTATATTTGTGTGGAGTTGAGAAATTTCAAATTTAGCAAGTGAAATCGCACCCTTTGCAGTAAAGTAAGAAGAGAGAGAGCAGAAGGTGAGGTAAAAAATAAGGAAAAATGGAAACCACCTACAAGATTTGCTTTCCCCAGGTGATCACCCATCCAAGTACTGAGCAGGCCTAACAGTGCTTAACTTCAATAAATAATTTTCTGAAATAAATTTGAACAAAAAAAAAAAGGCTTTAACCCCAAAATTGTCTGCAGATTTGATGGTCACCCATCCAAGTACTGAGAAGCCTAACAGTGCTTAACTTGCAAGTAATTTTAATTGAAATCAATTTGAACAAAAAAGAGAGTTTAACAACCCCAAAATTATCTGCAGATTGAGCAACTGTGGATTTCAAATGCATTTTTGGTGGGATTTTTGCAAATTTGGGGGAGGAGGGGGGGGGTTTAAATGAAGTAAGTTGTGTTAATATTTAGATTTCTGTTTATTGTGGTGAAGTATGTGTGCATGTGTGCATATGCATGTGAATGTGTCACTGTTAACCATTGTGGTAGTGGCGGAGGGAGACAGAATTCAAATTTTCCATATAATGAATGCCTAAAAAGCCTTGATCCAGTGGTTATTGTACAGGTCACCCTAGCTGAAAGTCAGTGGTTCAACATGGAATAGGTTTTATTTTCTTTCCTTTCCCCCCTTTTTTCTTTTCTTTTCCATTGGTTTATTCTTTCTTCTTTCGTCCCCCCACTTTCTTTTCTTTGGCTGCATTTTCCCTCCTCTTTTGCATTTTTTCTCTTCTTTTTAACTTAAAAAATAAAAGAAAGAACTTATTTATTAATTGGTATGTTCTATACAGAACGCATTGCATGCATACATAGAATTTCTTTGTTACTTGTTGATTAGGGACATGAGTAGATTTCATTTGAAGATTATGGCTTACATTGGTTGATTCAAATCTTGTGGGATTTGACTATTATTTTTCAAAAATTCCACTAAATATGCATTAAGAATCTACAGTTACTCAAATCAGCAGACAATTTTGTGGCTAAATTCTCTTTATGGTACCGTACCAGTATACATGCAATATGCATAATAGAATCTACAGTTGTTCAAATCTGCCGACAAGTTTGTGGTTAAACTCTATTTCTCAAACCGTACAGTATATATGCAATATATATCTATAAAATTCTCAGCTGCTCAAATCTGCAAATTATTTTGGGATTAACCTCTCTTTCTCATACTGTACAGTATACATGCAATATACATATATAGAATCCACAGTTGATCAAATTGCAGAAGATTTTGGGTTTAAACTCTCTTTCTCATACTGTACAGTATACATGAAATATACATATATAGAATCCACATGGGTAGTCTGGCAATGGTGTTGGTATGAGAGGTTCTCTCCACTGATGAGTTTCCTCTGTACATTCTCAACAGTTTTCGACAAACTGCTGAACTTAACTTGCAGCTCCTGGCCAACATACAGATATCCTATGTCTTGATCTGCACCTTTCCACTCCCTGATGGCCCTCATGGATTATTAACATTGTTTTTCTTCTGAGGGAAGATAGAGCTACAATGCGACTATTGTAGAGTAGTAGATCATCACAGAGTGTGAATGATCTTCTCACTTTCCAGTAGGGGGTCAATGAACTCTCCATGGAGTATTGCCCTGGCCATTGAGTTTTACAGTACTCTCTAATCCTCGAGCATTCAGAATCTTCAATTTGAGCCAATTTATAAACCTGCAATCTCTGAGGTGTTGCTGGTATGGAAGGCACAGTAACATGGTCGACATAAGCATCAACTTTTTCTTGAAGTTCTTGATCTTCTTCCTCTCTGCTTGAAGCACGTGATAATGCACCAGCTGCATACAGGAGTTTTCCTGGAATATGATGAGCAACATAATCATACTTTGCCAAACTCAACCGAAATCTCAGCACCCGTGGTGGTAGATCATCTAAATGCTTTGTGTTGAGCAATAAAACCAGTGGCTTATGATCAGATTCCACAAGGAATGGTCATCCAAGAATATAGGTACTGAACTTCTCACAAGCCCAGGTTGTGGCTAGAGCTTCCTTCTCTTTCTGCGCATATTGTCTTTCTGTGTCCATGAGCAATCTTGATGCATAAGCGACAGGCTTCCATGACTGATCATTTTGTTGCAACAGTACTGCCCCCAATCCAAAGGAAGAGGCATCTGCAGACACTTTTGTCTCTGCTTGTGGGTTGTGCAATGCCAATACTGCTGATTTGGTTAACTCCTGCTTAATCTCGGAAAATGATTTTTCTTGATCTGGACCACAAATCCAAGCTCGATTGCTACACAGCAGCTCTCTTACCCGCTGACTTAGCTCAGCTATTTGAGAGGAGAATTTTCGTAGCTGGTTAACAAGATTCATAAATATTCATAAATCTGAAATGACTCTGGTGGTTTCATGCTGGAGATAGCAGTTGTCTTCTCTGAATCAGCATGAATGTCATTCTTGTCGATAATATGACCAAGAAACTTGATGCTTTCTTGGAGAAATTGACATTTCTGGAAATTCAGGGTCACACCTGCTTTTTCCAATCGCTGTAGAACTTCTATCAACCTGGTATCATGTTCATCTTTGTTAGAAACGAAAATCAACACATCGTCCATGAGACATACCATCTCCTCCAGTCCTTCCAGAATGGTATTCATTCTTCTCTGGAACAGCTCAGGTGCACAGGAGATTCCAAAGGGGAGTTTATTGAAGTGGTACCTTCTAAATGGAGTTATGAACGTAGTAAAGGGACGAGAAGTCTCTGACAGAGGAATTTGCCAGAAACCACTGTTGGCATCCAATTTACTGAACACTGTGGCTCCATATAATAGAGCTAATGTATCATCAATCTTTGGTATTGGGTGAGGTTCTCGCAATACACTCTCATTGAGGGGTTTTAGGTCAACACATATCCTCACTGTTCTTGATCTTTTAGGAATAACCACCATACCAGCACACCACAGTGTAGATGTTATTATTTTTGAGATCACACCAATCTATTCTATGAAAAAAAAAGTTCCTCTTAGACCTTCGGTTTATGGGGTATTGGGTCATTTCAAGGAACAAATGATGAGTATGGAGTTGCATTCTCCTTAAACTTGATTTTATAGGCTTCCCCTAAATTCCCTAAGCCTTTAAAACTTTTGGAAATTGTTTCACAACATCAGGTTCCTGATTGTATGTGGCATATACCCTCTGGATCAACTGCAAAGCAGTAATTGCATTCAGACCAATTAAGTTAATTTTCAACCCCTTTACCACATATACAGTCTCTTGTGAGGATTCCATATTTCAGGCAACGTGAAAACTGACCAATGACATCTAATGTCTGGTTGACAGGACCATAAAAGAATTTACTAGGATTAGCCAATTTAGGCTTCCCTATTAGCTGATGGGTTTTCCCACTTATTGCTGTTACTTCAGCACCTGTATCAATTTTGAAGGTAATTAACCTCTGCCTCATCTGGATATCAATGTACCAGGAATCTTTATTATCCTCAGTCATAGTTGCCAGAAAGCAGGAAGCTTTCTCTTCTGTATTGCCAGTAGACACTGCATGCAGAGGCTTTGTAAAACAGTAGGAACTAAAATACCCTTTTATGCCACATTTGTGACAAATTGCACCAGTAGCTAGACATTTATCTCCTGCCAAGTGATTATCATGACCACATCTTGTGCACTGTAGTCCAAAAAGGATTGTTGAGTTCTATTATCAAGTCTGTTCTGAATAGGCTTGTTGCCTCCAAATCAGCTTCACTGCCCATCTGGTGTAGCTGAAGTTCATGGCAGTGATCTTTCATTGCAGCTTTTTGCCTTATCAATGTTCTGGCTTTTTCCAAGGTAAGCATGGGATCAGTTAGAGTTTCTCTGACAAGCTGAAATCCTTAATGCATATAACTAATCTATCCCTTAGCATTTCATCTTTCAAAACACCATTGGCACAAAATTCAACAAGTCATATAGCTCAGTTATATATTGCTCTACAGCTTCAGCTTACTTTTTCGCTCTCGATTAAATCTTGCTCTTTCAAATATTGTGTTCCTCCTAACATCAAAGCAGGAGTTAAATTTTTCCATGATCCCTGTATTTGCTTCCCTTGTCAGTTGTGACATTAGTAGAGACTAGAATACTTCCTGCCTCCTCTGCCCATACAGTAGAATAGAGTGTCAACTTGTTGAGGCTCTCCCTCTTCGTCAAGTCCAGAGGCGCTTCTATACTCTTGGAAGCAGTTCCTCCACATGGGCCACTTGTCATGTTTGGAAAATTTAAATGTTCTGGCACTTGCAATCTGATACCTGCCATAAGATCCCACTTCTGACACCATGTAACAATCAGCACTTACTGAGTAAGACTAGTTCAATAGATACTCAAATGGTATATTCCTAAATCATTCAATAGGCAAAAGCATACACGTGGAGGTGACCAGAATCAATGCTGACATAAACAATATATATAAATAACAGTTTTACCACAACAGGAAATGAGAATCACCACAGTTTGCTCATTCTTGCAGGATTTTCGAAAAAAGTTACTTTCCGCAAAGGACACAATTTGACTCTCTAAATTTGAAAATTTTTAACTCACAAATTTACTTCAATTTTTTTAAATTTCATTGATTACTTAGATTACTGGCCTGAATATGAGGAAGCATATTTGGTACTATTGTATAGTGACACTAACTAGCAAGAGCTAGCACACGTTATTTTTTAAAGTTTCTTTTTAGAATAAGACAATGCAACATCTCTGTTAAAACGTCATCAATGGTAAAAACGAAAAAAAAATCAATGAACAAAAGGGAGGACATGCATGCCATGAGTAATGTTAATGTTAATTTCATTGAAATTAACCCATTCTTTCTTTCCTAAGATCAGAGTACACACAGTATAAGAACTAGTACAATATCCATACCGACCAGGTGGTAGTATAGTTTGGGTCAATCTACCAAAAACTGGAGGTATAGTGTAGGATGCATAGTGGAAGAATCCACTGCAGCAAGAGGAAAATTAACTGGCATTGCAGGAGCAGGATTAGATACAGTTGGCGGATAGATAATTATATCATCAGGAGCCATAGATTTCTTAGGTAAGGAAGTGGATGAACAAGCACAGATATCATCTATGTGTTGATGTTAAAATCACACAGAATGACCTATGACCTTCCACAACACCATTCTCTTTGGAAATCCACTTTTTTCCAGTAGGAAAATCAAAAACAAATACTGAGTAACCCATAGCCTGAACGTTATGCTGATGCTTCTGTAAGTGTAGCATATTCTTTACTCCTTCTGAAATGGCAGGTTTGAGAAGATCCATATATGATTGTGTAATTCTTTCCAGTAACTCTGCAGGAGTAACACCAGTCGTCATGTGAGGGGTGCAACATATGTGACTAGAAAATGAGCTAATCAGATTGCAACAATTACTTGAGTATCATTCTTCATTCTATTTGTGAAGACTGAAACAACTTAATCTGCCAGCCTATTATTTGCTGGATGATATGGAGCTGAATAAAGATGACAGATATCATTACATTCCATGAAGGTGCTGAACTATGCACTAAGTGAACTGTATGCTATTATTGGATACAAAACTTCAGGTTTTAGACAGAGACCAGCTTGCTCTAATCATGGAATACTGCCTTCAAATGGTGAAGATAATCCTCTGGTGTCCCCAGATACAAGGATAGCATCAAGGTAAATATACACATTATTTGACCCCTGAAGTACTTGTCCTCTATAATCCTTAAGAAAAATTGAAGGGGTGGATGCCACTCTGAATGAAAGACTATTTATTCTAAGGAAAAAATTCTTTGTGGATAAGTTCTTTGTGAGTGTCCACGGTCACATATTTCTCTGAGGACTCACCCATGCATATTTTGAGAGATATAATTGCTAATCTCTTTCCATGGGTTATACAGCAAAGGGTGTTGACTGGTGTTAGCTGAAGTCTCTTCTTATTGTATACTCACTCTCCTCTCTGCTGGAGGTATGCTTGTAGCTCTCACATTTGGTGGATTGGAATTAATGGACAACAACACAGCACCTCTTCTTAATTATTGTGTTATATCGTCATCTCAATTAGAGGCAAGCCATCCTATTTGAAGTGGAATGATCTCTGGAGAAGTTGGAATTTTGCTTGACACATGAGTTTTAACAGGCAATACATTTTCCTCCACTGATTGTTGCGACCTATTTTTCAGCCTTACACTATGCTTCAAAAACATTTTAGCCTTTCTAAAAAAAAAAAGGAAATGGAATGCTAGTTGCATGTCTACTTATGAGCTGCTGATATTTAAATGGAACCACAAGGTCTAGAAATTGTGTTTTAAGCTACTTCAATCATGTTTCATGTTATTACTGGCCGGGCAATGCAGGGTGTTCTATAATTTATACTATTATACTCCATAATGTATACTATAATATTATGCTCTATATGTAAACTTCCAGGCTAACACTCAGACTAAATTATGAGACACTTAAAAGAAGAACAGTGATGTCTACTAGATATGTGTTCCAGGCAGACATTCATGTGACAAAAGCCAACTCAAGATGATAATAATAACAATAACATGGAACAATAATTGTAAATATAATTAGAACTCTATATATTCTTTACTGAAATCTTTATGTTTTTAGTTCCTTATTTATTTCTCAGATTACAGTACAGGTGATATAAAAAAAATTTTTTTTTTAATTTGCATGTGACTTGCATGAATGTTCAAGAAAAAAAAAAGCAGTATTCAAAGCCAGGTTATGCATCAAGGACAACAAAATCAGGCAATAAAAATTTTTTTTCTAGTTCAGTTACCCTTTAAGGAACCCAGGGAGGGTGTCTTTGGGGGTTACGTTTTTTTGCCCTCTGGGGGAGAATTGGGACAATGGCCAATACAAGGGGTTTGTGTGAGGAAGCATCCCCTTCGGAGGAAATCTGTTACTGACCATGTTGGGGGTGGGGGGGGGGGGGGGGGAAGCTATCAGAGAATTCAAAGTGAGAAAAATATTTGAAGAAAGCCAAAGTAGTGTGTCATAAAGCTTATTGCTAAAGGAGCTGAAAACACTAACTTATAATTTAATTAAATTCACTTAAGATAATGTGACTGGGGCAAGTAATTGTGCAACTGCTTTGGGGGGGGGGGGGGAGGAGCAGCTGGGGATGTGATATTCTCTACTCCTTCCACACACACACACACACACCCAAAATCTGGTCAGGGAAAATCCCCCAAAATCTGGTCAGAGAAAGTCCCCCAAAATCTTTCTAATAATTAGTCCCCCTTTTTTTGTGTGTGTGTGTGTGTCTATGGTTATGTGTATATAATTATACATTTACCTAATCATATTTTAAAAATTTTTATAACAATTTTTCCACATTGAATTAAAAAAAATGAAGAGTGACTAATTATTTGTAGAGTTGCAACTATGCCTTAACCAATTTTTTGGTGTTGTAATGATCAATATCTCCATAAATAAAACTAAAGTGTTCACTTTATCACAACACTCATACATCTGTAGGACAATTCTCAACCAAAAAAGACAACACCTCATTATATTGTAATCATACACATTGATACTCTATAATGTAAATTACTGTACTCCATAATGCACACCTTCATGCTCCACAATGTGCACTATCACCATAAAATTCCATAATATGCATCAGAATAGTCCAGACAAAGACAACATAATGCCATGACATACCTGATAGGTTCAGTCATACCCATATAATTTTTCCTAAAAGATGTCTTCTCTAGACAAATGACTGCCCCTTCCTAAGGTATGCCCTCCCATAAAACATGATCTCCTGTAAGACATGTCCACCCCTAAAACGTCTTCCCATTAGAAATGTCCTCCCATAAGACATGTCCTGCCATAGGACATGTCCACTGTAAGATATGTCCTCCAGTAAGATATGTATTCTGGTAAGACATGTACATGTTCTTCTGCAGACATGTCCTTCAATAAGATAATTCTTTCTGTAAGACATGTCCTTATATAAGATATGGTCTATGGTGAGACATATCCTCCAGTAAGACATGTTCTTTCACGAGAAATGTCCTTATGTAAGATATATCCTCCAATGAGAAATGTCCTCCCAAATGACATGTGCCCTGTAAGACATGTCTTTCACTAAGACATGTAAGTCATGTTTTTCTGCAGACATGTCCTTCAATAAGATAAATTTTAGTGTAAGACATATCCTTCCATAAAACATGGTCTCCAGTAATACATATCCTCCAGTAATACATGTCCTCCCATGAAAATGTCCTTCCAGAAGACATATCCTCCCATAAGAATGTCCTGTCATAGAGCATGTCCTCCTGTAAGACATGTTGTTCTATAAGACAATTTTGTGATCATAGCCCACCAAAGGTTGGCCTAGCAAGCAATGCTGTGGAAGGCAGTGATTGAGAGCTGTTTAAGTAACAGTATCACTCTCCTTCCTCCTAGTATAAACTATATGCCAGTGTCACTTACAATATCATGGCATACCTCTCAAGTTGAGTAAAGGTTAATTTTTTCAAGAGTTAGTTGAAAATTTGTCATCACATTGATGCAAAGGGCTTACACACCACCTCAAGGAAGGTTGAAGCTATAGTTTGTGAAATATGCAAATACTAACTTGCTGAGCATTAAACTCTGCCCTTTAAATTTATACATCAGTTTATTCATCCCTGACTATATACTATGCAATATGTGGTTTTCAATTCTGACTGATCAAATTTGGTTACAGGTCCACTAACTGGCTCATGAAAACCTGGATATAGTGACTAGATACATTATCCCTCTGGCCTGTTAGAAAACTCTTGGAATTCTCAACAGCAAGCGTGTGTTCATGAAAGTATCCTCACAAACTTCAGCCCAAGGGCTAGTACTAAAAGAATGATAAAAAAAATAACACAAAACAAGAGAAAAACAGCAACAAACACCACAAGAAACATACAAACCAGAGGAGCTGTATAAGATATTTACTCACTGCTGAAAACCTTCGTGAAGGTTTCAGGTGTTGAAGAATATTCCTTCCCTTTATTCTCCGAATATTTGTTACCCCAGGGAATGAATATTCCTTCCTTCCATGAATATTTCCCCCCCCCCCCTCCCCCATAAGAAGTGTCCAAGAGTTAGGTCTAAGTACCATTTCAGGAATTTTTTAGCCTGACATGGCCAGGGAAAGAGGTGTGGCCAGGTGGGATGTAGTCAAAGTCTAAGTGTGTGTACATGAAAAGTTTTATGTTTCTAAGTACAAAGGTTTGTCCTCAATGACATTTTTTTTGAATTTTCAGCCCCACACAATCACAGGAAGAGGTGTGACCATATGGGGCATAGGCATGATGAATATAGACTGAACTGACAGATTTTTAACATGACATACCCTAAGGAAAAGGTGTGGCCAGGTGGGACCTAGCCCATGTCTCTTCCAGGGTCATCATGAGGGTGCATGCCATGTTATAGGTCTTTATAAGTAACACTTTTGGCATTTTTATCCTCTTCTTCACACAGAAAGAAATTTGTCCCAGCAACCCGAAAATTTTTTGGGGTAAAATTCATCCATGGTGTAGGATGTGTCTACCATCCTGGAATGGGTTTCATTTGGTATGGTTGTTTTGCAGGAACTGGACTTACATAAATATACATAAAATGGTGATACACACATACATATAAATCATTATTAGTCTGCCATTACCAAAGAAAGAGATGTAGCCAAGTGAGACCTAGACCATGTCACTCCACTGTTTTTTCTCCTTTCTTCCTCCACACCCTAAATATTTGCCTTCCTTCTTTTCTTCGCTTCCGAAAGGACACTCTTTTTCCCCTTTCCCCTCCCCCATTTTTTTTCCCATTCTCTATTTCTTTCTCCCTTTTGCCCTTCCTTCCTTGCTTCTTTCTCTCTTCATTAAAAAACTTCTCTTTATTTTTCCCACCCACCTTTTATTCTTTGTTCCCCCTCCCCCCCCCCCCCTGAAATATTAGCTTCCTATCTTTGTTCCTGAAGGACACCCTTTTTCCCCTCACCCCCTTTTCCCCATTCTTATTTCTTTCTTCCTTCCTTTTATTCTTTTTTCCTTGCATCTTTCTCTTTTCATTAACACATTTCTCCTCATATTTTCCCCTTTTTTTCTCTTTTTTTCTTTCTTCCTCCACTTCCAAAATATTTGCCTTCCTTCCTTTCTTTGTGTGTGTATGTGTGTGGTGTGTGGTGTGTGTGTGGTGTGTGTTGTGTGTGTGCATGCGTGCATGTGGTCTGTGTGTGGTGTGCATGATGTGAGAGAGAGTGTGTGTGTGAGAGTGTGAGAGTATGTGAGTGTGTGTGAGAGTGTCTGTGAGAGTGTGTGTGAAAGTATGTGCATGAGGATATTTGTGTAAAGGTGTAAAGATGTGTGAGTGAGGATATGTGTGAGAGTGTGTGTGAGTGTGTGTGTGTGAGAGTGTGAGAGAGTGTGAATGTGTTTGTTTTCTTTCTTTTCTGTTTCTGTTCTATCTAGCTACTTAAAAAGGAGAAAAATTGTGACATAGTGTGAGTGTGTGTGTTCATGTATGGGTGCATATGTGTGTTTGTTTGTGTGTAAGCATGTATGTGTAGGGGGATTGAGTCATTGTATCATGCATAACAGGCAAATCTACCTAGCAGAAGATAAAAATTGTCACAATTGTGGAACCAAAGGACATTTAGAGAATGTCTGTCAGTCGAAAAGTAGAAAAAGAAGTGGAGGATGCTGCACAGACCATCAACAGTGAACATGAGACCCAAGAGAAGGAGCCAAGGACAAGAACAAGTGGAGGAGAGAAGAGAGATCAGCTGAAGAAGCAGATGCACTTGTGTTTCCTGAGGAAGGCTGCACCTTTGTGGCCAGGAATACATCCAACCTTGCAAACCACTGTCATCAGCAGCACTTTCTCCTGTGAAGTGTAGTATGTCTACACTATCAGGAGTCTTTCACTCCCCAAGGCATCAAGAACCACACTAAGCGGTGCTCCAAGAAGTAAAAGGATTTTGGAAATGGATCTGGCCTGCATCGCAGCAGCAGCTGCACAACAAAGTATAGGAAGGAAGGTGTGTGTGTGTGTGTTTGTGTGTGTGTATGTATGTATGTATGTATGTATGTATGTATGTATGTATGTATGTATGTATGTATGTATGTATGTATGTATGTATGTATGTATGTATGTATGTATGTATGTATGTATGTATGTATGTATGTATGTATGTATGTATGTATGTATGTATGTATGTATGTATGTATGTATGTATGTATGTATGTATGTATGTATGTATGTATGTATGTATGTATGTATGTATGTATGTATGTATGTATGTATGTATGTATGTATGTATGTATGTATGTATGCATGCATATATGCATGCATATATGTATATATATATATATATATGAATATAGATGTATATTTATGTATACATCACACCTACCTATGTACCTACCTACCTACTTACATACGCATATATTGTTACTTGGTTGGTTAAGCCAGGATATTCAAACCAATCATGCACTTTTTGATAAAAGTACCAAATTTGATATCTATCTATCTATCTATCTATCCTATATATTATTTTCATTAACTCCCTTCCTGCGTGCCTTCGTGCCTGTGTGCCTGTGTGCCTGTGTGCCTGTGTGCCTTCGTGCCTGCATGCCTGCCTGCATAACTGGCAAGAAAAACTTTTGAACTTCCTTGGGGTGCAGAAGGCTTTCCATGAGTTTCTTTAAAATGTCCAACTAAAAAGTTATAGGTAAACTAAAGTCTTTCTTTTAAGCAAATTATGTTCCGTAAAGTAGGTAAAGGTCGACATTGTATCCACCCATGCTTCCATCTTTAAAATGGCTGATAAAAATTTTTAAAAATTAAAGAAAGAAAATTAAATCTATCTTGCCAGTGCCACTGAGAATAGAAGACTCTTTAATGAGCTGAAGCTTAGCTAAAACAGCTAATTACCTCAAGTTACAAGCCCCAATTCTGTGTTATTAGCATGTCTAAAATTAATGTAAAATTATGAAATTGGCAGAATATACTTGAAAATTAAAAAATAGTCACATTTAAAAGATGAAAGATAAAAAATAATTTGAAATGTCTTCTTCCACCAATTCATGGAATGTTGACCAGAATAGTATTAGATCATTACCACCAATAAATAAATTTTAAACCAGTGATAATATTTATAAAAATTAAATAATAAATAAATAAATTTTGAACCAGTGATAATATTTATAAAAAATTAAATAAATAAATAGAAAAAATAATAAATGAAAAATGTAGTTATGAGGGGTGTGTACAACTACACTGACTCCAAATAAAATAACAAATTAAAAAAGAATGAATAAAAAATATTAAAAGTAACTATGTTAAGGATGTAACTACACCCATTTATGTTTGTCCAGAAATTAGGTCAAAGTACACTGGAGAACACACAAGACAAATTTTAACTTCATTTTACCACCATCTATGCAATTACTAAAAAAAAAAAAAAAAAAAAAAAAAAAAAAAAAAAAAAAAAAAAAATTAACAAGCAAACAAGAACCTGGTATGGAAAGTGGGGATGGGAGATGGGGAGCTATGTGGACAGTGACCCCTCCGATGAATGAATGCATTAGGGTATTATTTAAAAAATATCCTTACTGGACACAAATTAGAACAGAAATTTGAAAATATTTGGAAAAAAAACAACAACAACAAACCCCTTACACCATCATGAGCAGTGTTTAGGGTTGAATACAGTTGAAAATCAATAAATGAAACAAAGCCAACTGGGGATAATCATAATTGCTGAGGCAGCACTGTTGTGGAAGTGATTTATCTAATCACTGTCAAGCAGAAGAATAAAATTTTCAATAATGTTTACAATAATAATGTTAATTGGATAATGTGTCTTGAACATAGCATGCAAAGCTGCAAATGTGCCTCTATGTATGCAACTACTAAAAAAAAAAAAAAAAAAAAAAAAAAAGAAGAAGAAAGAAAGAAACAACAACCAGGGCATGGGAAATGGGGATAGGAAGCAGTATGGACAGTGATCTCTTCCATGAATAATGCATGGATATTATTGAAGAAAATGTCCCTTCCTACACACCAATTAGACCAAGAATTTAAAAATCTTTAGAAAAAAAACAACAAAATTTAAGAAAAACCCTACACCGTCATGAGCAGTGTCTAGGGCTGGAAACACTAGAAAATCAATAACTGAAACAGAGAAAACTGGAGACATTCACAATTGCTGAGGAAGCACTGTTGTGGAAGTCATTTATCCAACAATTTCAATCATTGCCAAGCAGAAGAGTTAAATTGAAATTCTTCTAATTACCTTTTCAATAATATCTAGGATAGTGCTTGTTGGACAAAGTGTTTTGATCATTGCAAGTGAAGCTGCATATATAATTATGTGATAATTTTTTTTGGATAGTTGGTCATATTAGATTCCATCTTTGGTGACTTGTAGGTGCTAATTTACATACAAAACTCGCCAGTATTCTAATTCTATAATATACTACTGAGAAAATATAGCATGTTTGGTATCAAGTGAAGATCTTATGGCATGAAGCATTATTAACTTGACTGACATTTATATCTGTTTTTAATATTTTATAAAGTTACAGCTGTTTTGCAGTAATTGTTAACCACAATATAGTATGTGGGGTTATGATAAGTGTACTAAACACTTTGCAATTGCTTTCAAATTTTCAATATTCACTTTTTTTCAATATTTTATATACCATAACTAGGCCTGAAATGGTTTTTTTTTTTCTTATGTTAGTCATGAAGCTCTGGATGAAGGAATCAGGATTTAGCTGTATAGTTGATATGGTAAGTACAGGCATTCTTCAGACTACATGGAATATAGCTGGACTATAGTCTATTGCCAACCAGAGGGAAGCACAAACTCTAAGAACTGATGTCTGATAGTTAGCTTCCTGCTAGTCACTGTACAACCAGGTTCATTCCTTAAATACTGTACATACAAGCACACAGGAAATATTTAGCTAGATATTAATATATGGCTGAAGAATCAACATAGGAATTGTTTAGCTATAAGGATATCTTTCTTGTCAAAGAATCAGTTTGTTTGAGCTAGCATGGCACATTCCTGACAGTCAAGAAATTGATATTGAACTTCTGGAGCAACATGTTGGCCATTGCATTGGAGAGAATTATGGAAGATGAAGGAGCTTAACAATAAAGAACTGCTGGGGTAATATTGTTATTGAATTGAACACTGCTTGTGATGTGGAACTACTGGGGTACCATTATGTTCATTCTATTGAATAGAGCTGTGGAAAATGGGGGAGTATTGTGGTATGGTATTTATTTCAATACTGAGGGGGGGGGGGGGGGAACAGTGTGCAATACATTGAAATTATTGGGAAGGTTGTGAGTGCTATGATGTGGAATTGTGGGGCAGCACTACTTACTGCATTGAAGGTTGCTGAGGGTGGATCATCAGGAACTGCTGAGGGATTATGAGAATGCTTTGGACACTGCTGAGGTGAATGGCAGAAGTATTTTGGTATGGAGAAAGATACTCAGTGTGGAGAGCATGGAACGGTTGGAACATTCAAGGAAGTTGGGATCTATGCTTTCAAAAAGTTGGGGTTCATGTTTGTCAAGTTGTATTGAGAGTTTGTAGTTGTAGTTGATTCTATCATGTTGCTTCACTTTGTTGTGATAGTTCAAAAACCATATTAATTAAGTGTCTTTCATTCTTATCTAATAAGTCATCCTTATTTTCATCCTCCATCTCATCACTGACCTATTCAATAATTATTTCATCTACCATATCATCAATGAGTCCGTCTTTGTCAAAATAGTTGTTTTCTATGTCCACCATGTGCCTACAATACTTTCTTCACATGTAGACTGTTGTATATTGGAAACCTTCCAGAATTGGTCGTTATACTACTGTCATGTTTAACTTTATGTTATGTTTAGCCATTTTTTGACTAATGCCTATGTAATTAAATGGGATTGAGTTAGCAATGGGCCACCATCAAGCATAGCACTGTACATCCATATTATTTTGCTCCTTTGTTTGTCAGGTAGATAGGTGGGTCAATGTTGTCATACTTGTACCAGTAGCTTCTTTTTTTAATGTCTGTGTCAGTATATTATATATATTGTCTGTTCAACCATTGTTTAATGTTATCTTTCTGTTTGCTGTTGTTGGGACTTTGTCTTCTTGTTTGTTATGGTATGTGGCATTGTCTACAATTATTACAGAGTTAGGTGGTAAGTTTGGCAGTAATTGTTGTGTAAACTATTCCATATTGAGTCCAATATTCATCTCATCGTGGTAGTCAGCACTGTTAGTCTTAAATTTAAAAACCGAATCTGCACCATCCACCCATCCTTCAACTCTTCCAGCATGAACCATGATCAATCTTTGACCTTTCTCACTTGGTGCCTTCCATCCACCTTTGCCGACGCAGTCCACCCATATGTATTCGTTAGTGTGATGTATACAATAGTTTTGTTTTGTTGTTGCAATCTGTTTATACCTTGTAAATAAGTATATTGTGGTTCAATAATGTCATGCTGTTCATAGAGGAATCGTTTACTGTTTGCTTCATTTTTACATTGATTGAATCATGTTGCAGATAGAAACACAAGATAAATAATGAGCCATGGTGGCAAGGAGCTGCAATGGACCATTCCAAAACACCAGTTACTTGTGTAACTTATTGTATCTGTGTGGAACAGAACACTACTACAAATATAACTCACACAAGGGTTGAGCAACAATGATAAAAAGGACAGAGAAAACTTCAGAAACTTTGTTATAATCAAGTGCAGCTATCTAAAATGGACTGGCTGCAAACATTTGTACAAGCAAGTGCAGTTCTAGATAACACTAAGACATATTTGATGATATTTAGATATAGTATTTCAGTTGGGGTAGATAAAATGGCTAAATTTGCAAATGATGGACAATTGTGGTTCATGTGTATCTTATTTTATAAATACTTATCTAACTGAACTGCAAGTGTTAATGATGAAGATTTTGTGACTTTGTTGAGCAAGCTTGGGGTATGCAGCTTTATTTTCATGCCACCCTTGTGTGCAAGTTCACAGACTTAGTGAATGGATGAGCTGCATATCTATTTCTTAATCAATATATTTTCGGTTTGTACAATGCCTATTGGATCTGTATTTGCACTTGATTAGTTTGCTCTATACTCCAGCTTTAGGAATTGTCATACAAATTGGCATCCAATCAGAGTAAGCATTACTAACACCCCCCCACTCATTTGGTGTAGGAAAGTTCTGAGTTCATCTGTGACTTGTAATCCATAATCCATTCAATGCTCTGATGTGATTGCCTCACATGTTGTAGCAGTGCACTCTTTAAAAGTGTCTGTCTGTGTGTCTGCATATTTATTACCTGTTGAGGACAAGATTCAAATTCTTATTTTTCTTTCTGAATAAAGCCACTTTTGCTTTATTGACTGATCCCAGAACAATGCTCGTGCCATACCGAAAGCTTTCAAAAAGCAAAAAGAATAGAGATGTGAGATTGACATTATATTGGTTTTCATTCATGTAAAGTGTATTTCTAGAGTTCCATGCAAATATCTTGGACTTACCAGATGCAGTATAACATCTGGTGAATACATGAAATGGAGAGAGGTAATATGATTGCAAATTTTGCGTGTCAGCACAAATAATGTTGATGCTTCAATAAAAAAGGGTTTCTCAGTACCAAATATCATCCACAAATCTGTATTGGGATATCGTTTTATCATGTTGTTAAACTGGCAAATCAATTTATAATTCTATTCGGCTTGAAGTATTTAAAAACAGAATATCTTAGCTACTGTATCTAATTTTTTATTCCAGAATTCATCTGAGATGGAGGGAATATTTCTCAAAAGTGAATGCATTCCCTTAGCAAAAACTAAAGTAATATTCTTTCTATCTATGAGTCCATACACTTGGAAATAATCTATAAGCTCTCCCTTTAATCAGGTCCTCTTTATTAAGTGATTATATTCAATTTCATCAAGTTGTTCCCATAGGAATTGTGAAGCTCATCTAATATGAACACCTAAATACCCTGTTCCAAAGCACTTTCCACATATATCAGCTAAGCAAAAGCACTTGCTTTAGCTTGCTAGGCAAAATTACTTGATTGTGATATAGGGAGGAAAGGATGATAGGTTTAGCGATACATATGAGTGTGAGGTGTTACTTAGCTTCAATTGCAACAGTATCCATAACACCAGATATTTTTACAAGCAAATTACTATCACACATCTCATTAGCCTTTTCCTTTAGTTAATCCATATTAAAGGTAGGAAATTAATGCAATAACTTAGTGGTTTCATCACCACAAAAAATACTAAATAATTATTACACAGGGACTACACTTAGACTAAATAGGCAGCATCACCTCTTCAGACCTTCTTTTTCTTTTTATTCTCTGTGACAGATATTGTGCCATGATGTTATTTTGCATCAACCTTAACTGGCAAGGCATCTAAACTCTAGTATTTCCCAAGAAAGCACAGCAGATTTTTGCTGCATGGAGATGGACCTGATGCTAATTTGGTAGGGCACTTAAGCTTTTCAGATGTAATTTTCTGACAAATTATACAAGGGTTTCAATCAATAGGTATAGACATAGCTATCTCTGCACACAGGCTTGCTTGTAGCTGATCTGAGCAAATCAGAATATGCAGCGGCACATTTTATACAATCTTTCGCTTTAATTTTAGCTTTATTTTTGCTATTTAAATGATGGAGTTGCCATAGCTTCTCTCCTACTTACCTGCTCAATTGCAGCCAATCATTTTTTATACACTGTAATCATATGTACTACCAAAATAATTTCGGTACTTGTCCCACTCTAGAGTGTAAACATACTTATATTTTTTCAGCCCTAACCAACCCCACTACATGAAGGGCACCATTGAGTAACTCATGAAGTTAACTGTGATGTCATAGCCTTGAGAGTTAATAACTTAGCAACAAAGTTTCATAAATTGACCAAAAAGCAATTGAACAACTACAACTATGGTAAGGATCGGCAGAACAAAAAGGTGAAACAACCGCCTGTGTGCAAAACAGGATGTAGGATGTGACTCACAAATGATGATTAATTATATGTTAATTAGAAGTGTAAATGAAGAAATACAACACACCTCCTTCCCCTTAAAGAAAGGAAAGGTTATGCAATGTTAAGATTGGTACTGATCAGGTGCTCTTCAATTTCTCTTGGGGTACACCTTTAATGGCAGATGTGAGAAACTAGTAACATCTGCAGATGTGGGGAATTATATTTTATCTTCAGAAGTTGGTGATCCTGGTTGTTCTGGAATGAGAGCAGTAATCTCATCTGCGCTGGAGTGAGGGCATCAGTGTGGGTTTCCTCCTGCTGAACTGAAATTTCATGTTTTTCTGGTTGTAACAATGATTCAGAATTACCCTTGCGAATTTTTACGTGGCCCTGGTGATGTCTGAGGGAATACCCATCTACCAACTCAATAAAGAAGGACACCAGACCTGTCACTTCCTGAATCTGACCAGGCAGCCATCTCTAACCTTGTAGATGTGCCATTGGGGGGACAGACAGCGACTGCTGGCATTGGGGGCAAGAACTCACACAAGACTTTATGGCTTTATCTAGCCCTGGCCATCAAACACATTCTTGAGAGCAACTTCATCCAGGACATTCCTAGATGTCCCTGGTGTAACTCTTGAAGTACCCCCTCTTTTCCTTGAATAGGAATGACCACCCGAGATCCCCACAGAACACAACCATCTTGAGAAGAAAGTTTTTGTGTCTTGCTTGAGTAAGACACAAACTTAGGGTCAATAACATCTGACCATCCATGACTGATAAAATGAAGAACCCCTGACTAAATGGGATCAGTCCGAGTCCATGAGCGAATGTGTTGTGCCGTAACTGGACAATCCTTTAAATTTTCCATAAGCAAAACTAACTCTGGGACTTCTGGGACTGCTGCTGGAGCATCAGGGAGAGGCATCTGCTCAATGCTTCTGTATTACCATGATCACTGGTTTTTCGGAAATGAATATTGTATTCATAAGTTGATAAGAATAAGAATTCCTTGAATATCATTTCAGAAATGAGTGATAGGGCAGCCCCTGTATCCACTTCCATAGTAATACTTTGTCCGTCAGTGGTGATCAACACTTTGATAGATTGAGCATGATTAGTGGAGTTGAAGTGGAACAGTGGGTAATCACAATCAGACCCATCATTCTTTTGGACTAACTTTACAGGCCTAGGTTGGGATGAGTTCTTCCTTCCTGAGGGATCCCTCTTCTTACTTTTACACACACTCCTGATACGACACAGCTTACCACACTGGTGACAAGTGACATCCTTGAATCTACACTTATCTGCAAGGTGATCAGGATTTCCGCATCTGTGGAACATGGAGTCTCCCTTCCTTCCTTCCTGTCCTATTTTGTGTAAAGTATATGGTTTTGATTCCTCTGTGTCATGCTTAGTGGCTATTGTCAGCTCTTTTACATCTTTAGCAGCAGTTTTAAGGGTTGTAGCCAACTTTACTGCTTTAGCATACTTCAGCTTAGATTCCACAATAGCTTTCGCTGACTAACATCATTATTTATATCACAGACCAGGTGATCTGGAAGCATATCTTCTAGTGTTGTGCCAAAGTTACAGTATTCAGACAATGCTCTGAGTTCTGTCACAAAAGTACATACAGACTCACTTGGTTTCCTGAACCTGCTGTGGAATACTCACTTGGCTTCCTGAACCTGCTGTGGAATCTGAAGCGTTGGACTATCTCTGAAGGTGTAGGCTTGTGGTGCTCTGTCAAGACTTCAATAAGAGCTGGTAATGTCTGTTCCACAGGCTTAGCTGGATGCAGCAAATTCCTTAGCAATTTAAATGTTTTAGGCCCCACCACAGAGAGAAACACGCTCTCTTGCTTTCAACATCAACTATTTCATTTGCTTAAAAAAAGAAGTCAAGCCTCTTGACATACTGTGGCCACTCTTCTTTACTGTAGTCAAACTTGTCCACTTTTCCAAAGGCAGACTTTTAATGCTTCAGGAAGTGTTATCCAGTTGGGTTTGCAGGTATAGACATACAGTACAGATCGTACAACAGAGAGAGACCTTTAGTGATCTTTACCCAGCCCTACTCAGATGGTGGAGTAAATGCTGGTATAAGTACTGCAATGTTCAAACATATTTATTAAAATGCATGTTGATTGTCATTGTATGACAATCAAATCATAAATTATTACACATACCGATTACATCATTGCATCAGGTCATATAATTAAGGAAGGTAATGATTAACACAAAGTTTTATTTAAAAAAGGAATTGTTCTTTTCAGTCTTGTAAAACCAGTAGCATCCTCCAACATGGCCATCTAAAGCAGAAACCAAAGATCACATACATAGTGCAGATTTACTTTAATGATTTCTTCACAGATATTAGCTACAGATGCTTTTCATCCATGAAAAAATTATACCGAAATTAATTCATTCTGAATTTAGTTAATATATTCGATACTTCTACATCTTACAGGAATTTTAATGTATAATTTAATAATGAAGAGTCCTATTAATTTGAATGTCTCATTATATATCTCTACTTAGATCAACACATGGAATATTTGCATCTGGTTTGGGCTTTCCTTATATATCAATACTACATTGTGGTCACTAGCAAAGTACACATACTACAGATGGAGACAACAAAAAAATATATAACTTTAATAACACATTCCACACACATGGGCCCACAAGGCTCAAAAGGAAAAGAATGGAAAGGAAAGGGACTTGGGCATGATTTTGATGACTTCAATTAAAGGGCTCAATAAGAAGAAATGAAATAGCAGGAAGTGGTTTTAGGTCCGGTTTCCTGACCTATTTGTAATTACAGGAAGTTCTGAAAAGAATAGTTTCATTGGCAGGGTTTGGTTCTAATCTTCACCAAACTTCCTTATAACCATCCCCAGATGAACCCCAATCAAACCCTGAAAAATTTAGCCTGCTAATCATAGATGATTGGGATAAGTAATCAATATAGATTAACAAAACAAACAGATCAATAAATATAATTAGATAAGGATATAATTTTTTAGAAAATATAGTTCATGGACCCATGTATTCATGCTGGTGATCTATGTTAATTTATGGGACTATGGTCGTTTGTTGTTGTTTTTTGTTTTTAAATATAATTTCCTACTAAAATAGAAAATAATCAGTGCCATCTTTCCGAGAAGAATAAAATTTTTTTTGACGTACCTACTAATTTACTTTCTTTTTGACCAGCACATGCAATTTAGAAAAAATAATCATTAATAAAACATCATATGACACCTCTAAACCATAGGTGAGTTATGATGTATACGAAAAGTATTAAAATATAAAATTTCTCAGAGTAAAACCAAGGGTAATGTAAAGTTCAATGTGGCCATGAAAAAAAAAAGAAAATAAAAAGAAAAAGGTCTTATTCTTTGTGTGAGTCTGCTAACATTTCTTCACTTTTGAACACATAGAGTCAAGACAAGTATTAAAAGAACAAAAATTATGTTCTGAATGATTAGTGTGGTCAGTTAACCCCTGTGGATCAAAGTGTAACTAATTTATCCATTATTTAAATCGAAAACTATGAAACAAGTTAAAGTGAAAGGTTATTCTCAGAACAAAGTTTTCTGGACAGGAAAAATTGAGCTAAAGACAGCTGTAGGTATTGGTTGAGCTTATAACTTAACTTAAGCTAGCTTACTAATCAATTTGGTTTTAGCCACCTTGGCAGCAAAGAGTAGAGTAGGTTGATTATATCAATAAAAGAAATACCCTAATGCTGTGAGCAGTCCTCTCTGCTGCTGATTATAACACCAACAAATTATTATATTTAATATTGAACCTTTTTTCATTTCTACCTTATTCTTTATTTATGGGCTATTATTCGATTGTTGTTTATTTAATCACTATCAGTCTACACTCTCAATAATTTGGAATAATATTTTAAACTTGCTATATATAATAATAGCCGCAGTTGGAGTTAATTTAAAAAAAGGTCCACTCTTCGTATTAAAAAAGGAAGTTAGGCAAATGTTATAAGGCTCCTTGATGATATTTAATCCTTTTTTTTTTTTTTATTAATTTTTTATTAATTAATAATTTATTTGCTACTTATAATATGCTGGTAGTGGATTAAAAATAAAATTACACCTCATAGTGCTTGAAATGGATGATTTTTTGATTTTTTTTTATTCAAACACTATGCACAGCACTTCAACTTAATTAATATTTGACTTATATTTTACCTGGTTATAGTCTAAATATAAATAAAGGAAGGGCCATTACAACTCTTATGAATCTTGTATTTGAGTAGCTGTTCAGACCAGCTTCATGGAAGAGAATGATGAGATAAAAGGGTTGTGTCGCCTTCTCTGTTGAAGTTCAATGAACCAGTTAAAGTTCAGTGCATTGTTTAAATAATGTAATGAAATAAAAGAAGAGATAGGAAATTTAACTGTAAATTGCAACACAGTATTTTGCCTGTGGGCATATCATCTGTGCTCTCTTGGTTAATGATAGCAGCAAATATGGGGGTCAAGAGTGTTTTATACCTCTGTTTCCTCAACTCAGGGTAAGCTACTCCTGCTGCTACTAGGTGTGGGGTTCAAGATGGTCCTAAGCCTCTGTCTTCTCAATTTATGCTAGCACCAAAGATAAACCTAAATGCTAGGTAGATTTTAAACTATCCTTAAATTAAATAGGTTTTAAACTATGCATCTTAAGCATGCATTAGGGAAATCTGGTTCTCCCACTCATGAGCAACTTCAATAGTAACACCTGGTGGGTTGAGCCACATCAAATATAACATCAAATAAAGAATGAAAACACACAACAAGCAAATAAGTGACTACCAACAGAGCTAGTTAACACACAAAAGAACAAATTACTAATCTCAAAGTGTTCCACCCACAATGAAATGTTATTACAATTAATGAAAATGTTACCATGTTCTTGTTGTGGAGGAGTGAGTTTGCATACTTCTGTATCTCTAGTTAAAGGCTAGTCCTTACACAAGAGATACTAAATTTTATCTATATGAATAATTTCTTAGCATTGTTTTAGAATGAAAAATAACATGGGGTACAGGAATTAATTTCAAAGGACTATAAATATATATGCATATATATATTTATATTATATATACATATACATATATATACACATATATACACATATATATACAGATATATACATATATATACATATATATACATATATATACAAACATAAAAAAGGAGGAAAAATGCAAAATACCTATATATACCTTTTTCAAATAAAAGTTAATGTGAAAGTGAATAGATCAACATAACAGTAATTAACAATAGATGTAGCCTAGTCACTTCAATTTCCTCTCTGGTGTTTGTATTAGGAGTAATTGTCAAGCATATTATCATATAATAAGCATTATTTCATTTATTGCTCATCTAGACAAGCCTGATAAGTTTCAATCTGTTCATCAATGGAGTAAGGATATTTAAAAATATCTGTACAGTTGAATTGCTCTTATATCACTACCTAAGGTTCCAGAAAGATCTGACTTAATACACTTCACACTTACTCAGGTCCATTTTCATTTAAAATATTTTAACTAGGTGTTTGGGTGGAGTTTTTCCAACTTGGCAGAAAAGCAACCACCTGGCAAAACCTTAATCCTTTAATCAGGCACTCTACCCTCAGGGTGTGAGGCATCTCTGAAATTTTCAACAGAGCCATGAGAAGATTCATAGTATTTCTATGAGTTGATTACCGTAGAAATCAGAGATGATTAGCTGGAACATAAAATACACCCATATGATGAAATACTACTGATATTCTAATGCTCCCTCTTTCATAGTGTAGTGAGTGGATTTCTCTGATTGGAAACAGATTTTACATGACCACCCCTCCTTAAATTCAGGCTCTCATAATCGGGACAACTAGGAAACTCTGAAGTTGCCAACATAGCATAAAATAAAATATTGTTAGTTGGAACATGAAATTGTATTAAAATAATTGAGAACACCATCATAACAAAAATGATACCAACCAGCTAGTAAAAAAACTTTCACTTTGTTCAAGTTTGGATAAACTTTCCTATTTATTTGTAAGTCTAATGCTTCACAATGTTCATATACTGAATGAGATACAGAAACCAAAGTTGGAGTGATAAGTTACCGCTAATTTGAAACAGAAATGGTATTCAAAAGGAAGTCCCTAAAGTATGGTATGTTCACAAACCCCACAGGAATTTCTAAACATACTAAAATATCTATTTTAGAAATGTAGCAATACCCCAGAAACACCTACCCTCCCCTCCTCCTCCCTCCCCCAACCCACCTGTGCATGACAGCAAAGAATTATATTCCAGATAAGTAAAAAAGGTCACTATTACTAGAGAACTGAGAGGTGCATTTATAATATTTACTTCGGAAATGGCCTACAAGTCCTGCACTCCCCATATAAACATTAAGCAAAATGGACAAGTTTGTAACTACAGGAGGAAGAAAGGCAGGTTATTCGCTGGTTACTATCATATTTATAAAACATAATTTTTCAGAACGGTACAAAAAATTGTTTAAAACATTAAGGTAAGGTTACAGTTGTAAAATTAACAACTTATAGGTGATTCTTTACAGTATAAGCACTTTTAACCAATTAGTTGTAACAACAAATGTTGGTGTTTTCAAACATGAGCAAAATTTGTGAAAGTATTCTTCCCCCATCCCCCACCACCACCATTCCAAGTGTTCTTAAGTCTGTGTGCCACAGGTAAAAACTGCCTGTAGGGAGGATTTCCTTTGAGTAAGACTAAAAGTACATACCACACATCCAAAAATACAACTATATTCATAAGTCCTCTGCTGGATATCAATAATCAAAAAAAAATTTTTTTTAAAACAACACAAGGTAATCCCACATTCCTCATCGGAGCTGAATTTTTCTTTTTTCTTGTGTTCTGAATGACAAAATTTAAAATCTGAGGAGCAGCAATTGTTAGACCTGAAACTCCCACAACTTAGAATATTGAGGAGCAGTCCATGGTGAAATAGCAGACTTTTGGAATCACGCATAAAAATAATTAATAAGGTTTCAGGGAACGATTTGGGGCTATTTGTTCTCTCAGATTCAGCTATGTTGATGTGGTAATATTTAATACTGATAAACTCAACAGATACCTCCAATAACTTATAATATTATGTTATATCACATACCCTTCTTCCACCAATATTTGAGGGTTAACATGATAACCACAAAATATAAGTTCCTTTAAACACATATATTTCTCTCCATGAAGTTCTCAAATGATTTTTCGCACTTTTTAATGTAGATAAAAATTATATCTAAATTTCTAGCTGTGTTATTTTTTTTTAAGGAAGGCCAGAAAAGCTAATGTTAAGTTCAATAAATTGATGTACCCTTAGAAGTTTTATATGTATATTTTCCTATATTATGATATTAACTCTTACTTTTTGTTGCATTATGTCTAGATGCACTTATGGAATTAAGGTCACAGGTTGGTATCTGAAAATTGTTAATCGAATTTTGAAGTGATTTAAAGGTTGGACATATCATATTTTTATAAACTTGTGTGAATATCAATGCAGAAAACTGATATAATGATAAGATTACAATATTAATTCTTTCTTTTTTAAATGTTATTCATAAATCTTAATTTTTATGATCTGTGTTTGGTTGGTTATGATAAGTAGTCATATTCCACCTAAGAGGCAACGAAGTTCAGGTATACATGAAGTCATCATTAAACATCGTTGTTTCTTTTCTGGTAAAAGTTTTAATGTTTTGAAAAGTGGAAAGAATCTATTTCACTGGAGGTGATCTGTTTTATGTAGAACTGTAGATTTGGATGCTGGAAAAAAAAGGTTTAAGCAGTCAAGTATGGCCGCATGTCAAGAGCAAAATAACCAGTGGACTAATGAAGTTTCCATTCATGTGTTCAGATCTATCAGTATTCTGCATATTGCAGATGATGGGCACTATTCTGACTGTGTGTATAGATTTATGAGATCAAGGGCTGTAAGAGAAGCACAAAATGTTTAAATGGTCAAATCTGAGGAGATAGCACTCACAGAACTGCTCACCAATGCTACTCTGAATATTTCACACATCTATAATATAGTAAAGCTCCAGTTGTCTTACATTATTTTTATATAAGATTCATAATTTACTTAAATTTTACATTAAGTATACTAGCAGAAATTCCGCCCTATGGGTGGTTTTCATATCAGTCACATGCAGTAACAAATACATTTAGAGCTTTATGTAACACTAGTAGCATATACCTGGCATTGCCCAGCCAATTTCAACATGAAGTATTATGGAATTCACTCAATCTTCTGCATGGTTAGCCCTTTAATTAGCCTTATGCAGCCATAACTATATCCTTACGATGTGGCTAATACTAAGCCACACACATTGCCACACCTAATCATAGTTGATAATGCTTACCATGATATTTGGACTCCATATGCCCAATTGCAGCCTGATTAGTCCATAAATGAGTGTGGGTGTGGCTATGACAAAAGTACACCCATTACCATGCCCACATGTGTTTATAAATGCTCACCCAGGTTCTTGGAGAGTACATACTGAATTTCAGCTTTTTTAGTCCCAGTATTTAGCCATGATGCCTACACATATACTCATGAACCAAAATATATATTAAAGTGTGTTCGTAGATATAACTCCATCAGTCCAAGCATTATTCAGAATATCTTTTTTTGGCATTTTTTGCTTTACACACCAATGGAAAAAGGTGTAGCCTGGAGGGATTCCGCCTGTGCCATTCCAAATGTTAAGTTGTTTATGCATACCATCTATTAAGTCTTGTTCTTCCAAGGTTTGTCTGGTCAAAGTACCATTTTATGGCTTCTTTTTAGATTGACATTAAAGAAGTGAAGGGTGTGGTATTATACATGTACTTAAAATATTTCGCAGTTTATATCAATTCCAAATATAAATTGGTTCATTGGTCTAACTCCCTAGGGTTTTTTTGTTGCTAAAATACCATTTTTAGCATTTTTGTCTTACATAGGGAAAGGAACAGGTGTGGCCAAGTGGGACTCAGCCCAGGTTAATCCAAAATTGAAATTACATATGCATACCAAGTTTTAGATCTGTTAATCCTAGAGTTTTTATAGCAAAAAACACCATTTTTGGCTTTTTCTCATTACCATGGTAACCATTTAACGAAATTTTTAGCCCATGTTTTAAGTTGGGTCAAAGCCTATCATCATGCCAAGTTTCAGAGAAATCCATCCACATGTTTGGCCAGAATGATGGTACAGACAGACAGACAGACAGACAGACAGACAGACAGACAGACAGACAGACAGACAGACAGACAGACAGACAGACAGACAGACAGACAGACATCTCCCTTTATATATATTTATAAAATATTTGTCTATCTATCTCTATCTCTATCTGTGAGTGTGTGTGTGTGTGTGTGTGTGTGTGTGTGTGTGTGTGTGTGTGTGTGTGTGTGAGTGTTATAGATGCAGCATTGTTTTAAAGTAACTATATTAGGATTTTTTTAAAAATGAATTAATTCTACAAAATATTTTTTAATAAATAATGCATTACTACTGGAAAAGATGGAGCAAGGTTAAAAATTTTTTAAATTATTCGACTTCTTAAATAAAGCTGCACAGTATGAATCAGTATTGAGTTTCATATATAATGATAAACCATAATGCATATCTACTTTAATATTTTTTATTTAATTTGTTTGCTTTAAATACTTTTCAATCAAAAAAATAAAATTTCTCTATTAATTTATTCTGAATTTTGTTAATATATTTGATATTTTCACTCCCTACTGGATAAATAACGTCTAATTCTTTAATTAACAGTCTTATAAATTTAAATGTTTCATTATATATTATCCTTACTAAGATCAGTACATAGAATATATACATGTATCTAGTTTGGGCTTTGGTCTAATAGCAATGATACATTATATACACTAAAAAGTACGCATCCTATAGATGGAGACAATAAAATAATTTAACTGCATTTTGAGTTGTTTGTTGTTTGTTTGTTCCATATCACATACTAAAAACATAGGCCTACAGGCCTAAAAAGGAAGAGAATTGAAAAAAAAAGGAATTGGGCATGGTTTTGATGACTTCTCTTAGAGGGCTCAAAAAATAGAAGTGTAAAGAGTAGGCAGTGGTTTTGGGACAGTTTTCCTGACCTATTTATAATTACATAATTATTGTTTTTTTTTTTGTAAATGAGTTGTAATAGATTTGTGACATCAACCAGGTAATAAAAAAATAAAAAATAGTTGCATAGGCAGGGTTTATTCCTATCTTAACCAAGCTTTCTTATATCCAACTCAGGATGGATGATCCCCATAAAAAAACAACAACACATAAACATGCTTGTAATAAAGTAGTGTGGTTAGTTAATCCCGGTGGATCAAAGCGTAACTAGTTGATCCTTTGTTTAAATTGAAACTATGGAACCAATTAAGATTAAAATGTATTAAAATCTGGGTTTTGGTTCCTTTCCCCCCACCTTTTATCTCCTTTTTTCCCCATAGTTAGTTAGCTATATTTGCCATTAGAGGTTATTGTCTGAATGTGGGGATTCCAGCCCTAAAAATATCCATCTTCTCACTTACCCATGATTTTCAAGGAATCTCCTGGATAAAATAAGTACCACGTTATCATATTCAAACTCCACCTAACCCAATTCATTATTATTATTATTATTATTATTATTATTATTATTATTATTATTATTATTATTATTATTATTATTATTATTATTATTATTATTATTATTATTATTACTATTATATATATATTAATGTGCTTGTCCATCTATCTGTCACCTTGCTACTGTTCTTATGAGCAGTAGAACTTCACCACAATAAAATTTATGAAGGTTATATTTAGAAAAAATTTATCTGGATAGGAAGAACTGAGCAGAAGCAAGGATTACGCAATCCAAGAGAAAGTGGTGGAAGATTTGTGACATTAGTTTTTATACTGAAAAAGTACTTAGTTGTAACCACAGTGTTTCCATACTGTTAAAGTACTTATTTTTAACCAATTTGTTGTAACTAAACATTGGTGTTTCGAAACAGCTAACGTCCAGTTAAAATTTCAATTTTGAGCAAAATTTATTGTGGTATGCCACTCCACCATTCCTAGTGTTCTTAGATCTGTGTACCACAGTTAAAAACTGATCATAGGGTGGGTTTTCTTCAAGTATGATTAAAAGTAGATACCACACATCCTAAAATGCCACATCTACATGATTCCTCCACAGGATATCCATTACTTTAAAAAAAAAATAATAAAAATATTAAAAAAATCACTAAGGCATTCCCATATTCCTCCATCCAAGCTGAAATTCTTTTTTTTTAAATTTCTTCTTGTGTTTTGAAAGACAAATTAAAATCTGAGAAGCAGCAATTGTCAGACCTGAAACTACCACCACATTGAAGATTAAAGAGCAGTCCATGGTGAAGTAGCAGACTAATGAAATCATTCAGAAAATATTGCATCTAAATAATTAATGAGGTTTCAGGGTATGTTTTGTGTCTAGTTGTCTTAGGTTCAACTATGCGGATGTGGTAATGATTTATACTGACAATCTTAGCAGATATTTAAGATGACTCACAGTGTTATATTATAGCACATACCCCTTTTCCACCATTATTCAGAGAGTTAACATGTAAACACAAAATTGAAGTTCTTTCAAGCACATTTACCTCCCTCCATGAAGTTCTCAATTGAATGTTACTCATTAAAAAGTAGATAATAATTCCAGCCAAATTTTGTGTTTTATATATTTTTTTCCATGCAGAGCTAAAAAAGCTAATATTAAGCTAAATGGATCAATTTACCATTAGAATCGTAGATTTATATTTCTCTCAATTATGTTAACCTTCACTTTTGTTCTTGCATTCTGTCTAGATAGAATTATCAAATTCACATCTTGGATTAGGCTCTGGAGTTTGTTTTGATAACTGAAGTGATTAAAAAGCTGAGCTAATCATATTGTAAACACTTGTGTGAACATCTATGCAAAAATAACACCTAGTAATGATAAGATTACAATACCAAATTTATTATATTTAATAAAAAAATGTTACTCATAAATCTTGATATCATTCATCTATGTTTGATTGTAATTGAAGTGTTTAAGTCATCCCCAACAGTCAATAACCTTAGTTGATATTAAGAAGTGCAAACATTTTATGGGAGTTAGTTTTCAGGCCCCACTTGGCCAAAAAGATTTGTAAGACTGAACAGATTTTTGAAAAGATCTTTGAAAAGAGCCCTTCATTTTCAAAGGATTCATTCAGAGGAAGAGAACTAGTAATCAAAACAGTCAAACAGAAAGATATACAGGAAACCTATTTTGTGGGGGTGGGGGTGGGGGGTGGGGAGGGAGAGGTATCAGAGGAATTCAGTAAGCAGCAGAGCTTTGAGAGACTTGCCTTTCATCACTTCCTCAACCCAGACTGATTTGCCCAGATTACCAGAAAGACAAGCCTCACTTTGGAGGTGGGGGTGGGGGTTTGCTGGGCTGGAGTTGGGAAAATAAATACTTTTGTTATGGGTGTACTGAAAGGCTGCATATCTACTTCATTTTTAAGTTTCAATATTGCTATTAATTAGCTAGTTGAAATCAGACCGATGGAAGGGAGACCTCCTGATTATTCTGATGTATGTTTAGACTCTTCCTCCATCAAAGAATTGTTTCCTAAGCGTCTGGAGTCTGAAGTTGGTGTTCTGGTTTCTTATAAAACCACGCTGTTGATAATGGGAAATACATTCAAATCCATCTTTGCCACGCACCATGGGGTGTACTATTACAAGAGAAGCATCTGGTTATGGACCCCCAAAACCTTGGAGAGGAAATTCAACCAGAGGTGCCAGTGGTAGAGCTGCAGTTTCACAACCAGGTACTGAGCAAATGTTAGGAGGATTTGCAGAACCTTGTAGCTAGTGATATTACCTCAATACCCACCCTCTTTTCAAACTCAAGATCAAGATGATCAACCCCATGGCAGTGGTCCCTCACAAGAACGAGATCCTGATGAATATTCAAGTGTGACAACCACCAGTGAGGAAGAGGAGAGCAGGTTTGTAGCTCTGATTGCCAAGCTAGATTATGTATATATGTTCGTCAACAATTGTATATTCAGGTTGGGTGCACTCCCTTCATACCATGGCATCCAGAATAATCGTATATTACTACGAAGGTCCCTTCCTAATTAAAGCACCACTGAATTAATCCCACATTAATATTATAAGACCACTTTCATTTTTCTCCCTGTTACAACTTGACCTCCATACCAAATATAACTTGCGTTTCATGGTAGGCACATTGTACACAGCAGATATTTTTAATCCCTGCCACCCTGCCTCCAAATTGTGATCACATCTTTTCTTGTGGGCATGTCAAGTCAAAAATACAAATTAAAAAAATCAATATGTTTATAGATATATATATATATATATATATATATATATATGGATCAGAATTGTCTACACTATTTTTTCATGACAGGTCATTCTATTCCGGTATTTCCAGTATATTCGCTAGTATATATAAATGCAGCATGATAAGCCACTTTTGTTTTTAAGATTTGGAATAGTATTTGAGATTCAGATCTCAGGCAAATCTGTTAAATAGGAAAATAAACCATAATCATAATGAAAACAGTGATCATGGGAAGTTGTTTGAGTGGTCATACATATTTTCCCAATCAAAATCTTCCTACAATACTCAAACTCATGCACCTAGATGCATGAAACTTAGTATGCATACACAACTTGAATCTGGAATATCATGCACTGGGTTCCACCAGACCACATCTCAATCTGTGAGAATGCCCATGTGTGTTTCTGTTTGTAGTACATGTTGGCTTGATTATTAGAAAATAAACTGCAATTTGTCTCTAGTCATCATCATCTTTTTAATCATCATATCAATATCATCAAATATTAATAATTATTAAATTGTTTTAATTTTTATATCTACTACTATATTAGTATTCAAATATTAATGTACTGTAATAATTTAGGGGTGAGAAAGTCATGCATATGAGAGATGAACAGTCAAAAGTGTATAAAGAACTTCGTGCAGAAGAGCTCAAGAATGGAAGAAGTAGTAAAAAAGTAATAGTTAAATAACATAATAAGTAATTTTGTTAGCTGAAAGTAGTATCTAAATTTCCAATTGCAATTTTTTTGGTACATGAAATTGATGTTGGTAGAATGTGATATCATGTAAATCTAATACCATTTCATAATTTCGGCTGTTTCCTCATTAGTGGATGTTCTCTGTTTAGAATTCTGACATATGAAGGCATGCAGGCTATATACACCCCCTTTTTATTGATGCATTATTGAAATTGTGATATAAATATATGGCAGGTTGAAGACTAGAATAACTTTATTATCCTTATTGTAACATTAATATATATGTTTTTCTTATATAATTTTGTTACAATATATGAAGGCTAAACGCCTGAGGTCGAAATGTTGCACAGCAAGAGAAAATATTATTGCATACGTCTTGAAAGACAAGTAAGTATTCAGTTTTATAAAAATTTGAAAACAGTGAATAAGTATATAATGCGATAGGCACTTGTTATTGAAAAAATTTCTTAATTAATGAAAAAAAATTTTTATGTATCATAGAGTTTATAATTAGTATACAAAATAAAAATATGAATTTAATGTTGATATTTTCACTATAACATATTTAGATTATTTTTTCTTCTTGAACAAGCATAGTGGCAGAGTGATTATTGTAAAACATGTTTAAAATAACACGATTTTACTTTTGTTTAGTTTGAACTTGTCTAAATTTAAAAGAATATCAGTTTAAACTCTAGAAATAAAATACAGAAATATAATATAAAAAGCAGTTAAAGTACATGTTTCCAAAACTTATTAGCTTCCAGAATAACCTGGTGCAATGTTAATTCCAGCCAATATAAACAGTTTCTCAAATTGATCTTATGACAGTCCTTTGGTTTCCATATCTGCAATCATATCTTTGGTCAACCAACATCCTAGTTTTACTGAGTCTTCTCTGATTTATTTCTGAATGAAGCAATATTCAATTCCAATATTCTTTGAGAAACTGTGGGATTGAGGGTTCTGTGGCTGACTGATACCTTTGAGGATTTTGGTTGATTCAGTTATAACATTTCTTAGTTCATCTGTGAGTCATAGTACCACACAGTTTCTTGTGCTGCATTTACTAATTTCCTGTACTGCTTCTTCTGGTGACTAGCTTTTCCCTCAGCATTTAAAGTGATTACAGAATTTCCTGTGTAGGATTTCTAGAACTGTTTCCATAGAGGTCTTCACTAAATTGGATGGTCCTTCTTGCTTTGTCCATTGTGGCATCAATTTGATCCACATTTTTTTATTAAAGATATAGTATGTGCGTACACTTCAACTACCTCTTTCTGCAAAGCCAAAAGTGTTACACCCGTTAGCTGATTCCTCACAAAGTTAACTCATGCCTTATGGGGAACCTCAGCTTCCTTCATCCTTTTTTAAATAACTAGAGCAAACAATTGGGTCTATGTTGTTGTCATGCCAGTGTTCTAGCTATTCTATTGACAAGCTGCTGGTCAAGACATCTTGTTATCTGTCTCTCTATTTAACTGTAACCTTCTAATCTCAAATTCCTGGCAGTCATCCTCTTTCTTTTCATTCCTTTTTGGTTTTGTTGATGATATTCTTTCTATTTTCTTTTTTTTTTTTTTGCTCATATTTTTCCATGAAATACATAAGCAGGGCGATCACGCCATTTTTTTTGAGACATTTCCTGTACCTATAGTTGAATTACTTCTGTTCTTAGAGTTTCCACACTCCTGTGCAGTAACTGTGCATACAGAGGGCTCAATGGTGTGTGGTAAGAACTCTGTGGTCGATAAGTGACAATTTTCTCTGCTGCCTTTCTCTCATACCTTGCAGCTCTTGCGTCACAATGGTGGTGTTCTTCATTAATTCCCCCAATTCACTTGAAAGTTGTCTATGCATTAAAATAATGAACAAAAACTATAGTGATGGCCTGTTACAATATCTTTAGCCTTACTAGCAACCAAAACTACCATATATTTGGGACCAAATAAGATGGGATGGATTATTTCTCTAAGTACATCTTTTCTCTCAACCCACTTCCCACTATAGTGTTGCTGTCACCAGAGACTATGGCGGTTTGTCTAGCTAGCACTCATCAGAAGTATTTAGGTGTATCTGATCAACTATTATTGAAATCAATACAATTCCATTACTGGTTCCATGACATGAATGCCATTAAGACTTTTTCTTCTTTTTTTTCATGGGTGTTACATCACACATACCAATCAGAATCATACAGCACATACCTACATAAGAACACACATGCATACATCATTACATACAAGATCAACCACACTGCATTGCTGATTACTTCATTAGCTAATTTACAGCTGCTTTCTAGCCTTTGGAATGCTTAATGCTGCCTGTTATACGATGGATAGGTGTTAGAGGCTGACCCCAATCATTAGTGTATTCAAGGAATCAAGAACACTTCACACCCACACTGTGGATTGATATCAACAATAACATTCTATAGCATTTGGTCCATTCAATTAACATCAAAGAGTAATTTCATTTCTAATTTTAGCTTCTATTTTTGGAATCAGATGGGGTGTACTTTAAGAGATATTCTAGCTTTATGAAACGGTTGTAAAAGAAAGAGTTGTTCTGCACTCACTTGATTGTCCTTACTTTGCCATGTTTTAAACTGGCATAGTATGCGGGATCGCACCAACACTGAAAGAATAGAAATGGCAAATCGACCTTCCATTGTACCTAATGCATTCAGTGGAGAGGGAAGTTGGGAGCTGCGTGGTTTTCATTTTAATAAAGTGGCAGAACTGCTTTGGATAATGCTGCTAAATTGAAGTGGCTGATACGGCTTACTGGCAAAGCTCAGAAATCTTTCCAATGGCTTTTGGATGATACCCAGGAAAGTTACGCTCCGGTTACTATTGCTCTAAAGAAAAGATTTGAGCCACCCAGTGGTCAGTCTTGCTGCCAAGCTAGGAAATTAGGTGAGAGCTGGATAAATCTTGCTGACAATCTCTGCTCCGGTTACTATTGCTCTAAAGAAAAGATTTGAGCCACCCAGTGGTCAGTCTTGCTGCCAAGCTAGGAAATTAGGTGAGAGCTGGATAAATCTTGCTGACAATCTCTGTTAGATGGCAGACAAGGCTTACTAAGACTTGGAGGACAAAGCAAGAGAGAGGATTGCCTTGCTCACTTACCTGGCTTGGTTGGTGAATCCCCAAGTAGTATTTTGGGTATGCAAAAAAACTCCAAAGATCCTGGATGCAGCTATAGCAGCTACCTTGGAATTGGAGTCCTATTTACCTCAAAAGTTGACATCTGTAAGCAGTGTGGAAGTTGCCCCTGTGGAGGAGGACCTGGAGCAGGCCACCATCAATGTTGTGAGTCAGGGTTCTGGTGATAAGCTAGTGGATACATTTGAGAAGCTTTCTGATTTATTTTATTAACTAGAAGCAGCTTATTCACAGAAAGGAGACAAACGCAATAATGGAAGGGGAGGCCACAGCAGGCAGCCAGACCAGAGTGGTTGGATCCAAGTTGAGTGCATTTTCGTTGCAGAGCTATATCCAAAAACAGAAACATGTTTTATTCAAGGATGCAAGACTCAACACTTCCAAGTCACTTATTCAACACCTTTTCTGCCTTGGAGTGGGCCATGCCAGCTGGCTTTATCTGGATTCTCCTCCTTCAAGCTGTCATTGAATCGAACCCTGGCCCAGGTCTGGCTAAACAACAACCTGCAACAACTCAACCATTCAGTCTGGTCCAGATCAACATATGTGATCTATGATGAAGATGGATGCACTGATTGACTACATGACCAGAAAAACATCTCCATAGTGCTATGCAAGAAACCTAGCTAAGATAAAACATCACTCTGCAGCTTCCATCCGGGTTCTCCATTGTTCATGCGAACAGGCCAGCAGACAGAGGCAAGGGAGGAGATCTGGCCTTTATCATCCATCAGTCAGTAAATTTCAAAACACACCAACTACCACTTATGACAGACCCACACCTCGAGCAGCAGGCCCTAGTCATCAATACAGGGTCTATGAGCATCACCATCATCAACCTGTACTGCCCGCCAGCCTCGTCCTGCTAACCTGGCTATTAGCTGAGTCTTGACCTCCTGCTGCAACTTGAGGACACAGTCATCTTAGGGGACATTAATGCCCATCACTCATTCTGGTTTTCAGAGCTCCCCAAGGACACCCATGAATTACTATGGTAAAATTCCTACCTAAACTTTCTAGTACCTTAGCACCTCTATATAAGCTCCTCGAGAAAAAGGAAAAATGGATGTGGGGGAAACCTCAGGAAGAAGCTTGGCAGGCCATTAAAAAGCAACTTACAGCTGCATATCTTTTAACTCATTTCGATCCAGACAAGAGGTTATCCTTGCATGTGATGCTTACCCATATGGCAGTGATGCTTTCCTCTCACACAGGACAGAGGAAGGATAAAAACCAATAGCATATGTATCATGCTCTCTCTTGGCAGCAGAGAAGAAATATGCACAGTTACATAAGGAAGATCTATCAATCATTTTCGGTGTCAAGAAATTCCATAATTACCTATTCGGTAGAAAGTTTGAAATCAGAACAGATTACAAGCCATTGGAGCATTTATTCTCAGAGAATAGACCTATACTTCAGTTATCCTCAGCCTGTATTCAACGCTGGGCTCTCACTTGGTACCTATGACTATACCATAGCATATAAGCCAAGGAAAAAACATGAAAATGCTGATGCACTCAGTCGCCTTCCACTTCCAGATCAACCCTTAGAATCCCATGAGCCAGCAGAAGTTGTTCTTTTGATGGAGACACTTCGATCATCTCCAGTAACCGCTCAGGATATCCGACGTTGGACAGATTGCGACCAGTTATTGTCGAAAGTACGAGGCCTCATCCAGCATGGTTGGGAGAATTTAGGAGGGGAAGAGATGAAACCCTACCACAGAAGATACACTGAACTCTCAGTACAAGATGGCTGCATCTTGTGGGGATATAGGGTAGTGGTTCCTGCAGCAGGATGAGAAAGAGCACTACAACTGTTCCACAATGGGCATTCAGGAATATCGAGGATGTAAAGCATCGCCCGTAGTCTAGTATGGTGGCCTAGTGTAGATGAAGCAATAGAAACTCAAGTGAGAAGATGTGCACCTTGCCAAGAGTACCAGAAAGCACCAGCACCATCACATTTTCATCCTTGGGAATGGCCTAACCGCCCATGGTTGAAAATTCACATTGACCATGCTGACCATTTCATGGGAAGTTGTTCTTGTTACTCATGGATTCTCATTCTAAATGGATGGAAGTGATTTCTGTACTGTCAACATCAACAGAGGTAATGCTACAGAAGCTCAGAACAGTCTTTGCTACCCATGGATTCACAGAAATCCTAGAGTCGGACAATTCATTTTGCTTCACGAGTGCTGACTTCAAAGAGTTTATATCACGCAATGGCATCAAACACATTACCTCTGCACCGTACCATCCAGCCTCAAACAGACTAGTAGAGAGAGCAAACCAGACCTTCAAGAAGGCCATAAGCAAGGAAAAACCAGTCGATATTGAATCCCAATTTTCCAGATTCCTATTTCACTATAGGAATGTACCGCACAAAACCACAGGTTCCACACCTGCTGAGTTACTTCTTAAACGGAAGCTCAGAACACATTTGACATTAATGCAACCAGATCTAAAGTCTTGGGTGTTCAAGAGAGTTGAAGCCCTCTTAAACATCTACATGAGCTCACTGCTGGCCCCGCAGGACAACGTAACCTTCGTCAGCTATGCTGACAACATCACCATCATGTCCTCAGCTGTCCAGCCAGAGCAGGCGTGCACTGCCATCAACAATTACCTAGTCCTGCTGGCCACCTGGCTCGAGCAGCACAACCTCATTCTCATCATGGGGAAGTCATCAGACACACTCTTCACCACCTGGACCAAGCAGCTGAAGACCCCACTGAACATGTCAGTGGCTGGCGCCGCTCTCCCTACCTGTCTGACTGTGAAGGTGCTGGGGGTCACGTTTGATGGCATCCTGACCTTCTCACACCACGTGAAGAGAACCCAAGCCAAGGTAAGACAGCACAACAACATCTTCAAGAAACTGGCAGGTCCAAGCTGGGGTTGCAGCAAGGAGGTGCTCCTGACAACCTACAAGGCAGTCGGTTGCAGCATCATCAACTACTCAGCCCCCATCTGGATACATACCCTCAGTGATTGCCGCTGTAAAGATCTCCACAGGAAGCAGAACGTTGCACTGCGCACCATCACCATCTGTCACATCATGGCATCGGAGCTCCATCTTCATCATGAGGCCAAGATCATGCCAGTCAAGCAGCATAACACCATGCTAAGCCCCCAGTTCCTCCTAGGCGCCCACAAAGTTTAGAGACCTGATCATCTGACAACTCAACCCCCCTGATGGTGATGCCAGAACCATCAGGCCTAAGCTCTGTGACAAATTCCAGACCAACTTGGCCAACCTCACCCCTCTGGAAAACCTGGACAAGTGCTTGTAAAAAGAAGGCATCTCCAACATCCACTAATCCTTTGCGGTTGAGGCAGCAGGCATATACACCTCGAGAGTCTGGCTGGCCAATCCCCCTGCCTGACATCAGTGCTGAGGAGAAGAAGCTTCTGAGGAAGATGAGAACAACGCTGGCCCAACCACGATCTGGATTCAGCCAAATGTTAAACAATTACTTGAACTGAACAGTATCGACCCAAACATCAATGACCGATGCCAAGACTGTGGGGTCACACCACACGACACATAACACCTGTTCACATATGCTAGCAACCTGACAAACCTCTTCCCTTTCTGAGCCCTGCAAACCTTAGCAAGCGACGTACGTAACAATTTAACAGAACAACGGGAAAAGAAATTTAATTGGATGTTAGTGAAGTATGCTTTTTTATTTGCTGAGTCTAAGCTAGATACAGGCCATACTAATAGCATAACCCATGAAATTCAAACTGGCCATACCATACCCATACACCAAGCTGTTTGTATGCTTCCACCACCACAAATGGAAGCAGCGCAGCACAGCACTACTGATGGATATGGTGGAAGAAGATGTAATTCAGCCCTCCAGTAATCATTAGCCCTCATCCATTTTGTTAGTAAGGAAGAAGGATGGCAGTTTCAGATTCTGCATAGATTATCATAAAATAAACAAGGTTACACACAAGTATGCTTACCCATTGCCATGCATAGATGTTATCCTACACACACTATCTAGCTCTCAGTAGTTTTCAAATCTCGATCTACTAAGTGGCTATTGGCAGGTAGAATTTGCAGACAAGGATGGCCCAAGACTGCATTGTGTATCATTGAGGGCCTATTTGAATTCAAGTTGATAGCGTTCAGTTAATGCAATGCTCCAGCTACATTCCAAAGGTTGATGCACTTGATTTTGGCTGTCCTACAGTGATCGCATTGCCTGGTGTACATTGATGACATGATCATCACAGGAAGGACTTTTAAAGAGCATTTACTACATCTCCAGGAAGTATTTGATCAACTTTTGCAGGCAGGCCTGAAATTACAGCCAAACAAGTGCCAGTTTCACATAAAGGAAGTAGAATACCTGGGGCTTCTAATTACCAAAGATGGTATTCCCCCTGATTCAGCAAAGATTGAAAAAAATGCATCCTGGCCTATTCTCACCTGTACCAAGGAGGTACAATGATTTCTGGGACTGGCTGGTTGCTATTGGCTGTTTATACAAGATTTCTCCAAACTTGTGCAACCCCTCCACCGCCTCATAGAACAGAATCTCAAATTTAAATGGACATCTGGATGTCAACTAGCTTTCCAGCAGCTGAAGAAATGCCTGTGTTCTCCTCCTATCTCACATTATCCAGACTACTCCAAGCCTTTCCTCTTTGATACAGTGATAGTGGAATGCCAGCAGGCTCCTGAGCAAGCTGAAAGTGTGACATAAATATAACTCCTAGCAGTGGTGATGTTCACTATACATTTTAGATTTTTTTATAAGTGGCTGCAAGTTCACTCTACACACTTGGCTTCGGAATTTTGAAATCCAGAAGGCCAAAGGGCTCAATGGCTGGAGCAACTCCAAGAGTATTATTCAACATCATTCATAGGCAAAGCAGGAAACATGCAAATGCATATTCACTCTCTCAACTGGATCAGCCTTGCAAGCAATGTGGGTGTGACAACCTCATATAGAAGCAAGAATCAGCTGTAGCCTTGGTCTTGCTAGCATCAGAGAGGACCTTGCTCAGAGACAGCTGGACGACCCTATCATTGGACCAGTCTTAAGGGCCAAATTCAAGAGAATAAAGCGCTCAACTAATAATATCAAACAACACAGCAGGTCTACGCAATGATTGTTCCAACTATGGGACCAGCTATCCATAAAAGATGGAAGGTTATATTGCATCATTCTGAATTCCCGGAATGACACCTCACATCTGCAATTACTAATCCATCAGTGCAAACAAGAGGAACTAATGAGGGAAATGCACAAAGGCTCCATTGGTGATCACCTAGGGGAAGAGATGGCATTGGTATGAGTAAGAGAACAATTTTATTGGCCAGGTTATCATGATCAGGTTGTCAACCATTTCAAGACTTGTGTCCACTGTGCACAAAGGAAACACCCCCTCTGAAAGGCAAGGCCCCATTGCAGAGTTTAGAAGTAGGTTCGCCCATGTAAGTCATAGTGGTTGATCTCCTTAGACCACTTTCAGAGTCCAGGGATGGAAACAGCTATTTTTTAGTCATTGCTGACTATTTCACTCAATGGATTGAAGCATTCCCAGTACCCAATCAGGGGGCAAGTACTGTTGCATGTATACTAGCAAATAAAGTATGTTTCCAGTTCTTATCTCCTGAGTAACTCCATTCTGATCAAGGAAAACAATTTGAGTCTGAGCTACTGTCTAGAGTTTGTAAACTATTAGGGATCGCCAAAACATGAACTAGTTGAACGGTTTAACCAGATGCTACACAGTATGTTAGCAACAGTATGTTAGCAACAGTAGCTACAAACTAACCATTCTACTGGCAAGATCACCTTTTATCATTATGTATGGCTTGCTAAAGTAGTGTCCATCCCACTACTGCCACACTCCCTTTTTCCTCATGTTTGGAAGCCAAGCAAGGATGCCTCTTGATGTGGCTTTCTGGCCACAACCTGCAACTAACGAAAAAACTTGCACCTCAGATTTAGTCAACCAACTCAGGAAGCAACTAGAGAAGTCGTACCATAGGGTAGAGAAGAATCTTGGACATGCACTTGGTCATCAAAAAGAAGTTTACTACAAGAAAGTTCATGGTGACTCCTTTAAGGCTAGTGACATTGTGTTTCTTCATTCAATGGTTCTACCCAGAAGTTTTATTGGAAATTTCACTGGCCATGGATGGGACCTTACCGTATCATTGAGAAGCTAGCTGATACTGTATATCACATCCAGAATACAAGTTCTCGTCGTCGTCGGCCAGTGGTTCATTTCAACCACCTCAAGCAATGTCCAGAAGACCTTCACCTTCCCCCTAAACAGGCCCGAGCTTTCATATTCACAATTATCCCAGATTTACCTGTTGCCTCCTGGAATGCACCTGGAGTTCCCACTCAATTATAATATTCCGCCCGAAGACAATGTCCCTCATTTACCTGTCAAACACACAACCCTCCACAACGTTTCCTTTCACCCCATTACTACTAAATCTATGACATTTTTTTCGTTAGGGAGGAGCTGTGTAATCAAAGATTCAAAAATACTTTATACCACACTGTGAATTAATATCAACAATAACATTCTATGACATTTAGTTCATTAAATTAGCTTTGAACTGTTGAGATAATCTCATATCTAATATTAGATTCTAATTTTTGAATTAGGTGTGGTGTGCTTTAAGAGATATCCTGGCTTTGCAAAACGGTTGTAAAAGAAAGAGTTGTTCTGTATTCACCTGATTGTCCTTATTTGGCTACGTTTTACAATAGTCTTGCTTCTAAAGTTGACAATCCTTGTAACACAGGTTTCATTTTCTTTCTTTTCCAGCTTACCACATTTCCATATATTTAAAACATTGATGGTTGTGTACAGATATTGATATTTTTTGGCTAAAAAAAAAAATTTGCCCTACAAGCATACAGTATATACTTGTTTTTTTCTAAAGATTTTTCTTGGTGGAGGATAAGGGTTTGCACTTACTAGACACACTACTTTTCTTAAGGAACTTAGTATAATCCTTATGATTCCTAAGAAGGCCTATTGGTCATGTGACTTCCTTTTCAAATCAACAAATCATCTAAAATGGTTTTAAGTCTAGCCATTCAATGAGAGTGAAGATTTAAATCTACGCTTTAGCAAATTAGTTCAGAAATATTATGCTCAACTGTATTTCAAGTTGATTTCCCTGCCAGTCACACAAAAAAAGAAAAGTAACAATAATATTATGCTTCCTGTCATTCCCTTATTTTTTTTATTTTTGTTTATATATACAATCCTTATCTTCATCTTTAATTAAAATCTTCATATATCAGACTGGTTTTATTGTTATAGTAAGCTAGCTGCATTAATACAGAGTTTGATGTGAATAAAAATAACATTTGACACTACTTTTAATGATATTGTGGGAGCCATAGCTTTCTATAAGTATAGCTTACCTAATGGTAGTGATAAACAAATATTCCAGTGAAAATGGAAATAGCTATTGATTCCTTAGTAATAAAGATCATTGACACAAATTGATTCAAATAAAAGAATATATTTAGTTTTCCTTTATAACATCTTCATGCTTCTAAGTTATTTGCTAGTATTCCCCTGAGTTCCTGTTCATGTGAAGAATCTGCATCAGATCTAAGGAAACTGAATACATACATGGTAAACACTCAAACAGAGGGGTGACAGACACAACTAGCTCTACATGGTGGTTCCTTCAATTTCAAAATGGTCCAGAGAGTGAGAAAAGACTATGCTAAATAATGTGAAGAACCAAAAAAAGTGGTTGCCATCACCTGACCTGTTAAAAAATTGTCAGCAGCTGCAAGATATGTGGAGCCACCCCTGCAGTTCCCTATAATTACCATGGGACTGATATTCATATTGACAATAAAAGGATAGAAACTTTTCGTAGGAAAGCAGCCACATAATCTTGAGTTTGCAGACAATATATAGACAGATTTAAATTTTATAAAACTTTAAATGCAAAAAAAAAAAAATCTGAATATTTAATGATATTGCATTGGATATATTTCATAATTTTAATATTAAGTTGATATGAAACTCTATTTAAAATAGAATATAATTTTTTCATTCGTTTATCTGGTCCTTTCAAAATCCTGGGTATGGGCTCGTATATATATGAAGAGTGTAATAAAGTACAAACTCGATGCAGGCAAAATGTTTAACTTGCATGTATTAGTTAAGAAAGTTGATATAACTGCAGCACTAAACAAAACTTATATAAGTGGTCAAAACACTGATTATGGTTTCTTAAAGTTTAAATAAAGCCCGTCTTTATTTGGAAGATAAACTGGGTGTAAGTAGAGGGTTTCAAAACACTTCATATTTTTTGTGAGAGACATTTTTCTTGTTGTAATTATGTTTCCAACCTCAGTCAAACTGATAGAGATAATTGTATATTGGATCTCCATGGACTTGGTGTGGAAGAGGCAACACGTGTGGTGAGACAGACATTAGAAGAGGGAACGAGAGATCAAAATAGTAAGTAGAAAAAAATAATGGTTAATGGGAATACGTGAGTACACTAAAGCATAAAAAATATAATGTACTATATATAATAATAACTCTGAATGGTACACTAGGATGGAAGTTTATTGCCTCTTAAATATATCTTTATATATATATATGTATTTATTTATATATGTGTGTGTTTATATATTATATGCGTGTACATATATACGTATACACAAGCAGCATATAACCGACATTGCCCGGCCAATGTCAACATGAAATATAAATAGAAGCAACTAAATCTTGGCCAGGTTGGTCCTTTAATCAGATTTTGGCAACCAAACAGATTCCTGTGGTTGTGGTTAAACAATCACAATCATTGCCATCCCATATGCCAAATTTCTGCCTGATTGGTCCCTAAATGAGTTTTTGGCCGGCATAATAATGTCTTGTGGGTGTGTCAATGACCAAACCACATTTATTAAACTCAGGCACATATGATCAATATTTTTCACCCAGTTGTTTGGAAACCATATTCCTAATTTCTATCTGGTTGATTGTTTAATTAACTTTTAATAGCTAAAACAACTTCCAGTGGGTGTGGCTATCAACAAACTTCATCCATATATGGTTAACATTTTTTCCCAGATACTTTCAGAATACACACCAAATTTGGGCCTGATTGATCTTCAATTAACCTTTTTTTTCTTCAAAATTACTTTCTATGGATGTGGCTAGGGTAAAACCACAACAATTAACATGATCATGTGTTTAATAATGCCCACCCGGGTTCTTGGAAAGCACATGCCAAATTAGACCTTTCTTGTTCAAGTGTTTGGCTGTGATGCCTGGACACGCATATATACAAAGATACATACATACTTACAAACCAAAATATATATATTAAAATGAGTTCGTGGATCTAATTCCTTAGCATTATTCAGAAGTGTTTTTTTTTTTTGGAACTTTTTCACTTTTCACACCAATGGGAAGAGGTGTAGCCAGGAGGGATCCCGCCCATGTTACTCTCAAATTCAAGTTGTGTATGCATATTATGATTTAAGGCTGTCACTCAGAACCTCAGTCTTACCAAAGTACCATTGGAATCCATTTCTTGGCCATATACAAACTTAAAAATGAGTGTGGTCACATATATGTACTCAAAACATTCCCCAGATTTTATTAATTCCAAATATATATATATATGGGTTAATGGGTCTATCTTCCTAGGTTCAAGTGTCTTTACTGAATACCATTTTTGGCATTTTTAGCCTTACACAGAGGAAGAAGGAGGTATGTCCAGTAGAATCCAGCTCATGATTCTCCCAGACTCAAGTTGTGTATATATTCCAAGATATAGATTTGTAGCTCCAAGGGTTTTTCTGGCAAAAATACCATTTTTGGCTTTTTCTCATTACCATGGTAACCGTTTTCCAGATTTTTAGCCCATCAAAATCTATCTTCATGCCAAGTTTCAGAGAAATCCATCACAGATTTGGCCAGAATGATAGTACTAATATATAGACAGAACTGAAGACAGACATGCAGCCATCTCTTTATACATACTTATATATATAGTGTGTAAATAGCCAGAACTGAATGGTGGTGATAAACTATTTCAAAAAACTTCAACAATTTTTGGGGTCAGGAGGCACCATTCCACTGGTAAGTCCAGGATTGATAGCAGCACATTGATATCTAGCAAAATAGCAACTGAAAAGTGTTGTGGGGTCAGAAATCTGAAGAAATAAGTGAAGAAATATGTGAGGAGATCTGTCCCTTGGGAAAGTGCAGTAATTATTCATACCATCAGATCCTATTGATACTGCTCCCCTATTCATCAGTTTCATCTATCTCTGATTTGTGTACAGAAAATGAGGATAAAAAAACACTCTGACTTGTCATGGTAAAATATAGCTATTTGCAAAATATTTTTTAGCTTTGGCTACTTTTGGTGTGGAGCTAGCTAGATATGTAATAGCATTCATGTATGTGTGATAAAATCCATCTGATCTTGTCTTTAGTAGTATAGAAAGAGTCAACATTTTAATCACTAACTCTGGTCAGCAAAAAAGACAACCCACATAGCTAAAGCTTAGTTTCACCAACTAAAGTTCCACTTGGTGGTGAGGTTTCTGAGAAAGTACAACCAACCCTCAATAACCTAAAGAAAGCCACTAATTTTGTGCAGCAGTATTAAATGGAGAAGGATATAGTCCCACTAAACTACAACACTGGACAAGTTAATTGGTACTTGCCACTCAGGTTTGGAAACAGTTGCTTCTTTTTCTTTTCCTCCCTTTATTTTGTTTGCTTCCTTTGTACCTTTTCTCTTGGGGAAGTCGGTGGAGGAATATATGTAACAGAGTTTAGCTTGTTGCTGAAATATATCAACTGACAAGTCTCAAGATATCTGAGGAATTTACGAGCATTTTATTAGAGCTGCCAAAAATGCATCATTGCACATGATAGGCAAATATTTTATTCTTGCCTTTTGAGGCAGGATTAAAGTGAAATGCTACTATTCTATCATTTTCCAATCCACTTTTTATTATATTATTTTTTTTTTTTACTGTTCTGGGCTATTAGCTATAGCTAAATATTATAACCAGGTGTAAAAAGAACAATTTCACAGTTTGCTATATAGCAAGATGTTAATTATTTAGCTCCACACTAACAATGGAAAACTAGCTAGAAAGTATTACCATGACAAATCAAAAAGTCTTTGAGACTCATTTTCTGTAGCTATAACTAATTACAGCAAGTTATTAAATATCTATAGCCACACCAAAAGTAACCAAAGCTAAATGGTATTTTACAAATAGATTATTTTATCGTGAAAAATCAGAAAGTCTTTGATTCTCATTTTCTATATTGAATCAGAGCTTGGTGAAAGTGAAGAACAGTAACAATTTGATCTGAAGGTAAGAATAATGATTGCACTCTCTCAATGAACAGATGTCTTCATTTATTCCTTCAGATTCCCTACTTACATGTCAATGTGCTGCTACCAATAGTGGATTATTGCAGAATCCTGCCTCCTAATTGGAGGAATTATTAAAGTTTGATGATGTAGCTTAAAACTAATATTAGGCCATGAGCTAAACAACAAAATATGGACCACCATTACAATCTGAGGGTGAACGTATACACAAATCTTGGTCTCAGACCCTTTTATTCTCAGCAATGAATATATTGCATCACCAGCAAGCCAATAGTTCTCTTTATGATTATTGAACTAAAAATTTCCAATTTCCAATTTTTTTTAGCTAAACACCAAAATATAGACCACCATTACACTCTGTGGGTGAACGTATATACAAATCTTAGTCTCAGACCCTTTTATTCTCAGCAATGAATATATTGCATCACCAGCAAGCCAATATCTATGATTATTGAACTAAAAATTTCCAACTTTTTTGATATCAGGTTATGCATCAAGGACAATGAGATAAGACAAAAAAACAACAACTTCTTTTGTTCAAGTTCAGTTTCCCTTTAACAATTCTAGTTACCTCTGCAACATTGGAAAGGATCTTTATGCATTAAAATATGTCAAAACTACTATGTGATATTGTGTGTGTGCGTGCATGCGTGCGTGCGTGCATGCGTGCGTGCGTGCATGTGTGTGTGCGTGCGTGCATGCGTGGGTGGGTGGGTGGGTGCATGTGTGTGTGCATGGGTGGGTGGGTGTGTGCATGCATGTGTGTGTGCATGTGTGCGTGTGTACGTGCGTGCGTGCTTGCGTCTGTCTGTCTGTCTGTCTGTCTGTCTGTCTGTCTGTCTGTGTGTGTGTGCAAAAATTTTCCTGACTAAAAGCAGGTGAATTTTTCTTCTTCTTTTTTCGTGTTCGATTGTGACAATAATCTTTTCAGTTCCTTTTTTAGTGATTGCAAGAAAATTTTGGAATTTGTTTTCACCATCTGTAATTGCAAACTGCTTTAGAGGAGTAAATTTTGTTATAGCATCTACACATTTTGAAGAGGTTGTGGAGAGTGAATCTGTTTCATCATTTAAGACTGATTTTGATCATGACTGCACCTTTGAGGAGTATATATGAAGTGATAGCCAATTACATTGCAGTGCTATGCTGAGCAGTGCAGACAATGTAGCCGTCCCAGGGCAGATCACTGAAAATGCAGAAGACAGGATGATTATCCAGGTTACCCTCTTTCCTTTGTTACCTTTCCTCAAACTCATTCTGTTTCATAAATGTGAAAGCTTGCCTGCTATTCTCCTATGCAGAGTGGCACTGAACCATCATATGATCAATAGGAACAACTTGGGACTGAGTTCCTAAAAGCTCATAATAATTTATGACAAAACATTTATAACTGATTATGCTGTAAATCAATAATGTATAAATACAAATATAAAAATAGTTTACCTATCTACAAATCAATAGCGCATAAAGCCATCATACATGTATACTAACTTGGTACATTGAAAATATAAAACCTGATTATATAAATTTTTATCATTAATGGTGTGATTGTGAATTAAAAGAAATTCTTATAATTAAAATTTTCAGTAATTAAAATTTTTTGTCGGGATTATTAAATTTGAATTATATAGACTACACTGTGTGTGTGTATATATATATATATATATATATATTGTGTGTGTGTGATGCATGCCCTGCCTGCCTTCCTGCCTGCCTGCCTGCCTGCCTGCCTGCCTGCCTGCTTGCCTGCCTGCCTGCCTGCTTGCCTGCCTGCCTGCCTGCCTGCCTGCCTGCTTGCCTGATGTGTGCGTGACATCAAACCCAGCACTGACAAGAAAATATTCCTGTCCATCAGCTGTGATGGGAACCTGGAAATTTCTGGGCTGCAAATTTAATGACCAATGCTTGTATATCAGCTAAGGATCCAGATAGGACTTAGGGTGCCCAAACCCATAAGCTGAGAGCCTTGATCGGTCCTCGTGTAAGTTACTAGAAATTGCTTGCACTGGCTTATAGTGCCTGCATAGTGCACAGGCACCCCGACTAGGCAAGCTGTGTAACTGCAGTGGTTACTAATGTATGATAATTAATGTATATATATACATATATATAGATAGATAGACATAGATATAGATAGATAATTATATATGGATATGGATATATATATAAAGATATACTTAAACTGTTGATAATTGTTAATACTGAAAGTGGTATGTTATTGATGCAGCAGTATGTTAAAATAACTGAATAATTTTTTTTTTAATTAGTTAATTCTACAAAATATTTTTGATAGATAATTAGGTGTCACTATTTCTCTAATTAAGTAATTGTATCAAAAAACTTTTTTTTTATATTATAAATTTTCTCTACAGTTCAGGAATATCTTATTATTACTGGAAGAGGAAAGCACAGTGGTAAAGGACCAGTTTTATTTTCAAGGATGAAGGAAGTCCTTGAAAAAAATCGAAAAAGGTACGAGTCAGTATTTAGTTTTATATATAATGATCACACATATACTGCAGATTTTTTTTAATGCTTTCTTCAAATTTTTTAGCTAAAGATGCTTTTCATCCATAAAAATATAATCTCTCAATCAATTCATTCTGAATTTAATAAATATTTTTAATATTTTAACTTCCTATTGGATTTTTAAAGGTCTAATTCTTTAATTGAGATTCCTACAAATTTAAATGTTTTATTATATATACTCTACCAAGATCAGCACATAATGTATATAAGAACTGTTAGAATTTTAGTCTAATAGCAATACTAAAAAGTACACATTCTACATATGGAAACAACAAAAGATGTCCTACCATAATTTAAGATTTATTGTTGTTCTTGTTTGTTTATTCTATATCACATACCAGATGCATGGGCCTACTGGGCTCAAAATGAAGAAAATTGAAAAGATAGTTTTTTTGGTATTGTTCACATAGAGTGCTTTATAAAGAAGAAATTAAAAAAGCAGGAAGTGGTTTGGGTCAGCTTTCCTTATCTATTTAAAATTACATAATTATGGTTTGTAGTGAGTGGTTATAGAGTGTGACACAAACCAGAAAATCTTGAAAAAATAGCCCCAATGGCAAGGTTTCAATCAAATCTTCATCAAACTTCTTTATAACCACCCCAGGATAATCCCTGTCATACCCTGAAATAGAACCCTTTGTGTTTAATCGTCTGGGAGAAGTTATCAAATAAAAAAAAAATAATGAATGGATCAAAAATTACAGTAAGATACGGATATCATATTTTTTTTCAAATATAGTTCATGAGCACCTTTTCATACTTGCGATGTATGTTGATTTATGGGACAATTTTTTTTCTAAATCAAAATTACCCACTGATAAAGATAAATGTTGATACCATCTTTCTGAGAAGAATAAATACTTCTTTTTTTTTCCAAATACCTTCTATTTAACTTACTCTTCAACAAATACATGAAATTAACTTTTTTTAAAATGATCCTTAACAAAGCACACTAATGTGAAGTTCAATATAGCCATGAAATAAATGAATATGCACAGAAAGAGCTTCTATTCTTTGTGTGGGTACACTAACATTTCTTCACTTTCGAATGTATAGAGTCAAGACAGGAATTAAAAATATGGAAATCATGTTCTGAATGAAGTAGTGTGGTTAGTTAATCCCTGTGGATCAAAGCATAACTAATTTATCCTTTGTTTTAATCAGAGTCTATGGAACCAGTGGAGGTGCAATTCATAGGATATATGCACTTTGACCTGAAGTATGTTGCAGAGGCTTTAAAAATGTCAACAAAAAAAAGCCATATCCATGTCTGGGTTCCTTCCCCACCTCCTCCCCACTCCTTTTTTCTCCTTTTTTTCCCCATAACTAGGTAGCTAGAATCACCTGTAGAGGGTGGGTGGTGTCTGAGTGTGGGCAATTCAAGCCCTAAACATATCCATCTTCTCACTTCCCCATGATTTTCAAGGCCAGCTGGATAAAAAGAGTAATAAATTATCAAAATTCAAACTCCACCCCCACCCATTTTTATTATATCATATATATTAATGTGCTTGTCATCCATCTGTCACCTTGCTACTGTTCTTGTGAGCAGTGAAACTTCATTAAAAAGTTTATGAAGGAGGTTATTTTCAGAACAAAGTTATCTGGGAGAGGAAGAACTGAGCAGCAGCAAGGGCTATGCTATCCAAGAGAAAGTTAGTCTTTTGTGGAGTAACACATCCCCAATTTTATTAATTTTGACAAGAAGTTATTTGTCTCCCAAGATGACACATTACCTTCACTATAAAAATAGTTTAAAAATGGATTTATTATATTAGTGACTGAGAGAGCAGCAATAGAGTCTGAGGCAGAAGACAACAGCTGCAGGAATAAAAATTATTGAGTGGAAAGATAAATATAGGGAAATTAGAGGAAAATTTTTCTTTTCAGGAACCATAAATTGAGAGCTAAAGACAGCTGCAGGTATTTGTTGAGCTTATAATTTAACTTAAACTAGCTTACAAATCAATAAGGTTTTAGCCACCTTGACTACAAAGAGTAGAGTGGGTTGAGTATATCAATAAAATAAATGCCCTAATACTGTGAGCAGTCCTCTCTGCTGCTAATTATCCCACTAACAAAATATTCATCTAATGTTGAATTATTTTTCATCTCTACCTCATTCTGTGTATATGGGCTAATATTTGATTGTTGTATATTTAATCACTATCAGTCTAAACTCTGAATAATTTGGTATTTAACTTAGAATTTTATTTGTTATAGCCTTAAAAAAAGAAAACAAAAAGAAGCCATTATAGCTCTAATGAGTCTTGTACTTGAGTAGTTGCTCAGAGCAGCTTCACTGAGAAGAAGGAAGAGAAGAAAAGGTTACGCTGCCTGCTCTGTTGAAGCTCAGTATAACAGCTACATTTCATTGCATTGTTTAAAAAAATGTAATTACACAGAAGATGGAATAGGAAATTTAACTGTAAATAGCAACACAATATTGTGCCTGCGGGCATAACATATATTATCTCTTGGTTAGTGATAGCAGCAAGCGATACTAAGTTTTATCTTCATGAATAATTTCTTACTATAGTTTTGAAATGAAAATGTTTTTTTATAAACAACATTCCATTCCGGACTGCAAAATAACAAGAAGTAAGGGAATTAATTTTAAAGGAATATATATATATATATATATATATATATATATATATATATATATATATTTAAAAAGTAAATATTTCAGTTATAGTACAGGAAGTATTTGGACAACTTGGCACGACTAATATTTTCTCCTCAGATGAAAATACACCTATGGCAATTGATGTGCTTTAGAACACAGCTGGGTTATAACTTTTTTTCTGTCATGCATAAGTGGGTAATGGCGGTAAATAGGGAGCACAGGAAGCATACACCCCCTTTCTCTTCCATCCCAAATATAAACAAAAAAAGAAAATCTAAAAATCACAATATGAGGCAAAAATGACACACCACTGTCACTGCATAAATATCATCACCACTACAAACCAGATCAAGCCAATGGTCATAGAGCAAATGGAGGGTAGGTATCACTGGTGAGGTTAAGTACTGTATTTTGAAGGAATGGCAGCCTCAGGAATAACTCCAGACTTAAGAGAGTGTAGCCAGATAGCAGGACCATTTACCAATTGCTATTACTCCATGGAATCACCAGTTAAAGTGTCTGGTTAGCTAGACTAGTGAGAGAGCTAGCTTCAGCAGAGTAGCTTGCAGTGGAAGATTTGAAGGAGAAAAAAGACCTAATTCTATGCTCATCTTTCAATAATTTGTTGGTTGAATATAGCCAGCTAGGGCTAGCTGTGCTCTATAGCAATAGTTCATAGCTTATGTACTGATAGCTCATACCAAACCCCTGATTTTATGCCCTCCCCTTGCAACTTTCTGGACCCTCTACTGGTGGGGGTTGGGGAGGGTTGTAGGGCATCGCCTCCTTCATTTCTAAAATAAATATTATGAATGCACCTCCAGTAATTAAAGTTTTTTGATATTCCTGTTTGGTTTGTGAAAAACTTCCAATTGAAATATGCTTCTGAATGCAACTTCAGATTATGACTTGGTGATTATTTAAGAATGGAAAGTTTATAGAGTGACCCTATACCTTAGCCCCATCCCTAGCACCTAATCACATTCTTCCCAAACTGAACCAGTGCTCCTGTAATCATCTCCTGGAAATTTCAAGGCAATTGGTCAAGCCATCTGGAAGGACATACATCACACACGGGGGCGATGGACATGCACTAGATGAATTATATTAAGATCATCAAAAACATTTTAAGAAATGGAGTCATCTCTGATTTAACCTTTGTTGACTTATAGACATCAATCTTTGTGAATGTGGAATTAATATTTTACATTTCAAGATAATATATTGAAACCTTGTATACTGTATCTAGGTATTCTATACATTGTTTGTTTAACCTGCCTGCTTGCATAACTGCTGGAGGGGGGGGGGGGGGGGGGGATGTTTGATTTCAGGTTCTTATAACCACTGCTCCAATTTTACTCTGCTCCCTAAATCATCATTTCCCTTCTTGCAATTTCCTAAATGGGTCTAACAAAAAATAATAATAAGATATAAACGAAAGAAGTGAAACCAGTACTTCAGTAAAAGTCCAAAACACATCCAACCCAGCATTTCAAATAGTAAAAATCTGCAATGCTACTACCCATGCATTTTGAAAAGGAAAACTTCTGGCATTTTTTTCTGCGAAGCAATCACCCAATACTTACTGGTAAAATGCTAACAATAAAAAAAATTTTTTAATTTAGAGAACAGTATAAATATTTGCAATCATCCTCTCCCTACGTAACCTATTAATGGTATTTTGTGGCAACCAATACTAGATAACAATAGTATATCTAAATGCAGAATGGTAAATCATTGCTGACATAAAATCCTAGGTACTATTTAAAGAGCAAAGCAGAGGTACCTCTGTGAAATAAAAAATAATAACAATGAAACGATCATAACCAAATTTCTGTAGTAGTAGTAGTAAATCCATGCAACATGACACATGAAACTTGATATGCATACACAATTGACACTGGGGTAAACATGGGCTGGGGCCCACCAGGCCACACCTTGACCTGAGCACAACTGATGATTTGACTAATGCGAGTGAAGCTCCAATGTGCTTCTGAAAAATTATATTTAAATAAATGGAGCCACCTCTGATTTGACCTTTTGTGACATTTTTAGGTCAATTTTCAACATATACAAAATTACTCTTTTCGCATTTGAAGATAAAAGAATGAAGCCTCACACTTTGTTTCCACACATAAAACTATTTTAACTGATTGTACCACCTCTGATTTAACCTTTGGTGACTGCTTCAGCATCTATAATTGCCATATATGGAATTAACTAGCTGAGGTACATGTTCTTCACACATGCTTCACAGGGTATATGGATTTTTTTAATAACTAGTGCAATCAATGAGTGAGAACTTCAGTATACACCATGTTGGTTGCATCCATCCCTTTTTGACACAAAGTAACAGTGGTATGGACAGAAGACTTTCTCCAGGTCATGAGAGGTCAACAGTACAACATGTATAAATATTTAGACCAAGCTGTTTCAGATCAATCTGAAAATATTCAACTCAATAGTAAACCCAATAGTTTTGTGTGGTAGGCAAAATATTCTCATTTGTGGCCATCTTGACAGTGCAACTAATCAGGAGAATACCATAAGGAGTAAAGTGTACCATTTGGAACCATTCATTTAATATTGGTTCCTGAAATTGTCATGGACTGACTTACAATATTATTCAATCATATAGTAATCATGGCACACTTCTATCTTGATTATAATCCTTTAACCTTAATATAGCTGTTCAAGTTCATAATATTTCATTTCAATTCAATGGCAATCACAAACATTGAGCACCCCCCTTGCTGAAATTTCTGGCTACACCCCTGATGTGAGTCCTCCACAGGATATCCATGACTAAAAAGAAAATATTACAAATAATCCAGCATCCCTCATCAGAACCGAAAATTTTTTCTTCTTGCATTTTGATGAAAAAAATTTAAAGGCTGATGAGCAGTGACTCTCATACTTAAAGCCACCACTACATAGAAAATTATGGAGCAGTTAATGGTGAAGTAGCAGGCTATAGGAATTATTTTTAGATGAATTTTCATATAAATAATTTATGAGGTTTCAGGGTATAATTTGTGGCTAGTTGTCTTAGGTTCAGCTATGTGGATGTGGTAATGATTAATACTGATAGCATTAACACATGCCAAAGAAGACTGATAATATTATGTTATAGCACATACTCCTCTTCCACTAATATTTGAGAGATAACATGGGAACCACAAAATTCAAATTCCTTCAAACACATCTATCTGCATGAAGTTTTCAAATGAATTTCTCTCATTTAAAAGTAGATAATAATTCAAGTGAAATTTTGTGCTGTGTAATTTTTTGTGGAGGGCTAGAAAAGGTAATATAAAGCACAATGTATTAATGTGCCATTAAAAATTTTAGATTCATATTTTCTTAAATTATAATATTAACTTGTTTTTTGTTGCATTCTGTCTAGATTGAATTATGAAATTATCATTGAGGAAGGGGCTTTAAAAGTTTTATTTAAACACTGACAGTGATTAAATTTTTTTAATATATCATATTTTGAACACTTGTGTGAATATCTATACAGAACACTGATACTATGATAAAATTAAAATATTGAACTCAATTTATTTAATGTTACTCATAAATCTTAATCTCATTCATCTGTGCTTGGTTGGTTGTAAAGTGTTTAACTCACCCCCAATAGTCAACAGCCTTAGTTGATGTTATGTAGCCATAGGATTAGGCTAATTCAGTTGTTCAAGTGTGAAATTTACTTGCTTGGAATGATTGAACTGATTTTTAAAGTCTTGTCCTGATTCCCTTAAAAGTTTTACCCCTGATAATTTAAGGACATAAGTGGTATACTGATAATAAAGTCTTGTCCTGATGCCCTTAGAACAATTTTTCCCTGATTATTTAAGGGCATAAGTTCTTTACTATTGTTACTCACTGTATGTTGATTTCCACACATCTGGCCTGTAACATGGAAGAGGAGGGAGGGAGTCGGGAAGGGGAGTAAGGGGGGTTCAGTTGGTTGGATGAACCCTTGATTGTTGTCAATTGATTCACTTTTAGTTCATTTAATACTGTTAGAAATTTTGTCCTTTGAACCAGATGTGACCTGTAGAAGTTCCTAGTGCCTAATACAGTAGAACCTCAGAGTTATAAACCCCAAAGTTATGAACTGACAGGTAACTGAACACCAAATTGGAAATGAAGTTGGTAATGTATAAAAAATTGTGTACCTGTTTTCATTAGGTTAAGAATACCCTCTACCAGATTTGCTGCTGCTACAATGCTCCAGGTTCCTCTCACTGAGGAAAACAACCCCAATAAGGTGTATAGGAAGGGAAAAAAGCTGCAATAAATACAATTCTGAGTTTAGGCATGAGAAAAGTAAGGGAAAAATAAGCTGGCAGTACTTAAAATAAATTTTGAACTTCATGGCCGGTAAAAGTGTTAAAACAGTGTTACAGTATTTAGGATAATTGCTCACCAAAATATTGTTTTAGATTACTGTAATAAATTAGGTCTACCATATTTGCAGATTCAAAAAAGAGGATACTTTGGGAAGGGAGGGTGGTATTATATTTTACTAGTGATTTTTTTTATTATGTGTGGAGGCAAAAATACTTAGTTCAAGCACTGGGATTCCCATTCCTTTCCTGTTCTACCAAAACATAAAAAAATGGGTCTTCCTTTTGGAGTGGTTTGCAATTCTGCTCTAGCTTTAAAAATAGAATAATGAAATCAAGAAATCAGCTTTCTAAGGAATGGGATAATTAATCAGAATAGAAATATATATATTTTTTAAATACCCACCACAATCCCCCTACCACCTACCATAAGTAGTGAGCTGGGCATAGGGACAGAGAAAAAGGATGCCAACTAGTTTCTATTTTTTCAGACCACCTCACTGTGCAAATTCTGCTAAGCTCTTACTATTAAGGGGAAGAAAAAAAAAGAAAAAAAAATTGTGGTTATTTTTTTTTTTTTTTTTTTTTTTTTTTTTTTTTTTTTTTTTTTTTTTTTTAGGTGACTTTCTTTGAGGAAATATTTAAAAAAAAAATGTTTTAATGAATTGAAAAAAAAAAATTTTTTTTTTAGTAGCTTTAAACTTAGGTTATTGTCTCAAAATATAATAATAAAACATTTTTCTGCCATGATCCTGGATCCATTCTTGGCAGCTGTACTTATATAGCAGGTACCCTGAGGTTTGTTAGTTGGTATGTTCTGGTAGCTAGCTAAACTTAGTGCATATATTCCCCCACTGACTCTCTGTGGAAAAATAGGAAGAAAAAAAAAGAAGAGAAAAAAAAATGTACCAATGGCAAGTACCAATGGCAAGTACCAATGGCTAGTAAAATGGCAAAAATGGCAGAAATGGCATGTACCAATTAACTGGCCCAGTGCTGCAGCTTAGTGGACTAAAGTTTTCCCCATTAAATTCTGCTGCAAAAAATTATTAGCTTTCCTTAGGGTGAAGTCCAATTTCTACTTCCTCTGATACTTCACTTCAAGGTGGGATTTTTTTTTTTTGGTTTTGAAAATAAGCTGAACCTAGTTTAAAAATGGGGAGGGGGGGGGGGTTTCTACTAAAATAATTAAACTAAATAAGGCTGTGTCTATACTACTATGGCACTTCTAATTTATATAAACTAATGGGAATCTTGACCTATACAGGTTCTCCTTCCAAATTATTTTTTTAATGGTATTTATTTTATATATATTCTATATATATATATATGTATATATACATATATATGTATATATATGTATATATATATATATATATATATATATATATATATATATATGTATATATATGTATGTATATATATATATATATATATATATATATATATATATATATATATTTTTTTTTTTTTTTTTTTTTTTTTTTTTTTTTTAGGCTGCATGAGGTTGGGTTCTAGCCATATCAGCTAGCTATTTGATCTCATCTGATCACTACAACAATTTGGCTGCAATGTATTCTTTAGTAAATAATTTAGAACAGACAGCAGCTCCAAGGTGTGGCTTTCTCTCTGTGGTGATGCTGATGCCTGTACCAGCAAATAACTCCCTAGCCATCTCAGTATGTTCTGGTTTTATCACAAGATGTGTTTTGCCTTGGCATTTGGATGGTATCCATATATCACCATGGGCTTGCAGAGTGTTCAGAATGTTCTCACATCTTCACAAGTGCCAGCACCAGATGCACCATCTGTATGCCAGACTTGCTTCACATCTTGAGAATCCAATTTCAGTTTCCCAATCAATGGTTTTACAGCTAGGGTATACATGCCCATGGTTAATGGATCACCTTGTGCAGTACCCTCTGAGGAGGTGACCTCCCAATCTCCACAGATGAAGAACCTAATTGAAATCTGATATGTGTTCACTAGAATCTGGTGAAGAGGTAGAGAAATTGCCTTTATGTTATGTAATGCTGCTAGTGTGTTGATGATATTGAAGGCATTGGAGGCATCAACCAACAGGGCACCTTGTACATATGGTCCTGTAAAAAATTAATGCATAGCATGGACCGATGCCTCATGTCCTCCTTCTTGGCCAGCACATACCTGGAGAGGACAAGCAGCATATTGTATGTCAAGACATAAGAGATTCAGGACTGCCATATCGATTATTCTTCTTGGAACTTCACCTATTCCAATGGGTCTCACACCAGGACATTTGTTGAGTGGGATCCAACTGCAGGAAACAAAGGCACTGAGATCATCTGGATGGATGGTAGAGGTGCAAATTCTCTGGCCCATTGCTGCAAGGGCATGACACAGGTCATGAGAAATGGATTAAATGAAGAACATAATCTCCTCCAAACATTTGCATCAAGGCCAGAGAGACCAGCAGCACCCTGGATATGCAGGGCTACATTGAGTATGCATTCTGCATCAAGGTTACTATATATAATTGGGTTTACAGTTTAAGGAATATCAGATAGTATGGCCTCTGGACATGCTGGTTTTCCAATCATATGTTTGTCTCTGACAACATCATGAGTGGTCAAATCTTTTGATTCTGGAATAATGTCATCCAGACTTAGAACACCACCTGTCTGTTCATGAGATATGTAGCTCAGTGCACTCTGAATCTTCCCTTAGGACATCTTTTATCTGAAGATTATGTGTCCATCAACACTTATCTTTACTGGAAGTGCATGAGATACCATTCTTGCTTGTATGCACCTACCCTCATCTAAAAGCTGCTTTATATGACCATTGGATCACAGATCAAGTCTACGTTTCAGGTGACAGATGTGATCCTTTGTATTGCTTCTTTTGCTTGGTTTCTGAGGCAAAAGGTTCTGAATCTGGGTTAAGCCTTCATACTAACTCTTCCAAGCTAGATTGGTCAGCAAATTGTTGGAAAAGTTAAGAAATTTTTTTTGTACAAATAAAATTCCAGAAGAGCCAAGGGAGACCAATAAAATATTTTGGTTTCCAATGGATTATTTCTTCATAACTGGATTTAATTACCTCATATATTTCTTCACCAGAGTTCTCAACCCAGCTGAAATTAAATAGCTGCTGAGGAAGCACTGTTGTGGAAGTCATTTATCCAAAAAAAATTGGATCACTGCCTAGCAGTAGAATTAACATGAAATTCTTCCAATGCCCTTTTTAATAATGTCTAAGATAAAGTTTGTTGGACAAAGTTCCTTGATCATTGCAAGAGAAGCTGCAAATTGGTCTATGGTCCTATATACTCCCTGCTTGCCTTTGTGCCTGCCTGCCTAGGTGCCTGCATAAATGTCAAGAAAAATTTTTTAATTGTGGGTCCTGGGACAACAAATTAACTTCATTCTGCTTCCTACATGGTCCTAGTGGTGCAGAAGGCCTTCAAATTTCTTTAATATTTCAAACTAAAAGTTAGAGGTAAACCAAAGTCTTTCTTTTAAGCAAATTGTGTTGTAAAGTAGACCAGAAGCCAATAGATTTGCTAACAATGATCAAGGCACTTTTGCCCAACAAACTCTATCCTATACATTATAATCTAATACTATTCTGGTCAACATTCTATGAATTGGAGGAAGAAGACATTTCAAATTATTTTTTTCTTTCATCTTTTAAATATGAGTATTTTTAAATTTCCAAGTATATTCTGCCAACTTCATAATTTTACATTAATTTTAGACATGCCCACAACACAGAATTGGGGTTACTGCAGCTGTTTTCTGCTTCCAACCTCTCCCCCCCTCCTTTGCAAGTGCTGCACTTTGTGAAATGTGGAAAGTTAGAGAGAGAGAGAGAGAGAGAGAGATGAAAGGGGGGGGGGGGGGGGGGAGAGAGAGAGGGAGAGAACACAGCAGCATGCATTTCTAAAGCTATCACTTTAGTTTAGAATAATTATATAATTGTCAGGTAGTCCCATGTCTTTTATTGTGTTCCTGTACTGTTGGTGAACACCTGAGGGTATACAGAACATAACTCCACTAATAGCTAAAAAGAATAATTTGAAGTACTTAGCCATTCAACAAACATTATTCTAGACATTATTGAAAAGGGCATTAGAAGAGTTTCAAGTTCATTTTTTTGCTTGGCAATGATTATATTTGTTAGGTAAGTCACTTCCACAAAGTGCTTCTTCAATAATTTCAAATGTCTGCAGTTTGATTTGTTTTAGTTATAGATTTTCTAATGTTTTCTGCTCCTGACACTGCTCAAGATGGTGTAGGGGATTTTTTTTGGTGTTTTTTTCCACATATTTTCAAATTTCTGGTTTAATTTGTGTGGATGAAAGGACATTTTCTTTAATAAACCCCATGCATTTGTTTATGGAAGAGCATTTATGGAAGAGTATTTATGGAAGATCAGGTCACTTCCACACTGCTCTCCTTCCCCACTTCCCATGCCCTGGTTGTTGTGGTTATTTTTTGTTTGTTTGTTTGTTTTTTGTTTGTTTGTTTGTTTGTTTGTTTGTTTGTTTGTTTGTTTGTTTGTTTGTTTGTTTGTTTGTTTGTTTGTTTGTTTGTTTGTTTGTTTGTTTGTTTGTTTTTGTTTGTTTGTTTGTTTGTTTGTTTGTTTGTTTGTTTGTTTGTTTGTTTGTTTGTTTGTTTGTTTGTTTGTTTGTTTGTTTGTTTGTTTGTTTGTTTGTTTGTTTGTTTGTTTGTTTGTTTGTTTGTTTGTTTGTTTGTTTGTTTGTTTGTTTGTTTGTTTGTTTGTTTGTTTGTTTGTTTGGGGTTTTTTTTGGTTTTTCTGTTCTTTAAAGTTTTTTATAAGTAGTTTTATCATCCATTTTTTTAAATGACTTTTCTTTTTTCAATTTTTCAAGTATATTCTGGCAACTTTATAATAGTACCTTAATTTACATATACCCACAACCCAGAATTGGGGACACTGCAGCCAGTTTATGCCCCATTTTTCTTCTCCCCCCCCCCCCTTACTTTTATGCGAAGATTGCTGTATCTGGTGAAGTGTGGAAAGTTAAAGAAAAAAAGAGAGAGAGAGAAGAAAAAAACACTGCAGCAGCTGCATTTCTGAAAGTGATCACTCTGATTTAGAAAAATTATATAATTGTTAGATACTCCAAGGTTTTTTATTGTTTCCCTGCACTGTTGGTTAACTGGTCTTTTACACTCTAGGTTATATTTAAATTAACTTCACTAATACCTTGGAAGAATGACTACAGGTACAAAGCTGTTTTAGCTAAACTTCAGCTCACTAAAATGTCTTTCATTCTCAGTTGCACTGGTAAGGTAGCTTTAGTTTTCTTCAATTATTATTTTTGCATTTTCATCAGCCATTTTAGAAAAGGGGAGCATGAGTGGATATGCTGAACATGCTCTTACCTACTTTATGAACACAACTTGTTTGAAAAAAAAAAAAAGACTTTAGTTTACCTCTAACTTTTTAATTGGACATTTTAAAGAAATTTGAAAGCCTTCTGCACCGCTAGGACCATGTAGGGAGCAGAATGAAATTTAATTTGCTGTCCCAAGACCCACAATTCAAAAGTTTTATAAACAATTACGAAGGCAGGCAGACCAGAGACCATTTTGCAGCTTTGCTTGCAATGGTCAAGGCACATTATTCAACAAACACTACCCTAGACATTATTGAAAAGGGCATTGGAAGAGTTTCAAGTTAATTCTTCTGGTTGGCAGTGATTGCATTTGTTGGAAAAATGACTTCCACAACAGTGCTTCTTCAGCTATTGTAAATGTTTCCTATTTACTTTGTTTCTTTTTTATTTTCTACTGTATCCAGCCCAAGACACTGCTCATGATGTCGTTGGTATTCTTTTGTATTTTTTTTCTCTAAATATTTTCAAATTCATGGCCTAATTTGTATGTAGGAAGGGACATTTTCTTCAATGCATTCATTAATGAGAGAGGTAACTGCTCTCCACCACACTTCCCCACTTCCCATGCCCTGGTTGTTTGTTGTTGTTGTTTTTTTGTATTTGCATAGCTGGAGGTCCATTTCTGGCTTTGCTTGCAATGCTCAAGGCCAACAAATATTATCCTAGAATTTGAAAAGGGCATTAGAAGAGTTTTAAGTTAACTCTTCTGCTTGGCAGTGATTGAAATTGTTGAATAAATGTCTTCCACAACAGTGCTCCCTCAGCAAGTATGAATGTCTCCAGTTTTCTTAGTTTCAGCCATTGATTTTCTAATGTCCCCAGCCCTAGACACTGCTCATGATGGTGTAGCTATTTCATTTTCCAAACATTTTCCAAATCCTGGTCTAATTGTGTAGGAATGCACATTTTCCACACTGATACTCCCATGCATTCATTCATGGGAGGGGTTATTGTCCACACTGCCCCCCCCCCCTCCCCCCCTTCCCAAGCCTTAGATGTTGTTCCTTGTGGTTGTTGTTGTTTATAGTAGTGGCATGGCTGGAAGTGATATGAGGCTAAAATTCTCTTGTGTGGTGTCCAGTATACTTTGACTTAATTTCTGAACAGCCTTAAATGGGTGTACTTCAACATCCTTAACATTGTTGCTTTTAAATTATTTTCATTCATTATTTTTTAAAATTTATTTTATTTGAGTGGGTATGGTTATACATCCACAACTTTGTTACTTTCAACATTTTTCATTCTTTTTTTTTCTATTTATTTATTAGTTTATTTTTATAAATAAATAAATCTTATGATTTATTTATTAGTTATTATAATTTTGTATATTCTAGTCAACATTCTATGAATTGAAGGAAGACATTTTGGAACTTTTTTTTCATTCCATTTTTGAAATATGACTCTATTTTTTTCAAATTTCAATTATTCAACTTCTTAAAGAAAGCTGCACAGTATGAATCAGTATTGAGTTTTATATATAATGGTCACATAGATAATACACATCTACTTCAATGCTTTTTTTAATTCCATTTGTTTGCTTTAAATACTTTTCAGTCAAGAAAATAAAATCCTCAATTATTTTATTCTGAATTTTGTTAATATATTTGATATTTTCACTCCCTACTGGATTATGAATGTCTAATTCTTTAATTAACAGTCTTATAAATTTAAATGTTTCATTTTATATTATCCCTACTAAGATCAGACATAGAATATATACATGAATCTAGTTTGGGCTTCAGTCCAATAGCAATGATACATTATATACACTAAAAAATATACACATCCTACAGATGGAGACAACAAAATAATAGTACTGCAATTTGTGTTATTTGTTGTTTGTATGTTCCATATAACACACTGCAAACACAGGCCTACAGGCCTATTAAGGAAAAAAATTGAAAAAAGAAGGATTTGGGCATGGTTTTGATGACTTCACTTAGAGGGCTCAAAAAGTAAAAATGTAAGAGTAGGCATTGGTTTTGGAACAATATTTCTGACCTATTTATAATTGCATAATTATGGTGTTTAGTAAGTGAGCTGTTATAGATTTGTGACACCAACCAGGTAATTAAAAGAAATAGTTGCATAGGCAGGGTTTAGTCCAATCCTAACCAAGCTTTCTTATAACCAACTCATGACGGATGATCCCCATCAAACCCTGAAATTTGAGCTATTTATGCTTAATAGTCTGGAAAAATTATAAAAACAAACTGATTAATGAACAAATGGATAGAGAATTATAGTGAGGTCAAGATATTATACTTTTAATAGTTCATGTGTACATGTTTTCATGCTTGCAGTCCATATTAATTTGTGACCATAGTTTTCCTAAATCAAAAATTCCCATAACTACAAATTAACTTATTTATCGACCAATACATGCAATTTACAAAAAATAGTTATTAATGCAACATCATCAAACACATCAAAATCATTGATGAGCTATGATAAAGAATGTGAAAGTGTTAAAATATAAAAAATTTCTCTGATTTGAAAAAAAAATTGTAATTAATATAAAGTAATAAATGTAAGTTCAATACAAAATAAATGACTATACACCACTGTACACAAAAAGAATTTTTTTTTTGTGTGTGAGTCTGCTAACATTTCTTCACTTTAGAACATATAGAGTCGAGGCAGGCATTAAAATAAACATAATCATGTTCTTAATGAAGTAGTATGGTTAGTTAATCCCTGTGGATCTAAGTATATCAAATTGATGCTTTGTTTAAATCGAAACTATGGAATTAATTAAGGTGAAACTCACAGGGCATATGCAGTTCTACCTGGGGTATGTTGTGGGAGCTTAAAATTGTCAAAAGATGTATTAAAATCCAGGTTTTGGTTCCTTTCCCCCCACCTTTTTTCTCCTTTTTTCCCCATAGCTAGTTAGCTAGACTTGTCATTAAAGGGTGTTGTCTGAATGTGGGGATTCCAGCCCTAAAAATATTTATCTTCTCACTTCCCCATGATTTTCAAGGAATCTCCCGGATAAAAAAAAAATTATCACATTATCATATTCAAACTCCACCCTAACCCCATTTATTATTATTATATACTAGCAGAATATACCAGGTGTTGCCTGGCTAATGTCAACATAAAATATTATAAAAGCCTCTTCAAATTTTGGCCTGGTTGGTCCTTTAATTATCTTTTGTAACCAAAACAACTTTCTCTGGGTGTGGCTAATATCAAACCACACATATTGCCACATCCACATGTAGTTAGTAATTCTCACCTGGTTACTTGGACTTCATATTCAAACTTTCAGCCCAATTGGTCCATAAATGAGTTTTTGGCTGGCATGAAGTCCAATGGGTGTGGCAATGACCAGATCACACCCATTGACACACGCACATTTGATTAGTAACGCTCACTCATTTGCTTGAAAAACTCATTCCAAATTTCAGTCTTGTAGGTCCTTTGATTAGCTTTTAATAGCCAACATAACTTCTTGTGGGTGTGGGTGTGGCTCTGACAAAAACATGCCCATTACCTTACCAATATGTATTTAATAAGGCTCATTCAGGTTCTTGGAGAACAATGCCAGATTTCACTGTGATGCCTAAGTTTTAGAGTTTTTCTGGCCAAAATACCATTTTTGGCTTTTTCTCATTACCACGGTAACCATTTTGTGAAATTTTTAGCCCATGTTTTAAGTTTGGTTAAAACCTATCATCATGCTGAGTTTCAGAGAAATCCACCTACTGGTTTGGCCGGAATGATGCAGACAGAAAGACAGACAGACAGACAGACAGACAGACAGACAGACAGACAGACAGACAGACAGACAGACAGACAGACAGACAGACAGACAGACAATTCTGTTTTTTCCCAGACATGCCACCTGGCTTAAAATCATCTCATGGCGGGTCTCCTCTATTCTTAAAAGTTTGGTCATAATCTAAGGGATTTTGAAAGATGGACAAACATAGTTACATAGGTCTTCTAATATATATATATATATATATATATATATATATAAATGTGCTTGTCCATCCATCTGTCACCTTGCTATTGTTCTTGTGAGCAGTGGAACTTCACCAAAGAAAAAAATAATTTATGAAGGTTATATTTAGGAAAAAAATATCTGGATAGGAAGAACTGAGCAGAAGCAAGGGTTACGCTATCCAAGAGAGAGTTGTGGTAAGATTTACAACTTTTAAATTTTTATGCTGAAAAAGGACTTAGTTGTAACCACAGTGTTCTCATACTGTTAAAGTACTTACTTTTAACCAATTTGTTGTAACAACAAACGTTGGTGTTTCAAAACAGTAAATGTCCAGTTAAAAAATCCAATTTTGAGAAAAACTTGTTGGGGTATGCTGCTCCAGCATTCCTAGAGTTCCTAGATCTGTGTACCACATTTATAAAATTGAAATTCCTTCAAACTCATTTATCTCCCTCCATGAAGTCCTCAATTGAATGTTACTCATTAAAAAGTAGATAAAAATTCCAGCTAAATTTTTGTGTTGTATATTTTTTTCGTGGAGGGCTAAAAAAACTAATATTAAGCTCAATGTATTGATTTACCATTAAAAATTGTAAATTTATATTTCTCTCAATGGATTGGGCTCTGGAAGTTTGTTTTGACAACTAAAGTGATTAAAAAGCTGACCATATCGTATTGTAAACACTTGTGTGAACATCTATGCAAAAAAAAAACTAGTAATGATAAGATTACAGTATGAAATTTATTTTATTTACTGTTACTCATAAATCTTGATATTATTCATCTATGTTTGGTTGTTATTGAAGTGTTAGTCATTCCCAACAGTCAATAACCTTAGTTGATATTAGGAGGTGCAAACATTTTATGGGAGTTAGTTTTCAGGCCCCACTTGGCCAAAAAGATTTGTAAGATTGAACAGATCTTTGAAAAGATCTTTGAAAGGAGCCCTTCATTTTCAAAGGATTCATTCAGAGGAAGAGAACTAGTAATAAAACAGTCAAACAGAAAGATATACAGGAAACCTATTTTGTGGGGGTGGGGGTGGGGGGTGGGGAGGGAGAGGTATCAGAGGAATTCAGTAAGCAGCAGAGCTTTGAGAGACTTGCCTTTCATCACTTCCTCAACCCAGACTGATTTGCCCAGATTACCAGAAAGACAAGCCTCACTTTGGAGGTGGGGGTGGGGGTTTGCTGGGCTGGAGTTGGGAAAATAAATACTTTTGTTATGGGTGTACTGAAAGGCTGCATATCTACTTCATTTTTTATTTTCAATATTGCTATTAATTAGCTAGTTGAAATCAGAACGCTGGAAGGGAGACCCTCCTGATTATTTTAAGTATGTTTGGATGCTTCCTCCATGTTCTTTGAATTAGGAATTGTTACATAAGTGTCTGGAGTCTGAGGTTGGGATGTCTTGTGGAAGCACGCTGCTGATAATGGGAAGTACATTCAAATCAATATTTGCCACGCACCATGGGGTGTGTACTATTACAAGGGAAGCATCTGGTTATGGACCTCCAAAACCCTGGAGAGGAAATCCAACCAGAAGTGCCAGTGATAGAGCTGCAGTTCCACAACCAGGTACTGAGCAACTGTTAGGATGAATTGCAGAACCTTGTAGCTAGTGATATTACCTCAACATCCACCTACTCTTCAAGGTCGAAATCCAGATGATCAACCCCATGGCAGTGGTCCCTCACAAGAACGAGATCCTGATGAATATTCAAGTGTGACAACCACCAGTGAGGAAGAAGAGAGCAGGTTTGTAGCTCTGATTGCCAAGCTAGATTATGTATATATGTTTGTCAATAATTGTATATTCAGGTTGGGTGCACTCCCTTCATACCATGGCATCCAGAATAATCATGTATTACTACGAAGGTCCCTTCCTAATTAAAGCACCACTGAATTAATCCCACATTAATATTATAAGACCACTTTCATTTTTCCCCCTGTTAACTGCCCCTATTAAGCCCCTCGAAGGTAAGAACTCTCTAAGATAGGACCAATTGGCTCCGTCATTATCCTACCAAATTAGACCACAAAACTAGTTGGCCCTTGATTATACCTTCTGAGATCACATTGTGAGCTATAATTGTTCTAACTTATATATATATATATATATATATATATATATATATATATATGATTTATTCTATCTCTTAGAACAGCACCACATTGCATTAGGATAATAGAGTACATGTGAGCATCTTTTTTTGTTGTTCCGAATAAAAAGGAGGACATAGGAATGGAGTAACGCAACCCTGTACCTATGACAAAAACAGTATTAAAAAAACTTTAAGTTTCTAAGAAGGTATTCATAAGGTTCTAGAAACAATCATCTCTATACCAAGATGCTCCATTGCAATTGCCACTATTCTTGCTGACTATACATGGACAGAGAATATCTGGTTCTGCAATTCTTTCCATGAGATATATTATTCCAGGTAGAGCTGGAGTACAAGTACCCCATGATCAAGGAGCTAGCGTGGGACACCAGCAGGGCAGACTATTTCTGGATGGATGTGCATTCATATGAAGATCCAATGGTGATCTTACTATTACAACTTTTAAGCCTTGGTGTGCAAAAAATTCTTCATTCCTACTTTGAATGCAGGGAGAGATGGTCTTCTTTCAAGAGATGTTCTGTCTTCCAACTTTAAATGAAGAAAATAGGTGAGTGGGACTGCATATCCATTTAAGGCTGAATTATACATAGTGTAAGGCAAATATTATAAATTAGTAATAAAAAAAGCAGTAACAAAGAAAATATTTAGTATTCAAATAACATATTACCAAAATATATAGAAACATACTACCCCTAAGACATTTTTGTTTGGCTGCATTGCTTGCTAGGCTCACCTTCGGTGGGCTGTTGTAACAAATTTGTCTTAGGGGTAATGTTTCCATATATTTTGGGAAATGTGGTTTGAACAATAAATATCATCTGTGTTACTGCTCTTTTATTAATATTATATGATGTTTTTAATAGCTGAAGAACTAGTAATAAAAGTAATTGAGCAATTTTGAGATGATTTTTGACGGTATCCATCTGATACCACTGGTATTGATGATGAGTTTTCAAGAAAAAAAATACTTTTTGTGTAAGAAAACACTTGAATTGCATTAGATTGGGATAATCTCTACTCATTGTGGCTGTTCATTTTTCTCACCTTCCTGTGGGCAGCAGATATTTTTTATCCTTGCCATCCGGCCCCCAAAATGTAACTGCATCTTTTCTTGTGGGCATGTCAATTCAATAATGCAAAAAAGTTAATCAATATATTTAAGTTACTCATGGAATGTTTAATTTATGGATGTAGACCCAAAAGCATAGAAACACAACTTGGCCCTGGTTGGGAAATGGTCTGGACCACAATGGTCTACACTATTTTTTCTGGACAGGTCATTCTTTCCCGGCTATGCTGGGTATATCTGCTAGTATATATAAATGCAGCATGATAGGCCACTTTTTATTTTAAGATTCGGGATAGTATTTGAGGTTCAGATCTCAGGCATATTTGTTAAGTAGAAAAAAAAAAACCTTGTCATAACGAAAACTATGTGATCATGGGAAGTTGTGTGAGAGTTTATACACATCGTTCCAATCAAAATCTTTTTTACAATACTCAAACCCATGCACCTAGATGCATGAAACTTAGCATGCATACACAACTTGAATCTGGAATTATCATGCACAGGGTTCCACCAGACCACATCTCAATCTGTGGGCATGTCCACGTATGTTTCTGTTTGTAGTACATGTTGGCTTGATTATTAGAAAATAAACTGCAATTTGTCTCTAATCATCATCATCTTTTTCATCATCATATCAACATCATCAAATATTAATAATTATTATAATTTTTTAATTTTTATATCTACTTTTATATTAATATTCAAATATTAATGTACTGTAATAATTTAGGGATAAGAAATTCATGCGCATGAGAGATGAACATCCAAAATTGTTTAAAGAATATCGTTCAGTATCACGCAGGGATGGAAAATATAGGGAAAATGTAAGTATAGTTAAATAACATAATAAGTAATTTTGTTAGCTGAAATTAGTATCTAAATTTCCACTTGCAATTTTTTTTGTACTTGAAATTGATGTTGATAGAATGTGATATCATGTAAATTTGATAATATTTCATGATTTCAGGTTTTTCCTCATTAATAGATGATCTTTGTTCAGTATTCTGACATATGAAGGCATGCAGGCTATATATAACCCCTTTTTAATTGATGCATTATTGAAATTAAAAACAGTAGATAAGTATGTGATGTGGTATGCACTTATTATTGAAAACATTTCTTAATTAATAAAAAGAAGAACAAATGAGACAATCTAAAAAAGAAATCAATGTGTTGTAGATTTCATAATTAGTATACAAAATAAAAATATGAATTGAATGTTGATATTTCTACTATAACCTATTTATATTAATTGCATTTTACATTTTAATTCTGCTTTTTATTTCTAGAGTTTAACCAAATTTTAAAAAAAAATTTAAACATCAGGTTTGAACTAAACAAAAGTAAAATCGTATTTTTTTAAACATGTTTTACCATAATCACTGTGCTAATGTGCTTGTTCAAGAAGAAAAAACAAAGTGCATGTTTCCAAAACTTATTAGCTTCCAGAATAACCTGGTGCAATGCTAATTCCAGCCAATATAAACAGTTTCCCAGATTGATCTTATGACAGTCCTTTGGTTTCCATATCTGCAATCATATCTTCAGTCAGCCAATATTCTAGTTTTACTGTGTCTTTTTTGATTTGTCTCTGAATGAAGCAATATTCAATTCCTATACACTTTGAGAAACCGTGGGATTGAGAATTCTGTGGCTGACTGATATCTTTGAGGATTTTGGTTGCTTCAGTTATAACATTTCTTAGTTCATCTGTGAGTCATAGTACCACACAGTTTCTTGTGCTGCATTTACTAATTTCCTGTACTTCTTCTTCTGGTGACTAGCTTTTTGCTTCAGCGTTTAAAGTGATTACAGAACTTTCCTGTGTAGGACTTGGCACCAATTTGATCAGGCATTGTTAATTAAAGATTTGGTATATGTGTACATTTCAACTGCCTCTTACTGAAATGCCAAGAGTGTTACACCCATTAGCTGATTCCTCACCAAGTTAACTCATACCTTATAGGGAATCTCAGCTTCCTTCATCCTCTTTGAAAACACTAAAGTAAACAATTGGATCTATGTTGTCATCCCAGTGCTCTAGCTGTTCTATTGACAAACTGCCTGTTAAGACATCTTATTATGTGTCTCTCTATTTAACTGTAGCCTTCTAATCTCACATTCCTGTCAGTTATCCTCTTTCTTTTTATCCCCCTTTGGTAATATTGATAATTTTCTTTCTATTTCCTTTCATTTTCGCTCATATTTCTTCATGAAATACGTAAGCAAGGCGATCACGCCATCTTTTTGTGACATTGCCGTGCCTCTAGTTGAATCACTTCTGTTCTTCAGTTTCCACACTCCTGTGCTGTAATTGTGCATACAGAGGGCTCAATGGTGTGTGGTAAGAACTCTGTAGTTAATAAGTGATAATTTTGGGTGCTACCTTTCTCTCACATGCTGTAGCCCTTGTGTCACAATGGTTCTTTTCTTCATTCATTCTGCCAATTCACTTGAAATTTTTCCATACATTAAAAAAAAAATTAACAAAAACTATAGCGATTGCCTGTTAGGATACATTTGGTCTTATTAACAACCAAAACTTCTATATATTGGGGATCATATCAGATGGAATGGATTATTTCTCCAAGTATATCTTTTCACTTACCCAACCTCCCACTATAGGGTTACTGTCACCAGAGACTATAGTGGTTTGTCTAGCTAGCCCTCATCAGAAGTATTAAGGTGTATCTGATCAACTATTATTGAAGTCAATACAATTTAGTATAGACCGACATGACCAGGTCTTAAATATCCACTACTAGTTCCATGATATCAATACCATTAAGATAATTTTTTCTGTTTTTTTTATTCTCATGAGTGTGACATCACACATACCAATCAGAATCCTACAGCACATACCTACATAAGAACACACATTCATACATAATTATATACAAAATCAAACACACTGCATTGATAGTTTTCCATTATCTTATTTACAGCTGCTCTCTAAGCCTTTTTAATTCTTAATGCTGCCTTTTATGCAATGGGTAAGTGTTGGAGGCTGACCATAATCATTTATAGTGTAGTAAAGAAATCACAAACACTTTACGCCCTCACTGTGGATTAATATCTACAATAACATTCTATAGCATTTATTCATTCAATTAACATTAAACTGTTGAGATCATTTTATTCTTAATCTTAAATTCTAATTTTGGTATCAGATGGGGTGTGCTTTAAGAGATATCCTTGTTTTGTGAAATGGTTGTAAAAGAAAGAGTTGTTCTGCACTCACCTGATCATCCTTGTTTGGCCATATTTTACAATAGTTTTGCTTCTAAAGTTGACAATCCTCGTAACACAGGTTTCATTTTCTTTCTTTTCAGCTTACCACACCTCCACATATTTGAAACATCCATGGTTCTGTTGATATTTTGTTACTAGAAAAAGAATCCACCCTACAAGCATACAGTAATAGACTTGTTTAGTTTGCTTTACATAACAAGTTGAGAAAATTGACACTTATCATTAGGCCCCAGCCCTAAAAAATGTAAATGCAGGGAATGTGTTTATAACAGAAAATATGTGGGAACATTAATATTTGTGTAACAGATATTCATGTAGAATATCTTTTTGTTTAATTATTAGTTAATTATAACTGTGATATTTTTGTAGGACCTGATTGAGCCTATAAAAGTTCAACCTTAGCCCTTTGGATGAAGTCCATATTCAGTTCCACCAAATTGGCTTCAAACCTATCTAAATTATAAGGTTGTGGTTTGAGTAGCTTTTATTTACAGTAAAATAGCTTGATATCCATCTAAGTTGGCTAAATGGATATGTGTTATTCAGTTGTGGTATGAATATATCCCTAGTTTGCAGTGAACATAGCACTAATCACATTAATTAAACAAGCATGATGCAATTAATGAACACTTCTATGAAAGTAACACTTGTTTCTGGCAGTGCAAAAACCCCACAAACAACTTCCAGTGGGTGTGATTAATATTTTTTTTAAAACACACACATAGTTTACCCACACAATAATATCCTTCTGGTCAAGTGAAAAATTTGCCAGATTACATTGGATTTAATATTCTTTGTCACCATACCATTCTCATCAATAAAATTCCATCCATGCCATTCAATATAAACAACTCTTTTCTGAAGACATGATGTGAGATAGCCTTAATTAATCTCTGAAGTTTTGTAAAGATCCCTCCAACTGTTTGAAAGGAGTCGAGTTGCCCATATTGACAGACAGACAGATAAATCTAGATTATAGTAAGACAAGCATATCAATTTAGTCATCAGTATCTCGGAAGCAAATTCCATTCTTTAAACTTTGACAGGTGCAAACTTGGCAAAATAGACTATGCCTTTCAGAACTTACCTCTTTTATTTCTGCAGTCTATTGCATAAGCATGTGTACTGACTGGTTTTGCATTTTTTATCAAAAATTTCTGATGTAGGCTTTTGTTATAAACTGGCTGGCCTATCCATATTGTACCTTTCCATTACTTTCAAAGATTTTTATACCAAGGAAAATGAAACAACTTACAAATATCTTTGATATGAAATCGTTTGGTGAGAGCATTTTTTTACCTCTTATATTTCTTTTCCCTTTTTTACCATTTCACACAACTTAATTTATGTAAACACAAATTTAAAAAAAACTTACCTTGTTAAAGGAAGGGGGTTATTGTGCAAAATAACAAGGAAAATTTTTTTTGGCTAAAATATCCTCCTTGGGACCTCCAAAAATATATATATATATTTTTTAGGAATATTTTTAATGCCATTCTTTATGAAAATATGGAGGGGGGGTTTGCTGCAATTTACATCCTGCCAAATTGATATCCTGTTGTGGTCAAAATTCGGTTATGCCACTCATGATATCAGAGTAGCTGCCTGTTACAGCAATGCCCTTGTTGGATAGTGTATTTTCTGTTAGTTCAGAGGGTTTCATACACAATTTTTTCCTTAGAAAGGGTGGGTGGGAAAGCGCATGTGTCCAGAGAGCCACCTGTCATGGCAGCTCTGTAGTGTGAAATCCAAATTAATATAGTGGATCCCTCAGTTACAGTATCTGACCTCCTTTATGTCCTATAGGATGTGCAAAATTCAGATAAGTGAATACACATGCATGCAACAATGCCAGTATATTCCTGCTGCTTTAAGCATGCTGTTTCAGTCATCAATAAATATAACTTCTCATAGTGACACATAAGTACCAGCACTAGCTGAAGCTTTCAAAGAAGTTTAGTCAGCATTCTATATGCCAGAGCTGAAATGGTAAAGCCTAGTGATACCAGATGGCTATCTCATGAGTGCTGCATTGCTTGCAAGCTATTCAGCTATTCTTAAGGAAAGGCTGGCTTTGATTATCACTTTGCACCATTTCTATGATGTAACTGGTGATGCAGAAGCCATAGGCCTTCCATTAGTTCTTAGCTCCTTTTATGATGTTGCTAGCATAGTTCTATAGTAAAAGATACTTGACCTAGTAACAAAGCTGAACTCCTTCATGCACAGGCAAGCAGCTGACTTGAGCAGGCTACTTCTGATACCTAACAGCACAGAGAAAGCGCTGAATTCGCTAAAGAAAGATAGAGCAGATTAGTGCTTGGAAGTAACATCTACAGTTAAGAAACTTGGAGATGACCAGATTATTGTCAGAAGTGGAGAGCCCATACATGGCACAGTTAATCTTTCCAGTGTGTATCTCAGTTTTGTATCACTTTTCTGATATGGCTGTGAAGCTCCTTATTTCTTCTTCCATTTTCAACCCAGCATTGTTGCCATCAGAACAAGAGGAAGGATTATCTCAGTATGGTAAAGAAGAAATTAAAGCCTTAGCTCAATTTTATGGAATAAAGATATTGTGTCCTATGATAGTGAGACCTATACTTCCCATTCTCTTCATTGGCAGTTATTCAAAAGAACATGGAGCAGGAAACAGTATTACAAATGAAAGGAAAGAATATTACATTAAGCACAAGTAACCTCTCTGACTACTTGATTTCCCTATTCCCTGCGCACAATCTTGGCACGGGATCAACCCTCACATATCTTGTGCATATCAGAATGTACATAGAAAGTTACACACCGATATGATTGATAGATGTTGATATTGTACTCCAGGGCACTTTTGATAAGTTAGGAGTAGAGGAGGACCTGAGTGGTTTCTGGATTAATGAACTGGAGGTATTTATCTACATTTAAAATATATAAAGGAGCAGTGACATGAACAATGGTTCATTAATGAATAAACTGCTGTAAGTTAAAGGCGCTGGTCAACATATAACATCACGGCACCATGATGATCTGAATGATGAAACGTTTCACCTTCCTTTTATTTTCTTTTTCAGCTATGTGAAGTTCAAATAGTGCTTTGCTCCCAAGAAATAGCAGAGCATTGACATGGGTATATATCTGCCTTCTTCTACCATGCAGATTGTCTCTCCAATATTATGAGAGGATGATGCCCCAAAATCTTACAGCCATCCTCAACTAAATTCCACTAACCACAAAGGATAATAATATGGAGGCCCCAATTATAAGCCATGAAGATAAAAACTTTTCAGATCACTGGAACTCCCTCAATTAAACTAAGATATCTATTTCTCCCAATTTTTGCACATACGTAGTCAAAATGACTAGTTGCGGCCATAATCATAATTTTATTTGATTTTTTATATGCTTAATGCACCACTCTAGAATTTCTGGATCCAAAGTTTGAATTTCCTCTACCCCTCCTAACAGACCCCATATCCGCCTTCTTTAATCTGCCACAATTTTTTTTCTCTCCATGAACTAGGATATATAAGGGTCTCACAAGGCCATGTTGAACACTGGATTTCTTGTTATAAATGTAACAATTTGTCAGCTTAGCTATATTCTCAGTTCTCAGAGAAGCAACAACTTATTCTTTTCTCCCTCATAGCAAGCTCACATGACACCCAAATCACCCTAAACCATGTAGCATTAGTTATGAATACAGTCGATTCAGTTTATAATTAGCAGTGTAAATATACATATAACAATAGTGTCATGCCACATCTCCCTTTTTAAATCTATCAGGAGGATAGATGGAAGTCCCCATCTGTGATCGAGTCATGATCCTTTTTGCTGGTTCTTGAGCTCGCTGTGATGAGGAACCTTCATCAGATATGGGACTTGAGATTGGTTCATTAGGACTAGTATCAGCATAAGGTATTACATTAAGCTGACTTTAATTACATCTGACTGATCCCGCTGGAGTGTCTACTATGTAAGACCGTGGACTTTGATGGGATGAAGTAACCCTTCCCTGTCTTGCAGGTGTACCTGATGTAATCCACACATTCATGTCTTTTGGTATCTCAGGTAGGTCTAGTGCACGATGTTTCTCATCGAAGTTCCTCTTCTGTTGTTTCTTGAACTTCACATTTGCTTCTTGAAAGTCCTCCATGTGTACACACTTTGGGAACAACAGTTTCTTTGCCTGTGGAACGATAGACTGCACCCTTCTCCACATCGACAACTCTGCAGGGCTTAAATTGCACCAAGGCATAGGTGTAATTCGATATGTATGTAGTGTAGATAGGGGTCACAGGATTGCTTCAGGAGGATTTTAACTGTTTTCATTATGCGCTCAGCCTGCTGATTGCTCTGCGAGTACAGAGAACTAGTGATCTAATGCTGAAATTCATAACAGCTAGCAAGCTTGGCAAATTATAGTGAAGAATATTATGGACAATTGTAACTTCTCACAATTTCAGGTTTGCCATGCCGCAAAAATGCTACTTTGAGTGCATTGATGACATTGCTTGAGAGAGTAGAGGTGAGTTTTTTTTTTCATTTTAGGATACCTTGAGAAGTAATCCACTACTAGAACATAGTGGCTACCATCTGGTTCAAACAAGTTGGTTCCCACAACCTACCATGGATATTCTAGTAACAAAGTTGTGATAAGTGGTTCTCTACTGCGCTTAGCCTCTTTAGCATAGTTCGGACATTGCAATACTTTTTGAATAATACTCTGACTGACACCAGGCCACCATACTGAATGTCGAACCCTCATTCTGCACCTCTCAAAACCTTGATGACCTTGGTGAATCTTATCCATACTTTCTCACCGTAGAGACATAGGTATGACAATGCAATCATTGAAAATTAAAATTCCTTCACACCCAGTGAGAGATCCCTTGACCTTCCAGTATGGCATAAGATCTGCAGACACAGAAGCAGTCTGTGGCCAACCAATCTTGCAGTATGCAATAACTTGATTACACTCTTTATCCTTCTGGAGAGTACTGCCACAGGTCTTCAATCATGTTTTACTTGCTGGTAATCCAACTATGACCACAGCATGAATGAAGTCTTTGACTTCCTCATCATTGATTACACATTTCTCTAAAGATGAGATAGGGGCTTGAGATATAGCATCAGCAGTGTAAAGCAATTTACCAGAGATATTTTCCATACTGTAGCATAACTTTGCCAATCTTGATCAGAAACATATCATGCAATGTGGTAGAGAATCCAGATGCTTCGAGTAGAACAATGGAATCAATAGTTTGTGGTCTGTTTCTATCAAGAAACTGCTACCAAGTATGTATGCGATAAATTTCTCACATGCCTATGTTATGGCAGGCGCTTCATTTTCTCTTTGAGTATAACATCTCTCTGCCTCCGTTAAAGTCCATGATGCATAGACTACTGGTCTCCACATCTTGTCATCTTCCTGGAGAAGGACACTTCCTAGTCCAAATGATGATGCATTTGCAGAAATCTTGTGGTGAGCTGTGGATCTGTAGTGAACCAATGTTGTTGGATGAATCAACTCTTCTTTGATAGCCAGCAGTGACTTTCCTTGGTCATGTCCCCACACCCACGCATTCTTCCATTTCAGGAGTTCCCTCAGAGGTTGGCTCAACTCTGACAGTCTGCAGTAAAACTTGCCCAGTTGATTAGCCATTTCTAGGAATTGACGTAAATCTGTGACAGTCTGTTAATGTTCTGTATCACTAATAGCCCTTGTCTTCTCTTGATCTGGTCTAATGCCATTCTTGTCTACTATGCAACCAAGAAACTTTAGAGTATCTAGACTAAACTTGCATTTGTCAACATTCAGAGTAACTCCAGTGAATTCCAGTTTCTTCATGACGTGTTTAAGGCGTCGATCATGCTCAACTTGAGTTTCTCCAAACACTAAAATGTCATCCATCAAGCATAGAACACCTGAGAGCCCCTCTAGGACTCGGTTTATCCTCTATTGAAACAACTCTGGAGCACTTGATATGCCAAAAGGAAGTTTATCAAAACAGTATAAACCAAATGGTGTAACAAAAGTCGTAAAAAGTCAAGACTTTTCGGCTAAGGAAATTTGCCAAAATTCACTATTTGCATCCAACTTGGTGAACACAGATGCTCCTGAGGGCTGTTCTAGTGTGTCATCCACTGTTGGAATAGGGTGAACTTCATAAAGTAAACTTTCGTTTAAAGGTTTGAGGTCAATGCAGATTCTAATGGCACCTGAGCGTTTAGGCACAACAACCATCCCTGCACACCATGAAGTAGGGTCATGTACTGGACTGATAACTCCCAAGGACTGCATATGATCCAACTCAGTTTTAACTTTGGGTCTCAGAGGTATAGGTATGTTACAAGGAGTAAATAATGAGTATGGCTGGCTACCTTCCTTCTGCTTAATCACATACTCATCCCCAAGGTTCCCAAGCCCTTTAAAGACATTAGGAAACTTCTGCTTGATAGAATGACCCTTTCATCACTCTGAGTAGCACATACAGTTCGAATGTTTTAGTGATGATATTGTTGGAAACCCCAATAAATCACTCTTCAGACCCTTTACCACAAAAATGCTCCCTGTTGATGTGATGTGTTCTGCCCATGGGTAAGCTTAGCAGAGAATTGACCTAAACTGTTAAGAGGTTGACATGCTGGACCATACAATTTCTTTGATGGCTTCTCCAAGAGTTTTGCAAACCTTCCCAGTGATTTATGCGCCTCTTGGGATATATCAGTTATCTCTGCCCCAGTGTCCACTTTGAACATTACATTTGTATTGTCTAGGGTAATGGGGATGCACCAGGAAGACGATTTGTTTAAGAATGCTGTTTCAACTGTGCTAAGGTACCCTGCATCTTCAGTATACACATGTGTCACAGCTGCTTTGGTATAGCATTGTGTACTGAAATGACTTTTTTTTGTTGAATTTGTGACAAACAGCATTAGCAGCAGGGCATTTATACCCCTTTTCATGCCTCTCCTACCACATCTTGAACACAAGCTATGCATGCCCGAGTATGGTAACTTACCACTACTTCCTCCTCCCTGGTGATGCAGTGGTCTCACATACTTTTGCAATTCCTTTCACTTCTCATGAGAAGATGGAGGTCTCCTTTGATGAACTCCCATAACTCGACTTTCACCTACCCCTTGGAGTTAATTGCCCTATTCTCTCACCACTTCTTTCTGGTGTATCTCCTTCTTAGCTCTCTCTGGATTCAATTGAAGTTTTTTTTATAGTGCTTTATCTTGATGCCAACAACAATACAATCTCCAAGGAGCTCTTCTTGCATTACTCCATACTCACAGTCTTGAATGAGGCTCTAGAGGGCAGTGATGTAGCTTTCTGCTCTCTCTCCCTCCAGTTGATCCCATTTATTGAAGTGTGCACACTCAAGAATAAGATTTTTTCTCATACAGAAAAATCCATCAAACTTGTTAACTACAGTTTCATACACTTCCCTTTCAGCCACAGTTATGCCTGTGAAATAGAGAATGTCTTCAGCCTCTTCACCAAGGATATATAGCAGTGTGCTGACCTGTCTAGTCTCTGCTGCATCAGTCAAGCCTGAGGCACTTCTGCACTGCTTAAATCTTCTCTTCTATTTGGCTCAGCTATCTGAGCTCTTAAAGTTGAAAAGCCTTGGTGGTAATAGTTGAAGAGCCATCCCACTTCTGACACCATGTAACAGTTTCTCAGCTTAGCCATATTCTCAGTTCTCAGAGAAGCAACAGCTTATTCTTTTCTCCCTCATGGCAAGCTCACATGATACACATTCAGCCAAAACCCATAGCATTAATTATGAATACAGTCAATTCAGTTTACAATTAACAGTGTAAATATACATATAACATTAGTGTCACGCCACAATAAATATGCCAAACTACTAATTTAAGAGAACCAACTCAACCAGTGGCTGCAATATTTCGGAATTATATATTATCTGCATGAATTTTACACTAATTTAACATAAAAAATCCATTTTAATAGTCATTTGGGCTATTAGAAGATTATTTTGTCATAGGTTAAAGGGGACCATAAGTGGCCATTTTCAAGAGAGATTTCTCTTGGTGGAGAATGAGGGATTACACTTACCAGGCACACTACTTTTGTTTAGAAACTTAGTATAATACTTAGGATTCCTAAGAAGGCTTGTTGGTCATGTGATTTCCTTTTCAAATTAACAGAACAGCTAGAAATGGTTTTAGGTTGTTGCTGTTATTGTTGTAGCCAGAGTCACTCGTCAACGTCCAAGTCCAGCCGGAGAAATCAGGCCACGCTGATAGGGTCCATCCAGAGGGCCCCCACCTCGAGGTTTATTGGGTTGCTGGCACACATGAACAGGTGTTGCATGTCATGTGGTGTGACCCCACAGTCTGGGCATTGGTTGTTGATGTTTGGGTCGATACTGTTCATGTAGTTGTTTAATATTCGGCTGAATCCAGATCGCAGTTGGGCCAGCATTGTTCTCGTCTTCCTCAGAAGCTTCTATTCCTCAGCACTAATGTCAGGCAGGGGAGTCGGGCCGGCTGGCCAGACTCTCGAGGTTTACATGCCTGCCACCTCAGCTGCGAAGGACTGGTGGATGTTGGAGATGCCTTCTTTGTAGTGGCGCTCGTCCAGGTCCTCCAGAGGGGTGAGGTTGGCCAAGTTGGTCTGGAATTTATCACGGAGTGTTGGCCTGATGGCTCTGGCATCGCCATCGGGGGGTTGAGTTATCAAATGGTCTGGTCTCTCATCTTTGTGGACACCAAGGAGGAACTGAGTGCAGAGCATGGCATTGTGCTGCTTGACGGGCATGTTGTACAGAAGGGATGTCTACTGTTAACGTCAGAACTTCTTTCTCGCCTTTTTTCTGTAGCTTTCTGTAAATTACAGCCAACTGATTCGTCAATGATGGTGATAAATCACCACCACAAAATTTACTATCATGTACCATTATCTTCTGGCCAATGCTGTGTGATGTAACCCAATGGTTCTTATTTATATGGTGGATCTGTATTGCTTCTCCATGAACCACACTGAATCTGTTATTTTGGGATAGCAGGGTACATTGTAAACCACCTAGATGAGGAAATTGTGTTTTCAGAATTTCTTGTGCCCGAGAAATGTGTGTCCATTAGCCAGTCTCCCTGTTGCAGAGTCTTCCACATCTTAAGCACCTTTGCCTGTAATAAATAAATGAATAGATACACATATTTTCCCAATGTTAAAACAAGGAGATCCAATCAAACTTAACAGTATTTTTGATGTTCTATTTTTTGACACCTTCGATATTGGTCCATTCGATGATGCAATACTGGTCTCACAATGCTGCTTCTCAAATCTCTGAAAAATATTAATTATATTGCAGTCAAACCAGTCATATTTTCCAAAGAAAATAATGCAGCTCATTATACCATCTTTTTGGGTTTAGGCTCTGAAATATCGTTAGATTCTGGATGTGATCCTACAAATAGCTGTAGTGTGTTGATTTCGGTGTTCCCCTACTGAAGTTTGGACTCAGACCAGGAAAGCTGGAGCCTTCTGTCTTCTTTGCTATACAAAAAGGTGTGAGTGTGGTGTGTGTGTATGTGTGTGTGTGTGTGTGTGTGTGTGTGTGTTGGGAGACAGATTGAACATGTGTGGTTCCTTCTGTATGACAAACACGACTGCCCTTCTCCTCCCATCCTGAATGGGTGGGCTATAAATATGAACGGAAGAGTAAATGGCCATGTGTAGGTCACCTGCATATGGTACAAGCTGACTGAAGTGGTACATTTAGTAAGAAACTTTGATAATGGGGTCGATCAAATTTTTGTATAAGTAAATTTAAATGAACAAGGAGAAGAAACAACACCCGTAAATTCATGCAATGGATATCACTTGATTTCTGTGTTGGAACTTGGATGTGACTGGACCAGCCTCTGCGGAATGTCTGCCGGTATAATAACTAGTTTTCTTAAGTGTTTCAGTGTATTACACTATCTAATGTCTGCCTTAACTTGCTCTTGTCTCTGCTGTATTTATTATATGGTTTTTGAAAAATAAGAAATATTTCAGCTCACAAACTACAATCCTGGAACATCCCTAAACCACTTTAGGTTCCTTCACTTATTTTGTCGTGTTTCTTCAGTGTCATTATTAATCACTTGATCAGTCAATATCACAATGGCGTTGCTCAGTTTTAAAGACAACATGCAATGCAATTATGATACAAGAAACAGGCAGCTGTATTTAATTGATGTGAATTTCACTAACTACAAATGGGAACAACTATAATACTAACTTCCTTTTCCTGAAGACAATGTTGAACACCATACACACCAGAGCAAAGACAATGCTGGAGGAAGCAAATACATACACTACCACCATCAGCAAGAGAAGCATGTTAATATGAACTTCAGGAGTTCCGTCCCACGTGGTTCTCCAAGCCAAGTGCTGAGGTCATCCTCATCAGCTGCATATGGAAAGTTCTGCTCTTCTTCTTGGACATGGACCTGACCAATCATCACCACTTCTAACTGCCCATCAGCTGCAAGTGGGTGGTAAGTTTCAATTAAATTTTTTTTTAAATAATGGTAAAATACTAAGGCAAATACATATTTTATCTTGCTTCTCAATTATATTGTTGCACTACATTTGTCACTCTTCCCATACGCTGCATGGGAATAGAACTCACGACTTTAAGTTACGAGTTCTTTTTACATGTAAAGTACATGAGCACTAGAAATACGACTATCATTTTTAAGCTGCTTCTGAAATTAATGCCACAGAACATTCCTTCTCAAAAAAGAAATCAGTCTCTCATAACTCAAACCATCTCACTCCAAGGATGTTAGTATTTCAAGAGGTCAATTTAGAGAGAAAAAAGTTACAGGCCTGCAATAAAAACTTAACTTCACCATAAATAATTTCATTTTGAAATTTTTTTCTTTATGATGCACTTACTTGTAATCAACAAATTCTATCAACAATGATAACATGACATGTGAATGTTTGACTACCACGAGTATACACTGACATAGAGCATGTGTTCACATGAAAACTGTCAGTGCAAAGAGCATGCTGAATCATCCATATTAGCTTATGACTACTGCTATGTAAGTGTGAGCTGAAAAGAAATTGTGAATGTATTACTATTGTAACTGCACAATTGGTGTGGTAGCCCAAACATATTTTCAATGCAGATATGTTGGGGAGTTCTGCGTCATTTATTGTTATCACTTAAATAACTAATTTTTGAGGCATTGTAAAAAATTAAGAATTCAAATAATTCACTGCTTTCTTTTGCACAAAATTTAACGATGGATGAGTGAGTGAGTGAGTGAGTGAGACCTTACACTGCTCATAACAGCACACACAACTATAGAGTGAGATGTTCTGATGAAAATGCAAGCACCAAATTACTCAACTAATTCAATACAATATATATATATAAATAATCTATCTTTCATCTGTAGTTGTAATAGGACCACTATTTTGCCACATGTTCCATCGATATGTAGAGGTGCATGACTGACAGGGAATCAAGGATCCCAATATTGTTGGCTTGAGAGTTTGACCTCAAAATGCTTTTAGAGGGGTGGGGTTAGGGGGGGGGGAGAGAGGAGATAGAGAAAGAGAAGAAGAAACCTTCATGCAGGACGGGCTATAGCATGGACAATGGCACTAACTACTGTAGAAATGTATAATGCATGGATCCAATTTAGTGCATTATTGCATGGACCTAATCAGTAGGCCACACCCACAGCCTGCCCACTCTGTTCCCAAGCAGTAAAACCTCTCGCACATGTGTCTCACCTGTTGACCAATGGGATTTCCCTTGGCTGCCAGATCAGCAAACGTCTCGTAGGCACGTGTGAAGTTCCTTTCATAGTGAGAGCCAAACTTTATAGAGACAAGTTGAAGGAAGATAGGGAGAGGACCACAATGGACAGTGATTCACGCTTTAATAAGAACACTTACATTATCTGTAAACCATAAAGTTACTGAATTAATATTGTGTTTTCTCTTGTGCTAGATTGAAGTTTCCCAAAACATGCACAAAGGAATGACAATCCTTTATGTGTCAAAATTGCTATTCCCTATATATATATATATATATATATATATATATGCACATAAAATTTGCCTGGAACACCTCACAGAAGATGTGAGATATCAGTGCGCGGTGGAGCACTCGTGCAACTCTCCCCATGACAATCCAAACATTTCACAGATGAAACTGTCTAGAAAGTTATGAATATAGCATTTGATGAGTGGATCCATTCGACTGCCCTGCTCTGCTCTCCGGTCTTTGTGCATGCACTGTGTAGTGCAATGAGGCAAAGGGTAACCTCATAATACATGCACACTTGGTACAGGGTGAAATATCTGCTCATACATGGATTAGAATTCAAGAAAATTAATGCCTAATGTAATGTAGTGATTGTGTTACAAAATATTGGCATATATAGTACATCAGATGCAACTCAAGGATCACAGACAACCTTTGAAACACTTCACTGAACACATCCAAGTATTATTCACTGCACAGCCAACTAGAGTGGGCACGGTCTGCCCTGTCATAGTTCCACCCTAGCCTACAATTGCTCAAAAGCGGTACCCAATAGCAGAAGAAAGGCCCCTCTACTGCAGCTTCAGAGGAGGCAAGCAATGATATTAATATTGATGAGACTGTGCCATCACTTAGAGCCAGGCACCTTCATCAGCTGCCAGTTCAAGATTGAGACGAACCCAAGTGAGAATTGGTTTAGTGATTAGTGCGTGGATGGACATGCAGACACACATGCTGAACCAGCATAAGTGTAGATGGTGGGATACCCCTGTCTCCATGGGCATGATAAACAAAACCTTCCCTTAACTAGCAGTTGTTAGCTTTACTCCTCACAATGTAAGCCAGGGCAAGCATCTCCTGAGCTCTACTGTTGCCATGGTGAGCTGCTTTTTCGAGAAGTTGGTACCCTCTAAAGAAATAGAACACAAATGACACAATTAAACACTCAGAAAACAAAAAAAAATACAAATTAATTAAAAATAGTAGACTATAATATTTTCACTGCAAACAATGCATTCAAGATGGATACACTTGCGGAATATCTTGAATTAAAAAGTATATATATATATATATATATACATATATTGAAGAACTGATTCAAGGACATCTTCAACCTCTCCCCCCCCCCACACACACACACTGAACAAGAGAAAACAATAACTTGTCTTCAACGTCACATAAACATGTACACACATTTGTGTATACCTGGCTTGATCATCCTGTGACAGTCTGAAAATAAGCTCTGCAGCTTCCAAATATGCCTCTACCTACACACACACAAAAACAAACAAACACATACACACACACATCAACATAGTATAGAGAAAGAGTCCAAGAAAAGTAAACACCCCCAAACAAAATATGTAATACAAGGAGTCACATTATATGCTGTGTCATTACACACTAACAGAGTGCATGTCTCAAGGTGTGACATATCTACAAGCAATTTATAGGTCACTGTAAGCATGAAATAGTTCAATGTTGATAGTGTGTAGCAACAAAATAAAACCTCCTTGGCTGTACACTTAGGCAAGGCAGGTGGATAAACACACCACACGCAACTCTCTCCCTGACCACTATTAACCAGAATAGTACTAAATTATAATCACCAATAAATATATTTTTAACAAGTAATGATATTTATAAAAATAAAATAATAAATAAATAGAAAAAGTAGAAGGAATGAAAAATATTGGAAGTAATATGTTAAGGGTGTGTAACAACACTCACTCAAAATAGAATAAAAAATATAAAAAGTAACAATCCAATGGGTGTGTAACTACACCCATTCAAAATAAAATAATAAACTTTAAAAAAAATGAATGTATAAAAAATATTGAAAGTAGCAACTACACCCACTCAAAATAAAACAATAAAAAATAAAGAAAGAATGAGAAATATTGAAAATAACGAAGTTAGTAGACCCATTTATGGCTATCCAGAAATTAGGTCAAGTACACTGGAGACCATAGAAGACAAATTTTAGCCTCATTTCACCATAGGCTATGCAACTACTAAAAGAAACAACAAACAACCACAACAACCAGGGCATGGGAAGGGGGGAGGGCAATGTGGACAGTGACCTCTCCTATGAATGAATGCATGGGGGGCACCAATGAGGAAAATATCCTTTCCTACACACAAACAGAACTAGGAATTTGGAAATAATTTGAAGGGGAAAAAACCCTACAACACCATAAGCAGTGTCTAGGGCTGAAGACATTAGGAAATCAATAACTGGAAAAAAAAAAAAAAAAAAAGAAAACTGGAGACATTCACAATTGCTGTGGAAGCACTGTTGTGAAAGTCATTTATCCAATTAGCAAAAGAATTAACTTGAAACTCTTATAAAGCCTTTTCAATTATGGCTAGGATAATGTTTGGTCTACAAAGTGCCTTATTCATTGCAAGCAAAAGCTGCAAATTGGCCTCAGGTCCTATTTTTTTTTTTTTTTTTTTTTTTTTTTTTTTTTTTCACTAACTCCCTGTCTTGGTGCCTGCTTACCTGTGTAACTGTTAAGAAAATTTTTTTAACTGTGGGTCCTAGGACATGAATTAAACTTCATTCTGCCCCCTACATGTTCCTAAGGGTGCAGAAGGTCTTTAAAAATTTTTAAAATGTCCAACTAAAAAGTTAGAGGAAAACTAAAGCCTTTTCATTTATCAAATTGTGTAGTAAAGTAGGTAAAAGGTCAACAACATACCCATCCAGATCCCCATTTCTTAAATAGCTGATAATAATGCAACAAAAAAAAATTACTAAATTGAGAAATTTAAGTCTACCTGACAGTGCAGCTGAGAAGGAAAACTTTTTAGCTAGCTGAAGCTTACATAGTATAATTTCTTGAAACTTGAGTTGTTCTTTTTTTGTTTTTTTTTTCATTATTTTTTTGGCTTCAGAAATGCACCTCCTGCATGCATTGTTCTTCCTCTCACTCTCTCTACTCCTCCACACTTCACCAAGTACAATTTTTCACACAAGGGGGGGCTAAAACAGCTGCAGCAGCCACAACTCTGTGTTGTGGGCATGTGTAAATAAATGAAAAATTATAAAGTTGGCAGGATATCCTTGAAAAATTGGAAAAAAAAAGAGTTGTATTATTTTAAAAGGAAGAATTAAAAAATAAAGTTTAAAAATGTCTTCTTCCACCAATTCATAGAATGTTAACCAGAATAATACCAAATCAAAATCACCAATGAATATATTTTAAACAAGTAATGATATTTATAAAAAATAAAATAATAAATAAATAGAAAAAGTAGAAGGAATGAAAAATATTGAAAGTAACAATGTTAAGGATTGTAACTACACCCACTCAAATTAAAATAATAATTTTTTAAGTGAATGAAAAAAGAAGAAGTAGACTAACAAGCACATCAAGTGTCACAGGCAGACACCCTTTACCAACCAAATCACTGGCTACATTGCATTATCAGCACATTCCTGGCTGTGTCTAGTTGCATGATAACAACAATGGCAATGGAGTTCAATTTTAAATCACATTTACTTCAGACAAAGTATGATTACATCCTGCAAGCATTGCATACACACTTGAATGGGCAACTGTGAGGAGCATCTGATTGCTTGCTGGTCTCATGTCTAATGTCTATTCCCCCCTGGTGTCACATCTAATGGTCTAGTGCCCCCTGGTCTGACATCTAATGGTCTTGTCCCCCCTGATCTGCGGTTTAATGGTCTAGTCCCCCCCTGGTCTGATGTCTAATAGTCTTGTCCCCCACCTGGTCTTACATCTAATGGTCTAGTCCTCCCTAGTCTGACATCTTATGGTCTTGTCCCCCCTGGTCTGATGTCTAATGGTCTTGTCCCCCCTGGTCTGAAGTCTAATGGTCTAGTCCCACGTAGTCTGAATTCTAATGATCTAATCACCTCTTGTCTGAAGTTTAATGGCCTATTCCCCACTGTTTTGATGTTTAATTATATAGTGCCTCTTGGTGTGAGGTCTAATTGTCTACTGCCCCCTGGTCTGAAGTCTAATTGTTTGGTCTCTCCTGTTCTGGCATCTAATGTTCTATTCCATTCTGGTCTAAAGTGAAATGGGCTAGCCCCTCCCTGTCTGAAGTCTAGTGGTCGAATCCCCTGTGATCTGAAATGTTATTGCCTAGTCCACCATGGTCGGATGTCTTATTGTCAACTCCACTCTGATCTTAAGTCTAATGGTCTAGTCCCCCTTGTCTGACATCTAATGGTCTAGTACCTTACTAGTCTGAAATCTAATTTTCTAGTCCCCACTGATCTGAAGTATAATGTTTTTGTCTCCCCTGGTCTTAAGTCTAATGGTCTAATCATCCTTGACCTGAAGTCTTATGGTATAGTTTCCCCTGGTCTAAAATCTGATAGTCTATTAGTTCCCCCTGGTTTGAAATTTAATAGCTTAGTCCTTACTTGTCTGAAATCTAATTATCTAGTCCCCACTGGTCTGAAATTTTATTGTCTACTTCCTCCTATTCTGTAATGTATCTGTTAATCCACAGATGCACATTTCTTTTATAGAAAAATTTTACAATCACCAATGTAGAGGAGTTTCTTCTTCATCTACATTTATAAAAGACCATGTTATGTCACACCTTACCTATATTTTTCCGGGTTAATTATGTCAAATATACCAACTATATTAAGCTACTTAACTTGGGATGGTCCCTCAATTCTGTGGCAAGTAAAAAACCTGCATTCTTTCTCTGTGATGGTGTAATGGGTCAAAATGGCTGTTGTCTATGTCTTGGATATTCTGTGGTAAGTTTTTTTCCTGTTCAGAATGACTCCAAATGTTCTGCTCCAGAACGGCCTTAACTTCTCAATGTTGCACACTTTCAATTTGGAATGTTCCAAAGGAATTTTCAAAATGAAGAGCCTTAATTGTTTATTTTCCCTTAGAAAATTTGTAGAGAGCTATCATGTTATTATTAGCAACTCCTATCGAACACCCACAAAAAAAGCAAACAAACACAATTAGTGATAACTTGTAATGTTGACTCTTAATACATTTTTTTATTATTAGAATAGAAGTCCAGCACCTAAAGAATGCCTGAGGTAAATATTTCTGATGTTATTATAGGATGGTAAACTTCGATGTGTTTATCATGCTGACTATTATGTAAATTGCCTTAAGTGTGACCCACTCATGTTTGATGGTGTCCATGTGCATCACATACATGTGTACTGCAAACTCTATTGGAACCAGCCCATTCATCACAGTGTCTAGGCTGTAACACAATATATTGAAGTTTTGATTTTTATGAACCTAGTTGCCTGATATAGTAATCCCCTCTTGAGGGACCCTCTATTGTATGACCACTTCTCTTGAGGGACCACATTTTTCATACAAAATGTATTTGCTGTATAAACTTACCTCTATTGTAAGATCACCTCTCTTGTAGGACCAATTTTTAACGTATTTAAGGGTGGTCTCTCAATAGAGGGACTACTGTAGATAAATAAAAGAGAGAAAAAGATAATCATATAAATGATTGCACAGAGACAACATACTTGTATAATATACATATCAGCCCTTGGACTTTTTTGGCTCATTTGGAGATTTAAGAAGGATCTTATGGTCAAATTTGAGTTTCAACTTCAAATAATGACAAATTCTGAACCATACTCCCCATAATAGTGGATTAGTGCTTAGAAGGTTGATCTTTTTGTGTGCTGTTGGAGGGTGAGAGTGAGATATAGTGACAGTGATATGAAAAAGTGTTGTAAGAGGGAAGGTGTTTACCCAACAACTCTAACTCGACTGTAAATGCTTCAGTCAACTATAAAATGCTGTTATAAAAATACAATAAAACTCATAGCATTGTTGAAGCAAAAGAATTAAAAATGTTATTTTTATTTCATTAAAGGGACCCACCATTATTCCTTATTAGGGACTAGTAGTGAATTGGACTATGGAAAGTAAGAGGGGTAGACATATCCTGGTCTACTCTCACCAGATAAAACTGTCACAATGATAAGATTCCTTTTATATTGCTCGCAATCTGACAGCCTTTTAAGTTCACTACCTTATTAGACTGGCGATTGGCTCTCTGTTTGTGTGTGTGTCAGTCTGAACTAGAACTAGAACTCCAGAACCAGTAGACTGAATGAGCTCAAAATTTCAAGGGAGACTCCGGTGGAACACATCAACATTTAGGCCGAGTTCCATCTGGTCACACCTCTTACTGTGAGAGTCAGGCAAAAAAATAACCAAAAAATGGAAATATAAAACAAGGGTTAGCGAGTTCAAACCCCATCAGGGTCCTCTTTTTCTTCTTCATCTTCCTCTCCTTCCCCCCTCCCCCCATTCCTTTCTCCATTGTTTATTTCCCCATTCCTTTCCTTTTTCTTCTTTGATTTTTTGTTACTTTGCAGCAGAAGCTGTTTCTGAGCTGAACTTGCAGCTACATGTTAGATTTTTCCCCCTTCATTTTCTATCCGCTAAAGAATGCCTCATAAACACGGAAAAAGAGAAAAAGAGAAAATAATGGCACTTGATTCATGGACTATTATGTTTATAATCAAATTTTGTAACTTCATTCACTTGACTGAAATTAAATACCCACCTTACTTTATTTGTTTACTCATTTGTAGTATGGCCTATCTTTGGCCGTCACAGGCAGAATACTAAAAAAGAAGAGAAAATAAAGAGCAAGGGGTTGATGAATGATGAGTTTTAAACCCACCACATTTTTTTTCTCTTCCCCCCACCCCCACCCCCACCCCCAACTTTTTCTTCTTCATTTTTTTTTCTTTATTTTTAACCTTCCTTTCTTTCCTCCCATTCCTTAATCCCCTTCATGTATTTCCCCTCTCCCCTCTGCCTTCCCTTCCCCTTTTCTCTTGTTCCTTAGTTACCCTGCAGCAACATCCATTACTTAGCTGGATCTGCAGCTACATTTTAGTTAATTTGTTTCATTAATAATCTGCTAAACGTTGTGTCATAAAGTGCAACAAGAGGAAAATGTCCTCATGGAATCTGCTGTGAACTATTGGGTGTCCCAGAAATACTTCTCCACTTAAAATGGTTGACCCCAAAAACCTTACATAGAGGCCAAAATGGCCAATTTTAATTCTGAGAGTGATTCTTACATAATATAATTTGCAATTGCATTATTTTTATCTATGTATCCTTTTCTATTTGTGCATAACCACTGGGATTTAGAGAACAGCAAGTCTGATTGGAATGAAATTTGGCATGTCCTCTTAGAGTGGGTGTGGTTAAAGGTGATTCTTACATAATATAATTTGCAATTGCAGTATTTTTGGCATATCTACCTATCCTTTTCTATTTGAGCATAACCACTGGGATTTTGAAAACTGCATGTCTAATTGGAATGAAATTTGGCATTATCTCTTAGAGTGAATGTGGGAGATTCTTACATAATGAAATGTTAAATTGCAGTATTTTACCTCTCTCTCTATCTTTTACTATTTGCATGTAACCACTGGAATAACTAGGATCAAATTTAGAACGCAGAGTTTTGGTCTGTGGGGGATAGTTTTAAAATAATACATTAGAATTACACTATTTTCCAACTAGTTATCTTTTTTTTTCTTTTTGTGTTAACTACTTGGCCGACTACAATGGACATTACGGAAGAGAGTCCAAAGAGGCAAGATCTATCATGGTTATGAACTTAGCCCCACCTAATCTATTGATAAACTATTCCACATTTTTAATCGGCTAGGCATCACTTGGTCACTCTTAACTAATATGCATCTATTACAGTTACCCTATTTGACTGATGGGAAGCATAAACTCTACCTTGCAGTTAGGACTATCTCTGGTGACAGCACCAACTGAAGAGATGGAGTATTAAAACCATCTTGACCCCCACACACTTTTGTCAACAACTGCATATTCACATGTGTAATCTCTAGATGACATCATTTATTAGTGATTACAATAAATATTCATAATTATATGTTTTGATTTGAAAAATGGATATCATTGCAAAAGTTTAATCAGTTCTATTTGTCCATGTGCATTATCCCCCATGGCCACTTACTAACTTCATTGAATCATAGAAGGTAAGTCTCTTCAGAGCTTGAGAATACATATACTTGTTTTTATGTGAAAGAATAAATATGTTAAAAAATATATATTGGGACTTACCACTTGTTCCTCTATGACTCAAAATCATAATAGGAGGTGAGTTACAAAGCTAGCGTATAGCTACCACTACAAGAAGACATGCACTAAATATCTCACCTTAGAACATGTCCTATTTCTCTCTGTCTTACCTCCTGACTATATCATAATAGGATATGAGTTACAATGAGAATTTAAAGCAATCACTAACAAGAAGACATGCATTAATTATCTAACATTTGAACATGTCCCATTTCTCTCAGTCTGACCTCCTGACTCTATCATCATAGGAAGTAAGTTTCAATGCCAGTGTGTAGCTATCACTAAGACCTGCACCAATTATCTCACATTTGAAAATGTTCTATTTCCCTCTGTCTAACTTCCTGAATTTATATCATTATAGTGGGTGAGCTATAATGCTAGTGTATAGCTACCCCTAAAAGAAGGCATGGACTAAATACCTCACATTTGAACATGCCCTATTTCTCTCCGTCTGACCTCCTGACTCTATATCATAATAGGAAATGAGTTACAATGCTAGTGTATAGCTGCTACTACTACAAGAATAAAATAACTAATCATCTCACATTTGAACATGCCCTATTTCTCTCTGTCTGACCACCTGACTCTATACCATCATAGGATGTGAGTTCAATGCTAATTGAAAACTATCACTAAAAGAAGACATTCATTAACATGTCCCATTTCTCTTGGTCTGACCTCCTAACTCTATATCATCATAGGATGTGAGTTTCAATACTAGTGTATAGCTATCACTAAGACCTGCACCAATTATCTCACATTTGAAAATGTTCTATTTCAATCTGTCTAACTTCCTGAATCCATATCATCATAGTGGGTGAGTTATAATGCTAGTGTGTATAGCTACCACTACAAGAAGGTTTGCACTAATTATCTCACATTTGAACATGTCCTATTTCTCTTTGTCTGACCTCCTGACTCTATATAATCATAGGATGTGAGTTACAATGCTAGTGTATAGCTACTACTACAAGAATAAATGAATTAATTATCTCATATTTGAACATGCCCTATTTCTCTCTGTCTGACCGCCTGACTCTTTACCATCATAGGATGTGAGTTACAATGCTAATGAAAAGCTATCACTAAAAGAAGACATGCATTAATTATCTCACATTTGAACATGCCCTCTTTCTCTCTGTCTGACGTCCTGACTCTATATCATCATAGAGGGTGGGCTACAATGCTAGTGTGTATCTACCACCACAGGAAGACATGCACTAATTACCTCACATTTGAACATGTCCTACTTCTTTTTGTCTGACTTACTGAATCTATATCATCACAGGATGTGAGTTACAATGCTAGTGTATAGCTACCATTACAAAAAGGCATGCACTAATTATCTCACATATGAACATGTCCTATTTCTCTCTGTCTGATCTCCTCACTCCATATCATCATAGGATGTGAGTTACAATGTTAGCGTATAGCTACCACTACAAGAAGATGTGCACTAATTATCTCACATTTGAACATGTCTTATTTCTCACTCTGACCTCACAGTGGATAAGTTAGAATGCTAATATATAGCTACCACCTCAAGAAGACATGCACTAATAATCTCACATTTGAACATGTCCTATTTCTCTCTGTCTGACATCCTGACTTTATATCATCATAGGAGGTGAGTTACAATGTTAGTCTATAGCTACCACTACAAGAAATCATGCATTAGTTATCTCACATTTGAATGCGTCGTCTTTCTCTCTGTCTGATCTTCTGACTCTATATCATCATAGTTGGTGAGTTATAATGCTAGAGTATAGCTACCACTACAAGAAGACTTGCACTAACTATCTCACATTTGAACATGTCTTATTTCTCTCTGTCTGACCTCCTGACACTATGTCATCATAGTGGGTGAGTTAAAATGCTAATATATTGCTACCACTACAAGAAGACCTGCACTAATTATCTCATGTTTATTCATGTTCTATTTTTCTGCATTTTACCTCCTTACTCTATATGATCACAGGAGGTGAGTTACAATGCTAGTGTATATCTATCACTAAGACATGCACTAGTTATCTCACATTGAACATGTCATATTTCTATCTGTCTAACCTCCTAACTCTATATCATCATAGGATGTGAGTTACAACGCTAGTGCATAGCTACCACTACAAGAAGATTGCACTAATTATCTCACATTTGAACATGTCCTGTTTCTCTCTGTCTGACTTCCTGACTCTACATCTTCATAGGTGAGTTATAATGTTAGTATATAGCTGCTACTACAAGAAGTCTTGCACTAATTATTTCACATTTGAACATATTCTATTTCTCTCTGTCTGATCTCCTGACTCTGTATCATCATAGATGGTGAGTTCCAATGCTAGTGTATAGTTACCACTATAAAACATAAACTAATGATCTAACTTTTTAACATGTCCTATTTCTCTCTGTCTGAACTCACCACTCTATATAATCATAGGAGGTGAGTTACAATGCCAGTTTGTAGCTACCACTACAAGAAGACATGAAATAATTATCTCACATTTGAACATGTCGTATTTCTCCCTCTCTTATTTCCTGACTCTATATCATAATAGGGAGTGAGTTACAATGCTTGTGTTTAGCTACCACTACAGGAAGACATGCACTTACTATCTCACATTTGAACATGTTCTACTTCTCTCTTTCTGACCTCCTCACTCTATGTCATCATAGCTGGTGAGTTACATTGCTATAACACTACAACTATCAAAAAACTCGAAGCAACTTACATTTGGTTATGTCCTATTTTTCTTCTTGCTGGGCCTATGAACTACATTCATCATAGAAAGTGAGTTAAAGTGCTAGATTAGTTCTAATGAGGCACTACAATCTTTTTTAGTAAGAAACTTTTTCATTAAATCTAGCAGGTGTTGTCTAGTAGTAAAATGTATTAATTATTGGAGTTTAGACAAAGAGATATAATTGTTTTGACTGCATCACAATAATACAAGTGCATTTCTTTTATACTCAGGAAATGATGACAAGGCATTTAGCTGGAATTCCTGCATAAGCCTACAAAAAAAAAAAAGAAAACCAAAAAAAAAACAAAAAAAAAAAACCAAAAAAAACACAGAACAATAGGCGGCCCATAATCTATAAGTAAGTCCCAATAAATTTTCCCATGGACATTATGTGGCCACACAAATTCTGTGATCATTGGTTACAAATCAGACCACACTTTATTTATGTAGTCACAAAATAGGAACATTGTGTACAAGTCCCTGACTAATAATAATGTCAGATTAATTCTAACATTGGATCTCATGGATTACTGTATCTCTTTAGGTAAAATAGTCCACACTGGTGCCACCCAATGAGATGGAATCACTGTCAAAGATTTGTTCTATAAAAATGGGTAGTCTAGTATTAATGATCACTATTACTTGTTTGATGACAGAGTGTCACAAAAAGTGTTACAGTAACATTATAGACCATGGCCAGTCTTCATACTGTGGAGATAGTATGTGAATTGTTCCTACAGATATTAATGTGCTCATTACATGAGATAATATTGCAAATAATGGTAGCTTTAGCACCTTTAGATAAATATCTTTATATACATATATATTGTTCAATAGTCTATCCAACATATGCTTGTTCAATTTTCACCCTATCTTTATACAGAGTAAACTAGTGTATTATTTTCAATTATATAAGATATGCCGCAATTTGCTCTAATTGGAATGATTTATTTCTCTCTGACTGCTCTACTTGCTCTATATCATCATAGATGGTGAATTACATGCAATGCTAGTGTATTCCTAGTATTATTGGGAAATATGCACCAATCAACTCTTCTATTACACTTTTATTGTCCTGTCTATTAAACCTAAATGGGTTATTTCAGTGAAGAATTTTAACTTAAGCATCAATATATCTCCCTTCTCTCTCCCATTCTTAACTTTATGTGATCATAGAGGGTGAGTTGATCTTATATTGGAATTTTGATTTTGAGAAGAAAAATTTTAGAACTAAAACTGCTTTCCTTGCTATTGTGAATTGATGATTTTCACTCATCCAATGTGGACATCTGGACTATCCTCTCACTTGGTGAGTATTTATAGTATCGTAGTTTGCTTGCCATTTAGAACACCTCAGGTGTGTGTGCATAAACAGGTGTTGCAACACCTCAAGTGTGTGTGCATAGACAGGTGGTGCAGTCTGTGCATATAGGGGAGTATGGTAGCCTAACACACAGAGTTATTTAGTCTAAATGAAACCTTTGTACTAACAGTTCTGCACTACTGAACTATAGAAATGTTTATTGTTTGTACTAATCGGTGTCCATTAATTGTATGGTGTATGCTTAATTATAGTTAGTGTCAATATTTGTATTGTGTTTTATGATGAGCTTGTTATATGTAAATATTGTGTACTCTTGTCATATCGCTAAGTCCATCACCTTAATGAGCTCAGCAGTCTATTAAGAGAGCCAGTTCTGAAGCACAGCTGTTCAGCCAGCATCCACATTAAACCTGAAATATTTTCACAGTAATATTCATATCCTTGACCTTATAATTTTATTCTAGATTCAATCTCTGGGACAAATTCTTCATTCCTGTATGCATGTTTTTGTGTATTGATCGTATAAATAAGTCTATCCGATATATTTTTTTAATATAAATTCACTATTCTTCAAGTGGATACTAATTTCTTACAAAGTGGATAACTTGTTTTGAGGGAGGGCATGTCTTACAGAAGGACATGTCTTATGGGAGAACATGTATTTGGGAGGACATGTCTTATGGGTGGATATGTCAAAAATAATAGATTGATTGATCTGTTTTGCTCATGTTATATCACCTTTTTTTGGTTGATGCAATATCTCAAATTGATTTTGTGTTTCCATTCAAAAGATAGCTGCTTCCAATTATGTAGCTGCAATCTTTTTTTTCCCCTGTTATAGCCTTGAATAAGTTGAAATGTTTTGTGAACTTGTGATTAAGTCAAGAGTATTGAATTTGTGACTGTGTTGTGCTTATTTTATATTACCCGCTTGTGTGGATGCAGTATCAAAATTGCATTTGGTGCTGTTATATTCTCAGGAACAATAATTTTTTTGGAATTTGATACAATCCGATTTTTTTTCTAGTAGGTACTATACTCCTTTATTTCCTTCTGAGATTCGTTACCCAAGCAGAAGATGCAACCAATTTTGCCACTGTTAGTTTCAAACAACCCATCTTCTTTTTTTTTCCACTGGCACCATTCAGTTTGCCCTGAGCTTAAAAACAAATTTTTATTTTTTTTTATTAATTTGTTCAATATTTATATATTATTTCTTTATTTATAAATTTTTCCTGCCTTAGAGACATTTCTGTATTCATGAAGACAGCATTTCCAGCTGCTATCCTAAAAAAAATAAAAAATAAAAAATAAAAAAATAATAATAATAATAATAATATATATATATATCCTATACAAAAGGAGATGTCTGTCTGTCTGTATGTATGTTTGTACCACCATTCTGGCCGAACCTGCTGATAGATTTCTCTAAAACTTGGCATGATGATAGGTTTTGACCCAACTTAAAATACGGGTAAAAATTTCAGAAAATGGTTACCATGGTAACAAAAATTAGCCAAATATGGTATTTTTACCAGAAAAACCATTGGAGCTACAGATCTAAAACTTGGTATGCATATATAAATTCACTCTGGGAGTAACATGGGCTGGTTCCCACTTGGCCACACCATCCTTTCCCTGTGTAAGGCTAAAAATGCCAAAAATGATATTTCAGCAAAAAATACATGAACCAAGGGAGTTAGACCCATGAACCCATATATATTTGGAATCAATATAATCTGGGGAATGCTTTAAATACATGTATTTAACCACACCCATTTCTGTTATTATGTCACGCCCAAAAAAAAAAGGGCCACAAATGGTACTTTGACCAGACAAACCCTTGAAGCGACTGACTTAATACATCGTATGTACACACAACTGGACTTTGGGAGTAACATGGGTAGAATCCCTCCAAGTTACACCTCTTCCTATTGGTGGGTAAAGAGAAAAAGTGCCACAAAAAAAAATTCTGAAAAATTCTTGGACCAAAGGAGTTAGATCTACCAACACACTTGAATATATATTTTGGTTCGTAAGTATGTGTGTCTTGGCATCCCGGCCAAAGATTGGGACTAAAAAGGCCAAAATTTGGCATGTACTCTCCGACAACGTGGGTGAGCATTATTAAACACATGTAGGGCATAGTAATGGGTGTGGTTTTGTCATAGCCACACTCACCGAAAGTTATTTTGGCTGAAAAAGTTTATCTATGACCAATCAGGCCAAAATTTGGCATCTAGTCTCCAAGTACCAGGGAAAGCAATATTAACCAGATGTGGGTTGGCCATAGCCACACCCACTCGAAGTTGTTTTAGCTATTAAAAGCTAATCAAACGACCAAACAGATTGAAATTTGGAATGAGACTTCCAAGCAGCTGGGTGAGCATTATTAATCAAATGTTCATGTGTCAATGGGTGTGGTTTAGTCATTGCTGCACCCATAAGACATCGTTATGCCTTTCAGCAACAAATTTATGGACTAATCAGGCTGAAATTGGGCATATGGAGTCCAAGTAACGGGTGAGCATTGTTAACTACAATTAGGTGTGGCAATGTGTGTGGTTTTGTATTAGCCACATCCACAGGAAGTAGTTATGGCTGCCAAATGCTAATTAAAGGACCAACCAGCCCAAAATTTGAATGGCTTCTATAATGTTTCATGTTGACGTTGGCCGGGCAATGCCAGGTATATGCTGCTAGTATCCTATATATATAAAGAAGATGTCTGTTTGTACCATTATTCTGACCAAACCTGTAGGTGGATTTCTCTGAAACTTGGCATGATCATAGATTTTTACCCAACTTAAAACATGGGGGGAAATTTTTTTCTGGGAAATGGTTACCATGGTAATAAAATGCCAAAAAAGATACTTTAGCCAGAAAAACCCTTGGAGCTACAGACCTAAAACTTAGTATGGGTACACAACTTCACTCTGGGAGTTACATGGGCTGGATCCTACTCAGCCTCACCTCTTTCTCTGGGCGTGTCAGGCTAAATATGCTGAAAATGGTGCTTCGGTAATAATACTTGGACCTATGGAGTTACACCCATAAATCCATTTATATTTGGAATCAGTTTCATCTGGGGAATGTTTTAAGTACATCTATATGGCCACACCCCTTCCTGTGTTTATGCCAGGCTAAAAAATGCCAAAAGCAGTACTTTTGCCATACAAACTCATGGAGCAACATACCTGAAACTAGGTGTGCATACCTAACTTGACTTTGGGGGAAAATGGGCTGGTTTCCACCTTGCCACACGTTTTCCTATTAGTATGTATGGTTAAAAATATCAAAGATGGAATTTCTAAAAAATACAAAGAGCGAAGCAATTAGACCCACAAACTCATATATATATATATATATATATGTGTGTGTGTGTATATATATATATATATATATATATTTGGAATCAGTGTCGCCTGTGGATCATCTAAGTAAAGTATGGACAAGTGATTAAGACACAGTTCTAACAATCAGAAACTTTCATTTCTTCCTGGTTCCTACATATGTGGATATGTATTTATATGTGTATATTCCATGTTTATTCACATTACCACCAAAGCACTGTACCAAATGAAGCTAACTCTTCAGGATAGACACATCTTACACCAACTATGTTTTTAGGCAAAATATGGTAGGGCCACTTGGCCATACCTCTTCCAACGGGTATGTGAGTATGTGAGTTTATAATACCAAAAGATACTTAATAGAAAACAATGGACCTGACATCTGAAACTTAGAAATAACGCACATCATGACTCTGAGAGAGACATGGACTCGGTCTCACTTCGCCATATATAATCCTGTGAGTATCAGGCTAAAATTACAAATAATGGTACTTGGCCAAGCTCTTGGACATGGGCTGGGTCATATTCGGCCAAACCTTAATGTGAACATATCATTATAACCCTAGCAATGCTGGTATGCCTGCTACTTAGCTATAAATATTATAACCAAGTGTGAAATTAACAATTGCACAGTGTGCTATATAGCTAGCTAGCTAGCTAGTAAATATGTACCTCCACACCAAAAGTGGCAAGCAAGGTAGCAAGTATTACCATGACAAATCACAAAGTCTTTGATCCTCATTTTCTGTAGCTATATAGGTAGCTATTAAGTATCTAGCTCCACACTAAAAATGGCCAAAGCTATCTAGCAATTTTTTTTGTAAATAGCTGGATTTCATCATGAAAAATTAGAAAGTCTATGATCCTAATTTACTGTCCCTGAATCAGAGCTAGGTGAAGCTTTAGTGCCGCTAGGCTCTGAAGTTATGAGAAATTGTTGCACTCTATTAAAGGACCTCTTTACTCCTTTAGATTTGCTGCTCTGCTACTCTTTTACAGTTTATTCAGTTACTACTTCGCTTGTTATCCATGTGCTATTATCACATCTGGACTTACCAGCAGAATCCAGCCTCTTAACTGGAGGAATTGTTGAAGTGTGCTGAAATGGCGTATCACTTACATTGAGTTCTAGCTGCAGCTGTCCCCCTTGTGACCTCATTGAAGAGTTATACCACCACAGGAAGCAAATTTTTAAGCTAAGTTCTCTTCATGAAATTGGATCAAAATTTTCCAATTTTTTTTTCTAGGTTATGCATGAAGGACAAGATCAGACTTTTTTTTTCCAGTTCAGTTACCCTTTAAATTTTAGGTTTTTCTGACTAATATTTTGTAACATGTGTCATTTAACATTTTAAGTACCATACTTATCCCCCCCCCCCCTAATTAGTATTAGCCTACAGATGTCAAATCGAATGTAGCACTAGGTGTGTCCTTTAATACTTGTTGACAATTTTTTTTAGTATACTTATAATAATTTGTGTACAACCAATGTATAAAATATTTTCTTTCTCTCCCAGCTGGTTTTATTGAGAAGGCTCACACTGAGTTTGAGAAAGTATTGGAAGTGAAGGTGACCATAAAGCGAAAGAAATCTGTGATTTTGGGGTTTGCTGGCTCTGGAAAGACCCACACTTTGGCTCTCTTATTGCACAACAAGCCTCCTTCCAAGCGTGTCAGCACACCATGTTTCAAATCTCCTGTACGAAGCATAGCATTCAGGCGATTCAAAAGGTGTCCTTCATCCGAGTCCTGTACAGAAATTAGTCGAGAAGTGTTTTTCCAGAGGATAATGAGATCTGGAAAAGATGCCTTATCCCAAATGTCTCCTAGCTCCACGGAGAAAAAGATTGTCCAACCAGTTGAACTGACTATCAATAAAAGAAAGGATCTGGTACAGAACAAACTATCTCGCAGAGTAAAAGTTAACTTGCTTCGAGATTCAATCTTGGCCAAAAGAGTAGAGCCTTTAATTGATGAGGTTGTGGCAGAAATAACCGACAGTGGTGGACAACCACAATTCCTTGAAATTCTCCCAAGGTTTATTAGTGGTATCAATGTTGCTATTGTTGTCACTAATCTGAGCGAGCGCCTGGACGAATGTCCCACCAGCTACCTCTATGGAGAAGATGGTGTGCAAGTCGGGGAAGGAGAGCCTTCTAAGATCACTAATGAACAGATGTTGCATCATTTCATGCAGATGGTTGTGTCACAATGTCGGGGAAGCAGTCAAATAAAGATCGTCATTGTCGGCACCCACAGAGATCTGGAACACAAGTGTAAGGAGAAAAGAGAAGAAAAGGAAAGGAAGCTCTCAAATATGGTGAGATCATTTGACCTGGGTGACGATGTTGTTTATGCTGACCACAAGGGCGAGAAGCTGATCTTTGCTGTAAATGCCAAGGATCCTAATGAAGCCGACTATGAAATGGGCCGGAAGGTAATGGAGGTGATGATGGATGAAGATGGAATAGAGACCATCACCATCCCATTGAAGTTCCATTTACTGGAGGAGACCCTAAGGGAAATGTCAACCACGGGGCAGATTGCATTAACAGTCAATGAAGTTATGCAAAATGTGAAGGAGTACTTTACTAATGAAAAATCCTTGAAGGAGGGTCTGAAATATCTTGAACAATCCAATCGCATCTTTTACTTCAGTGAGTTGTTTCCCGACAAGGTGTTTGGAGAGCCTCAAGCTGTGCTGAACATGGTGACAGAGATAGTGAAGGAGCATATCCAGCTGACTACAGGTGTCAATACAGGGAGGGTGATTGATGGGGTGTGGAAGAAGTTCAAAGAGCAAGGGATTATTACTGAGAATATTCTAAAGAAAATGTCAAATGGTTACAGTTCTCATTTTACTCCCATGGACATGCTGAAACTGTTGGAGGAATTACTGATTGTGTTCAAGAGGATTCCTGGGGAGTTCCTAATGCCATGCTTGCTGTCTGTAGAAACATCGAAGAATATGTTTGAGAGCCCAACTGCTGACTCCATGCTACACATCCCTATGATGTTGCACTTCCGAAAGGGCACAGCAAGAATTGGCATCTTCTGCAGCACTGTCTGTATGCTTATTTCCAGCAAGAAGTGGAATCACTACGAGCAGTCCAATGTAGCTAGAAATAGCTTCTCTTTCACTCGTCCCCTTTGCTTAGGAGTAGTGTGTCTTCAAGACTTCTATGACTCCTTCTTTCAAGTCACTCTTCACTTTCCCTCTGATCCTGAACTTTACCACAAGTTATTGCCTTCAACTTGTGTGGCTCTACGGGACACAGTCAAGGAAGCTATCAATGTGGTCACAAAAGCTCTCCACTATGTTCCGGATGAACCTGTGCTTGCCTTTGAGTGTGTGGTGCAGCATAAATCCAGATATTCCCTTCACGCTGCCGAGTATATCAAGGGGGAAGTTGACTATCTTATCTGTACCAGAGAACCTTCCATCCATGTAAAGGTGACAGATCATAACAAACTTTGGCAAGGTGTGTGCACATGTAGAAGATGTGGTCAGTGAGGCTGTGGTAGCATCTTATAGAGTCTGTGATAAATCATGTGTTTACATCTGTTGCAGATGTCCCTGTACCCACTGGACTTTGTTCTTCCCAGACTATCTCCATTCTTGATCAGTTCTCACCTGGTGAGTTTCCACTCTATTTTGAACAGTATACACCAGTTCAAATCCAATAAATCGAATACTTTTTCCAATATTTGATATGGACCTGGAGAACAAGAGAATAGAATAAGAATAGACAGGAAACAGTTGAGATACACTACAGTGGTGCACAAGTTAGTACTGCTGTATCACTGCCTGTCAGTCACATGACCTCACCAAATGTTGACACCAGTATTGTGACAACAGATTGTTGATAAACCACATTAGATTGCATCCATTGTACTAAATGGTAATGGTACACATTTGTCCCTGTAAGCGTTCTTAAGGATGTTGTATTTTGTGTAAATATCCATGAAGTTGATTTCTAGGAATGGAAGTTGTAGTAACAATCTCTACCTACAATGTTGGGACCATATTAGCATTCCTAAAACATTATTTTTGTTCAATGTGATGTTCTCACACTAGGATTATTTTTTATATTTATACGTACAAGGTATTAATTGTGATGAAATAAAATTAAATTGATAGTTATGCTTTGGATTTGTGTAGATTTGTTTAAAATATTACTGAATATAAGTGGGTTAAATAATTCAAATTTCAATATTTATTTTATGAATTTGCTATGCCTACATTCTTACTATAATCCTTAATTCATTCATTTGTTTGATGGGGATCGCCCTGGGATGGTTAAAAGGAAGTCTGGTGAGATTGGTTTGTTTGACAACTCCTACATGATTAGGCCTGAAAATCTCACATTTTCAGGGTTTAATTAGGATCACCCTGGGGTAGTTATAAGGAAGTTTGGTGAATAGCAGTTTATTCAATAACTCCTCCCAGACGATTGGGCCTAAAGGGCTCAATTTTTCTATAACTGCGGTAGTTAAAAGGAAGCTTGGTGAAGATCGGAGTAAAACCTTGTTCGTGTGGTTCTTTTTATTTTAAAATTTCCTGGTTGGGGTCACATAGCATAGCACCTATCCTATGGACTGAGACAACAAAGTCCTCTCAATATAATTGTAGATCTGTTGTTTGCTATCTTATCCTAGATGCTTGGGCCTGCAGGGCTGAAAAAGAAGAGCAGGAAGTTGTTTGGGCACAGTTTTGCTGATTTTTGTGTGTTTACACAATTGTGATTTGTATAAAGTGGGGTGATTAACTCAGGCATTAGTGGTGTAACCACAACCAGGGAATTTTGGTAAAAAATAGCCCCACTGGCAGAATTGACTTCAATCTTCACCAAGCTTCCAAATTACCACCCCAAACCCTGAAAATTTGAGTTCTTTAGGCCCAGTCATCTGGGAGGAATTATCAAATAAACTAACAAATTAATAAATTGAGAATTATAGTAGGATAGTATTAAGTGGGTTTGAATCAATGAATTTTTCTGGTCATACTGGAATGCAATATGACATACAGTACTTCATCCCATCTAGTCACATTTTAGTAAAATCTTTTCTTTTCCTCAGGTACACAACTTTAAATTTAAAAAACATCGTAATGTTCAATGGTGCCATGTCACCTGCAGATTCCATAGACATAAGGTCTTAATATATAGATTGTGAAAAAAACAAAAACAAAATTACATGCAGTACAAACAAGGTTCCACCCAAATAATGCATTTGGCTTCTAAACTATTGATGATGATACTTTTTATATGTACATATTGTTGTAAGGCTGCCACATTCTTCACAGCACACACACACATGGCAGCATACTCCGCATCATATAGCTCCTGCCAACTTTTTGGTCATTAGGTATATATAATACTGCTATATTAAAATAAGTTTTAAAAAAGGAAAAGAGCTGTACTTTTTAAATTTCATGATTACCTTATCATTGGTTGGTTATGTTCTCCTATAAAATAGTGTCCTATTTCAAAATGCTCAACGTTTAAAGAATGTCACCCTGCAGATTCTTAAATACATGGTCTTAAGATATTGAATCCACAAAAAAATGTATATACCATAAAACAACGTTCACCCCTGTGGCTGCCAGACTAAAGTACTTCTTTGATCTTTAGGGAAGCAGTGTTCCTGCAGTTGTAGTTCAGGTAGCTTTGGCCAGCATCACTAATAGAGATTGACAAACCAGATGCAAAATCTACTAGTTATGATTTTATTAATCATATTATAATGTATTGGTATATTATATTTTTCATTATCAATCTTCTTTTTTTTTACTATTGTTGTGTGTGTAAATGTGTAGGCACAGAACAGACTTCTGATATCCAAGCAATTGGGGCCCCTCCCACTCATGCTTGTATATCTCTAGCTAACAGTAGTCACATAATCACGCTATTTATGATGTCATACTCTACTACATTAGGCACACTAATACAACATTCAGTCTCTTGGAGCCTTATCATTCTCTAAGAACAAGTTGTTATACACTTACTTCATTGGGGTTTACTTCCAGGGTTGTTATTCTTAAAATGTTGAAGTGTGATGTATTTTCGGTGTTCTTTCAAAGTGACTACTATTTTATTTGCTTCCTAAAAATACTGTACTTTTTTACTTCATGATCGCCTTATTGTTGGTTGGTTACATTCTCCTATAAAATGGTCTCCTATTTCAAAATGCTCAACATTTAGAGAATGTCATTCTGCAGATTCATAAAATACCCCCATTGGGTGCTCAGGAACTGACTCAAGATTAGGGGAATAGGGGATTCATTGATTTTTCAACAACGGCAACAAAATGTTAACCACTCCCATTATCATGTCCTCAATGTTATATTTACTCCCTTTGGATTAACTGCAGGATGAAGGCACATGTTGACCAAATGATTACTAATGTAGAAATTGATCCATTTGTTTACTGTTTATTATTGTGATGTTCAGCTGGTGATATGCCTATCAGTTCACACCATCTACAACTCATCAAGTGGACAAACCAGAAAGGAAATGCAACACGTTTGTGGCTCTATGATGAAATGGCTCCACGTTGGAAGGTTGTGGCTGACCTAATAGGACTGAAGACAGAGATTATAGCAAAGGATCATCATCATGATGCTCTGGAGTGTATACGTGAAGTCATGAAGGAATGGATGAGTAATGCACCAAACATATCTACTGCCTACAAGTGCACATGGAAGGGTCTGTGTGAGTTATTGGATGATGCTAGGCTTGGTAAAGTTAGTGAGGATCTACGAGAAGCCTGCTCATTCATGCAGTGGACATGAGGTGAGCTGGTATAATAAAATGTGGCTGTGATATGTTAGCAAGTTAAGCAAGTCCTCATTGTGAAGATGATGGAAAAAATTAAGATTTAAATGCAAGTATATATATTTCTATACCTGTAAATCTCAACTTTCTGTCTGTCTGTCTGTCTGTCTGTCTGTCTGTCTGTCTGTCTGTCTGTCTGTCTGTCTGTCTGTCTGTCTGTCTGTCTGTCTGTCTGTCTGTCTGTCTGTCTGTCTGTCTGTCTGTCTGTCTGTCTGTCTGTCTGTCTGTCTGTCTGTCTGTCTGTCTGTCTGTCTGTCTGTCTGTCTGTCTGTCTGTCTGTCAGTCCAACTTCGAATTCCACCAAGAGTTTCAGTCACATGGCCCCGAATTTTTTTTGGCATAATGTGGGTATCCTGACTTATTTTTACCACCAAAAAGTTTTTTTGAAAATTGCACCCCTGGTGGGGAAAAAATAACTCAAAATTTCCATACAAAAATTGTGGTTTTTCTTTTATCTTATTTTTTCCATTCATATATATTTTTCCTTCTATCTTTTTTCCTTCTACTTTCGATTCATTCTATCTTCTCTATCCTTCTATTTTTCCCATCTATCTTTTTTCCTCCTATTTTTTTCCTCCTACCTTCTTTTTTCCTTCCATCTTTTTTTTTATTTGTCTTTTTTCTTTCTATTTTTTCTTCTATTTTTTCCTTATCCTATTCTTTTTTCTATCTTTTTTCCTTGTATCTTTTTTTCTTATCTTTTTTCCATGTACCTTTTTTTCCTTCTATCTTTTTTCCTTCTATCTTTTTTTAATCGTTTTTCCTCCATCTTATTATTCTTTTTAACTTTTTTCTTATATCTTTTTATCTTCTATCATATTTTCCTTCTATCTTTTTCTTTTTAATCATTTTTCCCTTCTATCTTATTTTTCTTTTAAAACTTTTCTTTTCTTTCAATTTTTCCTACTATCTTTTTTCCTTCCTTCTACCTTTTTACTTCTTTTTTTTCTTTTTTTATATTTTCCCCTACTATTTTTATACCTTCAACTTTTTTCTTTCTTTTTTTTCCCTTTCTTTCCAGTGAAGTCATTTTATTTTTTTTTTCCTTTTTTTTTCTTCTTTTCTAGTAGAAAAGCAGTGATGTGATTCCCAACTGTGCATGTTTTTCTCTCTTTTTCTTCCATTCCCTTTCCCCCTCCCATTTCCCCTTTCTATCTTTTTTTCTTCTCCCATCTAACTCCTGATAAAATGAACTTATCAGTTTGGGCCTTTTTTAATTTTTGGATTGCTTTTTTTCCTTCTTTTTTTTCCTTCTTAGTGGCTATGATTGCATTGTGTTTGTTTGACCTAATTTGTGTCCATTAAATGTATATCTTTGTTTAATTATAGAAATTAGTGTGCATGATTGTATTGTTTGTGTTACTATCTTGCTATGTGTAAGTATTGCGCCCTATTGTCATATCACTCAATTCATTATCATTACTGGGCTGAAGACAGGCAGCTTATTTAAGGGAGCCAGTTATGAAGCCAATTATTTCAGCACACAGCTTGAAAAAAAAAATTTTATCCTAATACAGTAAACCTGTCAACTTGAAATCTACCAACTGAAATCTATCAATAGAAAACTTAATAAAGTGAAAAACCTGTAAACTGAGAACGTGTCAGCTCAGGACCTGTCAATTTAAAACTGGAGAACTTCCACCAGCAACTGGAGCAACTATTTTGGGCTATACACCAACTTGAAGCTAATCATGCCTAACCACATGCAACTCTGACTTCTTCAGTGTGATGCTCCCCACCTATTAAAGATAGTTTCTTTGACAGTAGTAAAGGATCTTATACTGAATGTGAGTGCACTAACCATAGCACTTGCATAGCAGCACATACAATCTGGTGTTCCATAGGTCTTATGCATTAAATACTTCCCAACAACGAGTAATCTGCATATTCATTTTATTTATTTTTTTAAAGATGGAGGTCCATGGATTGCATCATGTCCTTAATTATAGAGATTAATGTCAAAATTTGTATTATTAGTGTGATTAAGTAACTAGCTATGTTTAAGTATTGTGCACACATGTCATGTACTCAGTTCATTATCATAACTGGGCTGAAGACTGTCAGCTTATTTAAGGGAGTGAGTTCTGGAACCATTGGTCAGTAGTTCAATACACAGCTTTAAAAAAATTTTTTAAATGAAGAACTTTATCCCAAATAAGTAAACCTATCAACTGAAAACCTCTCAAATGAAAATCTATCAACTGAAAACCTCTCAAAAGAAATCTATCAACTGAAAACTTAAAAGAGAGAGGGAGAGAGAGAGAAAATATGTCAACTGAAAACCTGATAGTTCAGGACCTGTCAACTCAAAATTGAAAATCTGTCTCTGATCACCTGGAACTACTATTCAGGGCTACAAACCAACTTGCAGCCAATCATGCCTACACATGCAGGTGATTTCTACAGCGTGATGCTCCCTTCCAATTAAAAAGTGCTCCTTTGATAATGGCAACGGGGCTTATGATGAATATGATTGTAGTAGCTGAAAACACTAAGAAAGCATTTGGCATAGCAACACACACAATCCATGTGCTTCATCTCTCCTATACATTAAATGCTGGCCAACAGCAGGTATATCTTCTAGTGTATATATTATAGATAGATAGATAGATAGATAGATAGATAGATAGATAGATAGATAGATAGATAGATAGATAGATAGATAGATAGATAGATAGATAGATAGATAGATAGATAGATAGATAGATAGATAGATAGATAGATAGATAGATAGATAGATAGATAGATATAGATATAGATATAGAGATATATATAGATATGTATAAAATACTTAAAATTATTATGTTCAATTCACTATAGACTTGAAAGTGAAGTAGTGAATCAAACAGACAGAAGTGATTGATATAAATTGTTTTCTCCTCCATCATGTGACCCATGACGTACATTGAACGCTCAATACTTCAAAATGTCTGACAATGAAAATGACAGCTAAAACTATTCGATACCAACTTTTTCTTTGGTTTTGTATGTGTATGTGATATCCAGGTTGAGAGGAATAGTTTTGCAGTGGACTTGGAACACGAACACTCATGCAGTCACCACCATTACTATTGCTATTATCATTGAACACTATAAGACTATATTATGTAGCATTATATAATTATTGTGATTATTATTTTTTAATATTAATTAGGCTAATAATGATATCATTATATTTTGAATGCTCTCCAATTTTACATTAACTATTGGCAATAGGTAAGGAAATTGGAAGCCTAAAATGCAAGTGAATAATGTGTATGCCGTCACACAATACTACAAACCAAATAACCGAGATTTGTTGGCATTGAAACTAGATGGACATGTCAGAAACAGAGAGGTGACAATAATTACTTGGTACCAACCTTGTTTATCTGTTCCAGAAGTGAAGGAGAGTATTCAAAACCCCTCAGTCTCCTTACTATAACCACATCCTCAAGAAATGCCAAAATTCTGCCTCACCAGGACACTGCTGATATAACCAGCCCTCCTCTCAGTCCTACTGATGTTCATGATGCACCAGAGATATCTTTTGTTCAATGCCTCAACCTTCTGTGTGTGTAAACTCTCTTGGTTGCCCAAGTCTCAGCTACATAGAGTGGCACACCTAACGCAGCAACATGACAGACCATCCTCATTGTCTTCCAGGATAGGCTTACATTGAAAAGCACAGGTCTACACAAGGCTCCAAAAGCACGAGCCACCCAGTCCTCCACATCCATCCTGATTCTCCATGTGATTCAAAGATGCTTCCCAGGTATCTCAAACTTGACACCTCCTCTATGGTCTCTCCTCCGATGTGTATTGGCTGCAGATTTTCCTCCCCACATGTTATGCCAGCTAAAAAACAACTTTGTGTTGGGAAAACTCATTGTCAACCCCCACTCCAATAACAATTCAATCAACAGCTCAGCAGCTCTCACAATACTCTCTCTGGAATCTCCCACAAGAGTGGCATCATCAGCAAATTTTAACTCCGCCACTAACATGTGGTGACCTTCTCATCCTTCCCCCCCCCCCCCACCAGCTTGCCCCCAAACTTGTGCAACACCTCAGTTCCAAAAGGCTGACATCATCTTCTCCACTTCTCTTTCATGAGGTTGATAAGAGATGGGATGATGGAACAGCCCTGCGTTAAGCCATTTTTAACTTAAATCACAGGTGTGGTGCCGCCATCAACAGACACCTTGACTTCATTCCATTATGGAGGGCCTGTGTTAACTTCACAAGCAGAGGTGGGATGCCATACTTCTGAGGCACCAACCGAATACCCTGGCGAGGAATTGAATCATAGGCCTTTCTTAGGTCCACAAACAACATGTAGACTTTGGTATTAAGTTCCCTGGCCTTCTCAACTATCTGTCTTGTACAAAATAGAGGGTGGCATGCTCTCAGACTTGTAATCTCAGCATTCACCTCCCTGCTGACCTGCTTGTCGACGTCATAATGACAACCTTTTCAATGAGTTTGGGGATGATGACATTGGTACTCACAGGGCAGGGTAGTGTCTGCTTGTACTCCACCCATTCAAGATAATGTTAATTGATCACCACCAGGCAATTGAGAAAAATAGACTATCAAAGTCAATCACACTTCTATTGCATACAAAATAGGATTTTTATATAGTACAACTAGAGATCAGTAGCCAGTCAGCTCTAGCTACAGTGTATGTGTGGGGGGTGGGGTTAATTAATGCAGCTAGAGATAGAAGCTTACTTGCTGTGCTGTATTGTACTTTTCAGGGAGTGAGTAGCCTCTATTCTCAATTTTAAGTGGGTCTATCAGCAGCTAGAAGAACACATCTTGGTGGATTTGGTTCCAAGTAACTCAAAAACGGACTGCAACCCCAGATATTTCTGAGAATAAAGTGACTGTAAGATCACCTGGCGAAGAAATTTTACACCTAATTTGAAGAGATAACATATCCTGCATCAACAACTGACCACCTTAAAAGAAATTGGATCACCCAATCCAATTAGTAGGTCTGAATACTTCTGTAGTAAACCAGAGATATAAATGCAGACCTTTTTCAATGGTCGTGGTTTGGCATACTAACCATAGTCAACCGCCATTTTGAGTGTCAAAACATTAATAATCAATGCCAGTGGAAATGACAGTATGGTAAAAGGGAGAGGAAAGGCTGAAGGAGCCTCTTATCCCAACAATTCCTTATCTCTTCACTATCTACTTCTTGAGGAAGCATCAAAGGCTCAGTACAGAGGAAGGAAGGAAGGAAGATGAGGATGGAAATTAACATTATCTTATGTAATATAACATCAATCCTAATAATGTACAAAATTAATGGTCAATCTCTTCAAATTAATTAATGTTTAATCAATGTTTAAATCAGATACCAGATCACAATAATATTCATATAGCATGATCAATTGATTGGTTGATGATTTTACAGTACTGATGATATAGTATGAAGATATGAGCATGAAGGGAATGATATGTTTTAGTGTACTGAAGGCATACTGGCAGCTTACAGGTACTGATATGAAAGTGTGAGTGATTGACTATAATTTGATGGGAGCGGTGTGGGTAAACAGTTGATCTTGGACATGTGAAGTGAATGTGCAAGGGAGAGCTTCATCAAAATTCGACAAGTGGTTCCAAAATATGTCAAAAAGGAATGATTGATAGTGGCAATGGTTAAGTTTATGTCAGTATGTGGTAGTTTGTTCCAGAGTCTCTGGTAACCTGTTGAAATAGAAGTGTCTTGACGCATTATCACTTGATCTTGATTATAGAATTATAATGATGACTGTAACACAGGCATGTATCTAGAGGAAAAAAGGCTGGGAGGGCAGTCTGTCAAAAATGGGCACTTTTTTTTTTTGGTTTTTTTTTTTGTTTTTTTTTGGTTTTGTTTTTTTTTTTTTTCTACCATTTTCCACATTTTCAGCCTCACACACAAAGAAGGAGAGGTGTGGCCAGATGGGACCCACCCCATGTTATTGACAGTCAAGTTTTGTCTCTATGCCAAAGTTTTAGGCCTGTAGCTGAAAACTTTTAACTGGCAAAAAGTATAATTTTTGGCTTTATTTTAAGTATAGAAAGGGGTGTGGCATCTGGTTCACAAAACAGAACTATATTGACTGCAACCATATCTTTAATATTGCTTTCTAAAATTAGAATATGATTTGAAACCTTGGTTTGACTTGTCTAAATGTTACTTTCTTGTGGATCTTTTTCTCCTTAGGAAACTTCCTCAGGAACACCAGTGCTAAAATCTCCACTTCAATTTGTTGTCATGGATGGTCCCTCCCTTTTTTTCTTCTGTTTGCAAGCCTCAGTCTAGCCAACATTTTTTCTTTGATCTTTTCTTTCCCATAACCATTCTTTTCCATAACCATTCTTTTCCAGCATCGTTCATGCTCCTAGAGTAAGGGGGTTGTCCCCATTTGAGATTCTCTCTCACTAAACACTAACCCTAAGCCCTCCTCAACCACAGGCATACTCCCTAGTGTTCTAAACCCTAGTTTGTTCTGATGTATGACATTGTGGTTAAAGATACTTCCTGTATGCTTGATACATATTGTAGTTACTGAGATTATTGAGTCAGTCTGTTTGGTCAAGTCTTAAGTTATTAACTGCTGTCACTGTGGTTATACTGTTAGCTATTTAGTAACTGTTACAGTAGTTCAAGTTACTGGACAACACAAATGTTGCTGCATAACCAAATGGTGACATTTAAATTGGATACTCCAGCTGAGGTAACAGCCGTATCTGAGGCAACATTCAAAACTTTAACAGAGGTAGTCTTGAAGCAGCCAGACAGGAAGTTGTTTAGTCCAACCCACCAAGCACTTGAAGTAGTGAGAGAATTCATAGGCAAGCTCTCAGTAGGGGACAGCATGTATCAGGGTGACTTATATGCTACTTGAGGACTCAAGAACAATCTTCTAGGGCTCACTGCAATCACCAGCTTACAACTCATACATCGACTCTGTTCAATTGTTATTCACCAAAATATTCAACAACAATTCCCAAAAGCCTTTGGTGAACTAGGCACATTTAAAGAGGAATATGTTATCAAGCTGCATGATGAGGCAACACCACATGCACTCTACACCCCAAGAAATTTACTCATACCCATGAGAGAGAAAGTCAAAAAATAACTTGATCGTATGGAGTCCATTGGAGTCATCAGCAAGGTTCTTGAGCCAACTCCATGGTGTCCAGGAATGGTGGTGGTACCAAAAAAAAAAAAAAAAAACCTGGAAATGTAAGGATTTGTGTAAATTTAAAGCCACTCAATAGAAGCGTCTTGAGAGAAACTCAGCCAATCCCAAAAGTAGCCAACACTTGTGCTCAATTCACAGGAGCAACATGCTTTAGTGAGCTGGATACCAACTCTAGATTTTGGCAAATTCTACTGGCTGAACAGTCTTGCTTGCTAACCACCTTCATTACTCCCTTTGGGAGGTAGCTACTGCTTTCACAAATTACCCTATGGAATTTCAAGTGCACCAGAGGTGTTTCAAATGAGGATGAACCATTTTTGGATGGTTTACTAGAGGTACAGTGTTTCATTGATGATGTCATAATTTTTGGAACAAATCAAGTGAAACACGATGACAGACTTTTTGCTACTCTAAACTGACTACAAACCTTTGGCATAACCTTGAACTCAGAAATATGTTAATTTAGCAAGAAATTAATCATGTTTTTGGGACATTTTATTGATGCAGAGGGTGTTCAAGCTGATGCAGAGGGTGTTCAAGCTGATCCATCCAAAACATCAGCAATCTACACTTCCTGCTCCACAATTACTAACTGAGCTGCACAGGTTCATGGGAGTGGTAAACCAACTTGGCAAGTTTTCCAGAAAAATTGCAGAGATAGGGTAACCACTATGCGAGCTGAGGAGCACCAAATAATCTTGGATATGGAGACCTGCACAAGAAGAAGCCTTTTGCAACTAAAAGAGGAACTCATCAAACCTACAATACTTACCTTGTACAACCCAAAATCTAAAACAAAGATTTCGGCTGATGCATCATCGTAGGGCCTAGGTGCAGTCGTTCTACAGGAACCGAGTAGGAACTGGAAACCAGTGGCTTATGCATCAAGGATTATGAGTGAAACTGAAAGATGCTATGCTCCAATTTAGAAAACAGCATTGTCAGTAATATGGTCTTGTGAAAAGATTTAGGATTACATCCTCAGAAATTCATTCACTATAGAGACAGATCATAAGCCTTTGGTCCTGTTTCTAAACTCCATGGTTCTTAATACACTTAGGCCTCAAGTTCTTCGGTTTAAGCTACGAATGGATCAGTTTGACTATATTATTGCCCATATCCCAGGAAAAATTCTCTATACTGCCGGCACTCTTTCCAGAGCACCCATCAATGATGGAGTAAATGAATCACATCTTCAGAAGCCTACTGATATATATGTGTGAGAAATAGTCATCCCTTCTTTACCTGCCAGTTCAAAAAGACTGGACACATACCGTCAAGCTAAAAAGGACTTCGAATGTTCCTCTATCATCGACTATTGCAAAGCAGGATGGCCATCAAATCCAACAGCTGTCCAGCTCAAGCTCAGACCTTTTTGGAAGGCATGGCATTATCTCACAGTCTGTGATGACCTCTTGTTACAAAAGTAGGATAGGGGTACCACAATCACTGAAGAAGGAAACAATGGAGAAAATTTACAATGGACATCAGGGGGAAGAACTCTGCTGCTGGAAAGCATGAACTTCAATATGATTGCCAGGAGTAACACACCACATAACTCAGATGGTAAAGCAATGCACCACAACATGTGCTAAGCAAGCTAAACAGAAGAAGAGCCACTCATGCTAACTGACTTACCAAACTAACTTTGGCAAGTAGTAGGAACATATCTTTTAGAGATCAAGGGAATTCATTACCTGATTACAGGGGACCATTTTTCACGGTGCCCAGTAGTGACAAAACTAACATCCACAACCTCATCAAGTATAATAACTGCACTTAAAGCAGTATTTTTCAGACATGAACTTCCAGAAGTGGTCAGAAGTGATAATGGGCCGCAATTTTCCTCTCATGATTTTTCAAGATTTGTGGACATTACAATTTTAATCATGTTACAAGTGTCCCTTCTATTCCCAAAACAATGGCCAAGCTGAGAGAACTGTGCAGACAGTTAAGGGTATCTTACAGAAATCAACAGATCCTTTCATGGCTTTGCTGAGCTATAGATCCACTCCCACACCATGGTGTGGCCTGTGTCTAGCTGATTTTTATATGGGAAGATGAATCAGGCCACCTGTCCCTCAGATTAAGAATCTGCTTACACCTACATGGACATATATCCCCGAATTGTCCCAGAAGAATAGTGACTTCAAGGAGAAACAAAAGAGGAACTATGATCAGAGACACAGAGTTCGTGATTTGCCTGACATTCATGATAATATGGGAGTTTGAATCCAATCTGAAATTGAGGCTCTTCAGGGAAGATTTAGTACTCCAACTGGCATACCAAGATCATATGTTGTTGAAAAACTACCAGAAGATTTGTGGAGGAATTGTAACCAGCTCAGCATTGTTCCTTTCTCACATGAAATGGGAAATTATTCGATTAGTCAACTAGGGAAAACAAATGAATCAAGTGTCAAGGATCATGACACTGTCACAAACAAGAACAACCATTCATCCTCCTACCAGATTTTAAAAGGGAGACGTGGCATGACATAATGTATATATACTATGTATGACATTGTGATTAAAGATACTTCCTGTATGCTTAATATATATTGTAGTTGCTGTGATGATTGAGTGTCAAGTCAGAAGTTAGTAACTGTTATCACTCTGGTTATACTGTTAGCTTTAGCAACTGTTACATTCCTATACAAGTCTCATGCAGTTTATGATTTCTTCTTGTGCTCAGCATAATCAGTTGGCTCCCCTGGTAGACTGGCAGTCGCCCCTCCCCCCACCCAGATAGTGGTTATGACTGTGTGCAAGCTCCAGTCTAGCCAACCATTTTACTTCGATGTTTTTTGTCAGGGAATGAGCTGAGAAGTCTAAAGGACAAGACAAGAGAAAGAGGAACATATTATTAGCATTATTACCTGTATTATGATTCATTTACTGTTAAACACATATGTGGTTTGTGTTAGTTAATAAATGGATTGTGTTTTGTGTTGTTCAATTATGTATGTTGTGTGTGCCAAAAGGCGGGAAGAAGCTGATTGGCTGAACAGAACACATAGACAGCTAGAGTACCAGATTTGAGTAATTGTAAACTGTGATTTTGGAGAGTCTTCTTGGAAAGCTAAGATTTGTTCTTGCTTTTTTTGAGGGTGCTGTGCATTGAGTGTGTGTGAGAGAAAAGACTTTCTCTCCAATTATTGCTATATAGTATAGTTGTTGTAGTTGTTTGGGGTTACCCAAGTCTGGTTGAGTTTAGTTGTGGGCTCCGGTTGTCTGGTGAAACCCATCTTAGACGGGTTTGTGACATTTTTTTCCCCCCTAACTATACTTTCCGACACCATAATGTTCTAAATCCTAGGTTGAGCTTATGCCAGTGAGGGGCTCTGTCCCCAGACTTTGGTTCATTAAATTAGCATTAATTTATGCACTAGGATAACCGGAATAAAAATTTTTTTAAATTTTTTTATTTAACTTATACCTTACTTATTATGAATTGCCTTTTTTGATGATAAAGAATTACCAAATCACCAATTCCTGATGCTTCGTGAGAACTGAAACTAGTTAAAGTTCACCTCATTCATTACACTGGAAGTTGGTTCAGAGAAGTGCCTCACATGCAAGACTTCATTAAGATGCATGAAAACATCTGAGCTGATAGAACTCAGAAGGAACTCAGAGCTCTGTCACTTAAAATAAAATGTCATCAACAGCCTCCATGGGGTACTTTTAAAGTGTAGTGTGGCTAAATAGATATTTGACAATGGCTAGTAGATATTCTACTTTAATTGTAACCCTGATGGAAGAGCTTCATCATTTCCTTAAACTTCGAGAACCATTTCATTTTTTTTTGATTCAATCATGTGATTTTGTAATGGTAAGAAAGATTTTTTTTTTTTTTTTTTTTTGTATGCTTCAGTTTGCATAGTATCTTATGTAAAACTAATATTTGCATATCATTTGAATGGATGACAGTTTAAACACTATATAACTCTTAATGCCATTTTTTATTCAAATTTTAAGTAATACATTGTCACTTATCTTTGGTGCATCAATCATAGTATTGTTGTAAGAAAATCAATATTAAATTGATTTGTGTGTAGAGCTGATTTCAATTGGTATAGAAACAAGAGTTTTACAATTATGAACCATTGAACCTTGTGATCAAAATGGTAGCTTTCTTTCCTTCTTATTTCATAGGTCAATCAAACAGCCATCTTTAATTAAAGTAGATTAATCAATAAAAAAAATTAACCACATTTATTGTAGATTCATGGATTTTATTGGATTGACCTGTGATAACTAATAAAGGAGATGAAACTTCAAAAACTTATTTGAACTGTCAAGAATATACTGACTTGTGATCGACTATGTATTTTCCTTTATTTTTTTTCTTTCCACAGGCAATCCAATAGTAAGTATTTTAAAATAAATCCTTACCTATTTTGTTGTTACTCTTGCCTTTCCTTGTGCTTCTCTGCGTCCAGCATTCCTTCTCATTCACAAAACAGAACTTTAGTTAATGCTACCATGCCATTAATGTTTCTTTTTGGAATTAAATATAGTTTAAACCATTGGTTTGACTTGTTGCTGTAATTATATCTTATCTGTATCTGCTGGATCTAGATCCATCTCGTTTAAGTTGGTGTTAATTGACCATGTCTCAGCTCTGAATGTTTAATGTTTCCAGAGACTGATTTCATGTGATTCATGTGATGCAACCATATGTGTTTACACTATCCCACGTGGTTAAAGTATTTTATGTAACGCATGTTTGCATATCACTGGAAGAGATGAAAGTGTAAAGAGTACATAATCCTTGTTACATTTTATTCAAAGTAATACTTTATCATTTGTATATAGTACTTCTGTGTAGTTAGATACAATATGTTAAGGAAATGAATGGGTACACCAATCATTGTATTGCTTGTCATATTAAAATGATTAGTGTATACAGCTGAGTATATATAAATCATTTTGGTGTATACTCTTTAAAAGGTCAAAAGTTTTTAAGACTAAAAACCTTGTAATTAAAATGGTAGCCTTCTTCCCTTCTTTTATCATATATCAATCAAATAAGTCTTTAATAAAAATTAATTAATTAAGAAAATCGACATCTATTGTAGATTCAGTGATCATAATGGATTAATCTCTAATGATTAGTAAAGGAAAAAAGGCTTCAAAAGCTGATTTGAACTGCCAAGGATATACTAACTTGTGATTTACATTGTTGTTGTCTTTTTCCTATTTTTTCTTCTTCTTTTCTCCCCACCTGCAATCAAAAAGTTAACTAATTTAAAATAAAACCTTATTCATTTTGTTGTCATTCTTGCCCTTCGTTGTGCTACTGTGTCCAGCATTCCTTCTGGTTCACAAAACAGGATTCTATTGAATGTAATCATACCATTAATATCGGTTTTAAAAATAGAATATGATTTAAACCTTTGGTTCAACTTGTTGCTGTCATTAAGTTTTATCTGTATATGCTTGGTCAAGATCCATCTTGTTTAAGTTGGTGTTAACCATATCTTAGTTCTGAATGCTAATCTTTCCAAAGACTGATTTCATGTGATTCATGTTTGCAATCATTGTATTGCCCATTTACACTATCCCAGTTGGTCAATTAGAACACCTGGATTGGTAGTATTTTGTTTGGATAAGAGTTGAATTACTCAATTCTCCTGAATGTTTGATAGGTTAAGTCATTTTCGAATACAAGAACCTTCTTATGATGTTGCAGTGCTATTAGGATATCTTATGTACAAACTGTTTGAGCTACATATAGATTTATCAACATATGCTTCAAATATTCCTGTGGTATCAATGTTTTAAACCATTGAATGTATCTATATCAATACCAAACATATAGTAGATATAATTTGTGCATGAACTGAAACTTCATTTGTGTAAATTTATGCCTAGCCCTAGTGATGGGCAGTTTTTTGGTCTGCCTTCAGCATCCTGCACTAGTAAAGTTACTTAATGTATTAGCTCTATGGACGGTTTTTGAGAGTGAACAAGGGGGGGGGGGGGGGGGGGGAGGATAGGGCTAATGGTAAAAATAAAAGGGAAAAAATCCCAATCCTGATTTGTTTACTTATAATTTTTTTTAATGTTTTCTAGACCCCTTCCTTTCCCCCCCCCCCCCCCCCCCCACCCTTTTTTTTTTCTTCTTAGCCACCTAGGTATGCAGTTTTCTTATCCTTGGTAGTGTAACAGTTAGTAATCAAAGAAAGATGCACATCTAATTGATTTTTAAACAAATCTATTTACTTATATTACTTTAATGCCTTCTAGACTGCATTCCATCTCACATCCACCAGTAGTTCCCACTATAGCTGTGCTGTACAGGAACACTACAGAGCTCTGGATGCACCTCTAGTAATGTGCATTTATTAGTTCAAAATCACTTGGTTTAAGTTTTGTGTATGATTAATTATGGTGTAGTTTGTATATGCAACTTCCTTTAGTAATATCCCTTTGAATGGGATCAGATTACAATTTTGTGTTCAATCTTAAGTAGATAAGAATATTCAATGGTCCTACACCCTAGTCAAATCCTCCCCATGAGCAACTCATGAAAATTTCAGAACATCTGGTTGATGATAGACACACTAGATGAATTATGGTAAGATGTTACCTATTTCATATTCAGTTGAACAATGTCATATCTCTGGTGCCAGCTGATCATACCCTTTTTTGATCAGTCTGGCATCCTTTGAGTAAAGCCTCCGCCCCCTCCTCCCACTTGTGAGTGTTGGGAAGGTACTCTCTATCAAGACCCCTGCAAGATCGACAGCACAAACAAGTTGACCATCACACACCACACCTAGGCACAGCTTGTGTTAGCACTACAGTTTAATCACAACTTGTTAATTCAACCATCTTGTTTCAAAATTAAATAAAACGGTTTAGTTTTTAATTATATATCGTGTGTATATATAGGTATAACTATTAATTATCACTTTATTGCATAGAAATTTTCAGGTCAGAAAAGGGGGGGGGGGGGGGAAAGAGTGAAAAAAAGAAGTTCAAAATGAAGGAAAAGGCAAAAGAAATCCTTTAAAAGTAGACGGAATGTTTGGGGTCACTAACGTGTCAATAACTTTTTTTTTCTTGTATAAAATATGGCTAACCCACTCTGACACACTCAGTCTATATTTTGCTATCAGTGCAATTAATTCTCAATCTTCTATGGAAAAAAAAACCTGAAAGTAAAATTTTGTAAATATGGATAAAAGTAAAGTAGAATTCATATAGTCAGTTAGTCATCGACATTCCCCAAGTTTCCAGCAGCCTTGCGTGTGAATCTCATCCTCTTTGGGGGCAAGGCTTCGGCAGACAAGTCTCCTCCTTCACCACTGCTACCTTCTCCACCACTTGGTGCAGCCCGAGGTTTCTCCACTCTCTCCTCCTTCCCTGCTTCTCCCCCAGCAACCCCGAGCTTTCCAATGTCGCCAGTCTTTGCACTGCCTCTGGTCAAGGCCCAGCTACTCAAGTTATGCTGCACTGCATGCGGAAGTTGGGAGACAGGGACTTTCAGCGGAGATGCCACAACTGTCGGCTGATTCAGCGAACGTATCCCAACACCCATACCAACAAGCTGCTGTTGTTGTAATGGTGCTCCTTCTAAGGCGCCGGTGGACTGAGGAGGAGGAACAGAGGAGCCGGTAGGATGGGGAGGCTTTGGGAGAGAGGGCCCCTGAGCCCCACTCAATTTGACTTGCCCAGCCATGTGGGATGCAAAGGAACCAATAGTAGGCACCATACCTCCTCCTCCTAAAGAAACTCCTCCCACAACACCAAGACCAGGGGTCGGACTCTTGTAAGAAACAGGCGAGGAACAAGCAGAATCGCCAACTTTCCCGCTGTTGCCACGGGATACTGTGCCTAGGAGAGGGTTCTCACTGGACTGAGACCCAGAGCGAGATCGGCTCTTGGTCGTCTTCTCTTGACTTGCTCTCCTCTTTACCAGCATTTGCTCGTGGGTGGGCGTGGTCATTCCTGACGTGGGAGGGCTTGGAGCAGGGGTCAGGTTGATAGAGGCCGGTCCACTCATGTCAATGGAGGAGGTAGAGCCTTGGGTGGACAGAGCAGTGAGCATTGTAGGGCACAGAGAGGAAGAGTCAGGAGACCTTTTACCAGAAGATGGCTCATCTATAATTCGAAGAACATTATGAAATAATAAATGCTTGATTATCACACAGTACCAAATCTTTGGAGGCTATTAATAAATATTTTGGTGCTATCCAATTTCCCCGCCCCAACACCCCTCCCCATTTCTTGAGTTATTCTAAATCATTTCTTTTGTGTGGGTCATTAATATCTCTATATGAAAAACATGATTCAGCACAGCAGTCGTACTATAAGATTGATAATAACAATATGGTTTTGTTTGTTTTTTTATTTCCCTTCACTCCGGGAGTTTCTCTGGTTGCGGGAATGACTGAGAAAGACAAACACAGCACACAGTGGTAGAGACGGATTTGTTCATTTTCACACCCATTCATCATTTATAGCATAAACACTGAATTAAATTGCTCATTTACTTCTAAAATAGTACAGTTTTTAACATAAGTCAAATTTATCTTGACAACCAACTGGCTATCTTTTGAAAGCAATTCAAAAAAGATGTTTCCAGTTAGCTATATCAGTAGCAGCTGCAATATGGTGATAACAACAATTTGAGTGTGCACCAACCATCACAGGAGGCCTCTGTTCCATGAAATATGGTGTGCTTTATTAAGACTACTGGAGACTCACCAGACAACATTGCTTCACTCTTGGCCTCGTCAGAGACAGTTATTTCACTTCCTGTGAACAGACGTCTACACAAACAAACACACAAACATGTCATGAAAAGTATAAGCACAACTATCACTGCAACTATGAAGAGCGCCACAAGTACACATGCACACACACACGCGCACACACGCACGCACGCACGCACGCGCGCACACACGCGCACACACACACACACACACAATTACATATCATATTCTCAGGTCACACACACGCCACAAACGGACACCAGGAAAAGTGTGCATGCCAACAGACAGATAGACTGTAGGACAGACATACTTCAGATTCTGAGCTTTAGCAAAGCCTTCCAAAATGGCATCCACTTCTCCATGCCCAGGAATACATGTCTGCCTAAAGAATAACACACACATCATCATCACCACCACCACTACCACACCATTTCAACTAAATCTGATGAAATGCACACCTCGCTTTGATGAGGGATGAGGTAGCGAGTTGAGTCGACTTTCCGTACCGACAGCGTATCTTGTACACAGAGGCTAACTTGGATACCTCGGCTCTCTCATCTTGACCCATGGGAGGCAGCAGAAGTCTAGGACAGAGAGAAACAGAGCCACTTCAGATTTTGCAGGAAAAAATTTTTCAATTAAAGAATATTAATAGAATTAATAGTGAAGAAATCTCAACATCGCATTCTGCAGTTAAGCAAAATTGGAATAATCTTGTTTGATGTTTTAGCATGTATTATTTCATTAGCATAATTAGAGGCAGCTGGTCTTAACTGAATCAGGGCACGCAGACTGGGCGAACATTGTTCATACAACTAATTAAACATACTCAGTCTTCTCTTGATCTGTGACAAAGTCGATGAGCATTTGATTGATACGAAGAACAAATTCCAGGTCTGGTGCCCCGGAGGCCTGGAGATGACCACATAATCAATCAAAGTAATCATAACAGAGGAAGAGAAAAGGAGGGGGTGGAGTTTGAGGGTTACAGTATCAGGTATTACTAGTGCAGTGGGGGTACATAATAACTAGTATTGGAGGTTCAGAGAGATCAACATCCACATCAGCATCCCACCCCTCCCCACCAAACACCATTTTCCTATATAGAAGCATAATCATTAGAACTTAGCTGCTCACTCCACAAGCACGCAATACTGGACTGCGCACAGACTCTTCCCACCAACCCAACCACTCACCCTGGAGAGGACACAAAAGGACTCGTAGTCACTAGAGCGCACGTTGACATTCCACCATGGCTCATTCTTCTTCCTCTGGTACGTGTTAGTCACTGCAGAACAACATCGAAGGAAGAATCACAACCGCAGCATAGGGCACACTTTAGAATCATGTCTAGTTCATCATGACCACAGCATAGGGCACACTTTAGAATCATGTCTAGTTCATCATGACCGCAGCCTAGGGCACACTTTAGAATCATGTCTAGTTCATCATGACCGCAGCATAGGGCACACTTTAGAATCATGCTAGTTCATCATGACCGCAGCATAGGGCACACTTTAGAATCATGTCTAGTTCAGTTAAACCTAA